>CM019153.1:5116685-5168218 GCA_009733165.1 Naja naja
AGTGGATACCTTCTGCTATATAATTTATATATAGTATTGTCTATTTTTTTCTTTTATGCCACCCAAAGTCACACACTATTTGAGTCAGGTAGCCTTATAAATCTTTTAAATTAAAAGACAACATTAATACTAACAGCATAATAACATCTGGATAAAATACAAGAGATCCAGAACAAACAAGTATGATTCAGGTTATACCTGTGGATTATTTTGTGTGTGCCCTGTCAGTCTCAGCTGGCAAATCGTGACAGTACCAAAGCAAAATGTTTCTTGGAAGGATATTAATTTAACATCAGAGGCAAGAAATTTAGAGATTCTATAAATGCATTTTTATATTACCTTACCTTTGTAAGAATCAGCTTATAACTTCATTAGGGTCAAAACAACAGTGGCAAGATTTTGGTAACAGATCTACTGTAAGTAAAGAATTATGGTTTTCTTTGAGAAAACAGGAAACAATTGTATATCCTAATTAGACGTTTTCCAAAGTGATGCTATTGAAATTCTACTCTATCTTTTATACTGTATAAGAGTAAAAGAGAAGTTAATGGCAGTAATACTAATTTGAAAGTTAAAATGTGAATTCCATTTGCTTTTATATTTTGTAAGTGCTTGAAATTCTGAACTATTTCTCATCATTGCTTTTAAAATGCTATTAAATTAATAAATAATCTTACTGCAGTGTTAGATTTAAAACATCTGTACACGTGTTTCATTATAACAATCATTTTTAAATATCTACTTAGGAATAAAACTGGAAGTATATCTTATTTTATCTATTCTTAATTTAGGTGGAATCTTGTTCAATAACTCTTTTGACAGCTCTAAATAAATTACAATTCACAAACACAATTGAGCCCAAAATTTCCATTGTTAAGAAAGACAATTTTAAATGAGTTTTGCCCCATTTTACAATCTTTCTTGCTATAGTTAAGTGAATTACTGCAGGTGTTAAGTTAGTAACATAGTTATTAAGTAAATATTGCTTCCCATTTGACTGTCACATGACTCCAGAACATTGCAACCATCATATATAATGAATCAGTTGCAAGCATCCAAATTTTGATCATGTGACCACATGGATGCCGCAGTGGTCGTAAATATGAAAAACGGTCATAAATGGTCACTTTTTCAGTGTTGTTGTAACTTTGAATGGTCAGTAAACAAATGGTTGTAAGTCAAAGACCACCTATATTTAAATTAGGTTTCAACTATCTTATTACCTAATGGTTTTCAGATGTATGATGTGTAGCATTAACTAAAACCAGACAGAAATATTTTCTTTAAAGTAAATAAATACTTACAGATGCTGCCTTCTGTCTCAATTTGATAATATCAAACTAATGCAAAATAATATGGAAATTAAGTTTTAAAAGCTTCATCATAGTATTTGTAATATTAATATTTCTTCCCATGTTTCTTTAAGATTTGGAAGGGTTTGATTCCATAGTACCAGTTGCAGAGAAGCTCAGCCATCCAACTACTACAAGGCCAAAAGCTACTGGCAGAAGACCTCCGTCACAGTCATTCACATCTGTAAGTAACATCTGCAGATTTTTACTTCCTTTGTGGTGTTCCTAATTTTTTTTATTCATAATACAAATGATTCTCAGTTTACAAGGGTAATTGGGACCAGAATTGCTGTTGCTAAACGACGCTTGCATACAGCATGACATCACATGATTGAGCCACTTAGTAACTGCAGTTCTGCCATTTTTGGTTATTTTTGTATTGTTAAGTGAAGACCAAATGGATAATTAAGTAGAGAATTCATATGACTGCAACATCTGCCCTCCTACCAGTTTCCCCAATTATTTTGTTTGTGGGAAGCTGGCAGAGAATGTTGGAAATTACAATTAAATGACTGTGGCTTGCTGTGATGTTGTAATTGTGAGCTAGGTACCGAAGATCTGGATCAGAATCACATGACTACAGGGATGCTGTGGGTCATAAATCCCCTCTTTCAGTACCATCACAAGTTCGCACTGTCACTGAACGAATAGACCAAGGACTACTTGTAGGGATTACACTAATTTTCTCAAAACTGCCAAGAATCCATTTTGTCAGTTTTCAACAATCATGGTCTAAGGCAGGAGTGTCCAACTCAATTTCATTGCAGGCCACATCAGTATTGTGACTGTCCTCAGGCGGCCAGGGGGGCGGGGCGGGTCTGTGGTCACAGCCAACTGAGTGTGGCCCAGGGCATGGCCAGCTCAGTATCACCGCATGGGCCGGGCGGTGTTGGGAGGCCATCCAGGAGTCTCTGGCAAGTAGAGCAATGGGAGGGAGGCTCATCCCACAGGAGGAGGTGAGATGAAGTGATGCAGGGGCAGGGTTGGGATGCTGCCACCATGAGGCATGCAGGGAGTGGGGGGCTGGTGCTGAAAACTATCAGCCATCGCACACTTGCCGCTTTTTGTGCTCAGGGGCCGATGTTTTCCAGCCCCTCAGCTGGTGCACTCTATGGCTCCAGAGCCTGCTGCACCGGGCTCACTGTCTCAATAGCACGCATAGCAGCAGGCAGAATTGGGGTGGGGGAAGCATGTGATGCAGACCGCTGGATGTTCTTTCTCCATCCCACTGTCTGTTTGGGTTGTGGCTGGAGAGCAGGTCGCCGCTGGTCCTCTTCTCGGCCCCCTTGTGGGTCTTGCCCTTGGCCTGTGCATGGAGCGTGTTCTCCTTGCACACCCATGCACCTCAGCCCCGTCTCGGGCTGCCACTGCTACCACTCAGCAGACCTGTCATGCCGCTTGGCAAACCCACCCAGCCCAAGAAGGTGAAGCAGCCAGGTAGAAAGGCCATGAGCAGGGAAAGCCGATCCCCATCAGTGCCGTAGCCACCCAGAGATTTGGGAGGCATGCAATCATGGCCATGGTGCCAATGGGGATACAGCTCCCCACTATGGGTGCCAACTTTTGCCTGCTGGGCCTGGGCGTGGTCTACCACCTCTACTAACCTTTCTAACTGGCTGCTTCACCTCCTTTGGGCTGGGCAGGCCTGGTGCTCTGGGCGGCAACAATAGCGGCCTAATGGACCCATGGAAGCTGCTGGTGGCTTCGTGCCAGTTGCATCGGGTGCACAAGGGGAACATGCTCCACACGTGAGCCAAGGGCAATACCCGTGAGGGGTTCAAGGAGGTGATCAGTGGCGACCTGCTCTCCAACTGCAAGCAAAAATGAAGTAGATGGATCGATGGCATCTGGCAGCAGCCCCTCACCTTCTGCCTCATGTTGTCTCGGCCCGTGATGGCAGTAGCCAGAGGCAGAAGTGCAGGGGAAGGCACGTGGTCTGGCCTGCTGGATGCGCCAGGCAACCACCTGCCCGTTCCAGCCATTTGGGATAGAACAGGTGCATCTGATGGTCCACATCAGGTGCCTCCCCCCCACTCTCCCAGATGGCCACCACCAGGTTGCAACTCAGTCTCCAGTCGGCCTGGGCTGGGACGAGTCACCACAGGCCAGTCCTTCACTGTTTCCAGGACAGCCCTATGGGCCAGTTATGCCCGCTGGCCTTGAGTTTGACACCTCTGATCTGAAGAGTTCTGAGAGATACAAGATGCCTATCTAATGCTCTGTAGTTTCAGCATAAATGGACAATCGGCAGCTGCACTTCAATAAAATAGTATCATTTATACAAAGATATTTCTATATTTATTTTACTTCTACTTCAGGCTTATTTTACCTAAGCAATTTTAAAACATGCATCCTGCCTTGAAGCAACAATAGGATATACTTTTTAGAGTCATGGGATTACATTTAGCAAAAGCATAGTATATTCAGTTAAAGTTTTTTCACACTGTTAAGATTTTAATCATTTTATTTCCTTATTTTGAAGTAACTGCATCACTGTACTTAAATATTCTTTTCCCCATTACCTTTTTTTCCTACTATTCAAAATCATATGCCTTCTCCTACTTGTTTTTATTTTAATTAATTAATTAATTAATTATATTTGTATATTATTTCCCATCTCTTTCTTGAAGCAGTTTACACAGTACAAAATGTTAGAAGAACCACGAAATTTTAAAATAGCATAAAATAGTACAAAACTAAATGCAGTTTAAAGAAAAATGATGGTGAAACCATAGATATGCATATAGGAAAGGCCAGACTACAAAAGGAACATACACTTATTTTGTCACTATTTTTTGCTAATTTAAAAAATAAGCTAATTTATTGATAAAGGCTTGCAAGCAGTGTTATATGCCTGCCACAATATGCACATCACTGTCTAATTCAGGGGTCTCCAACCTGGACAACTTTAAGACTTGTGGACTTCAACTCCCAGAGTTCTCTGGGGGTTGCATCCACAAGTCTTAAAGTTGCCAAGGCTGGAGACCCCTGGTCTAATTACTGGATCTCAGTCTTGGGCAACAGAATTCAGTTTATGTAGCTGTAAACGAGGTCCACAAGATGGGCGGGGCTATGTTTATTACTTATTCTCATACACAATCTCCTTGATGGCTCACCCAAGACAAATCTAACAGAATTATGTGAATAGCTTCTATACTTCATATCATATATTCTTTCCTTGGAAATCCAAGTATATTAAATAGCGTTTGATCTATACAGGTGGTCAGTGCCCAGAAATCAATAAATCGGTATTTATTTTCATATAGGCAATACAAGTCCATGAGATATTCAAACTTATACTTCAACTTAAAGCAAAACCCTTAAGATCAAATGGTGATGACAGGAGATATTGGCTACAGGTAGTCTTCAACTTACAACAGTTCATTTAGTGATGGTTCAAAATTACAGTGGCATTAAAAAGTGACTTATGACCATTTTTCACACTTACGACCCTTCCACATCCCCATGGTCATATGATCAATACTCAGGTGCTTGGCAAGTGGTTCATATTTATGACAGTTGCAGCTGTCTGAGATCATATTTTGTGACCTGACCAGCAAAGTCAAAGGGGTAGGCAGATTCATTTAGCAAGCATGTTAGTAACTTAACAACTGCAGTGGATCACTCTTAACAACTGTGGCAAGAAAGGTCATAAAATGGAACCAAACTCACTTTAATAACTGTTTCACTTAGCAACATAAATTTTGGGGTCAGTTGTGATCATAAGTTGAGGACTACCTATACTGGATGGCATTTACTTTTAGTACTTTGGTAGTGAGCTAATGGGAACAATTAATAGTTGGAAGGCTCACATCAGTATCTTACCACAGTCAATGTTAGTAAGCATGCAGCTAATGGGAAATTATGTGCTGTGTGACTAACAGAGGATTATTTTTGCTTTCAGATTAATCACAATACTAAAATGTTACAGAGTAAGTGCGTATTTTGAATACTTGAAAGTAAAAGAATATATTCTTTTATTTCCACAGTCTTCACTTTCTAGTCCTGACTTTTTTGATTCACCAAGTCCTGAAGATGAAAAAGAAGAACAAATTTCCCTACCACATAAAGTAGCTGAGCCATTAAAGAAAGCAAAGACTGTTACAATTTCACTTGTAAGTTACTTAAGTTACATGTAACATTCAACAAGGATGGTGCCATTATGTTATTATTTTATAGACAAAAATGTGAAATGACAGCTGCCAATTCTTTAGTGGTGTTGGCCTTCATGTGCATTAGGTTCTTCCCAAGAACCTAGGGTGTCTTAATATTTTAGCATAGTATTTGTGCAGATCCAAATACTCTGTCCTTTTGTAACTGACAGATGAAAATTTTGTCAGCATGTGAATTTTCTAAGTGCCATCCAAGATTTTTTGGTATGGTACCCAATGTCCACTGGGACCACCACAGCCAATTTATGCTGTAATTTTTCAATTTCAGTTTTCAGATTTTGATACTTTGTGATCTCCTCAAAGTCTTTGTTTTCTATTCTACTATTCTCCACTATTTCTACATCAATTATCAACACTTTCGTCTTTTCAATCACATTTATATCTGTTGTGTTATGAGAAGACATTATAAGTCTTTGTTTGGAAATCCCAAAATGTTTTAACCTCCTTTTTACTTTTTCAACTACATGTTCCCACCAATTTTTCATTACTGGTAGACTAATATTATTGACCAGAGTGACCATTGCCTTTTTTGACCTATGTCCAAACCTTATTTTGGTTCAAAGGGGATTATCTATTATCCACAACCTTAAAAAGATGAGGCTAAAGGCAGAATTGATTTATATAGCTCAACACTGAAAAGGCATATTCAGGAGGGACTGCATCATTGCTTCTTCAAGTAGACAAAACAAATTATATATCAAGCAAAATTTTGTCTCCCAAGATATCTGAAAACATATTTTCTGCTCAGGTAGACATTGATTTTTGCTTTTTTCAAATGCATAGAATCTATTCATATTGAATTCCTTGAGTTAAATGAGTATAGATTTCAACTTCATGCTTAGCTGGCAGGCAGATGTTCCATTTCATGTTGCAGTTATTTTTTTTCTTAAAATCTGTTTTTGTGTTTTATATACAATTTTCCGTAACTGGAATGATAGCTCTAGAGCATAGTAATGTAATAAGCATAGAAGGTATTATTTATTTAATGTTAGATTCCTAAAATATATTTAACATACAACAAGGAGTTTACTGGAATTGGATCTTAGAATTTATGATTGCAAAGCATGTTCTTCACTTTCATTTTACAGTTTCTTCTATTATGATACTCATATAACTGTGGAATGGTAGTTCTAAAGCATCTCGTGTTACAAAATGATTAACTAAATTTGGTAGCTTAAAAGAAAAATCCCAAGGCCATCCCTTAATTTTTATTTCTGTGATAGTGTAGAAACAAGAGTTACATTTTTTTCATATTCTCATTTTCCCTTTCCTTTTTGGCATTCTTTTGAGACAGAAAAAGCAATTCAGAATGAAGTCTGTCCAACAACATTTTCATGGTTGATTGTCTGGCACAAAATCATGCTTGCTTGTTGATAAAAGAATACTTAAAAGATTTGAGAAAATTATTCTCTTTCTTTCATGACCATCCAATGTAGCTAAAACAAGACACAGCTGGAAAAGTATACTTTGCTGATCCAAATATATGTTTCCAAATGTTTTTGTTATCTTTTTCACAGGTGTCTGATAACAAAGCCTCTTTGCCTACAAAACCAGGAAGTTTAACAAGTGGAAGTTCTTTATCTTCATCCTTACCTTCTTCATCTATACTTCATCCAGCTTCAGGTCACAGATCAAATTCTCCTTTGTTCAGTACTGAAGGAAAGCTAAAGACTGATCACTCAAGCCAAGGTGAAGCAGCTTTGGAAGAACTAAGGTCACAAGTTAAAGAGCTACGCACTATCATTGAAACAATGAAAGACCAACAGAAGTGAGTGTTCCAATGTTTCTCCTTGTATTAATCAGGTAGTACAATATGGGTTTTTGTTACTGTTAATTCCATGAACTTTATTGATGAACTTGCTCAGCTGTATCTCTTTCACTTAGGCTGTTAGATAAAAAATGGAACTGCAGGCAAAGACTATACATTTAAGGCTTTCAAAGCTGTATCCCACAGCATTTTTTTTGTCTGTTTGTTTATTACAGTTTTGTATTATCGCCTGTATTACACTATGATTTTACGCAGCATACAAAAAGAAAAGCCAAAGCTGTACTTAACTCATGCAAAATAACCTATAAATAATATACAAAATATTAAAGGTGAAAATAAACAAACAAACAAATAAATAATGATTTAATCAGTGTATTTCAGATTTTGTCATATCTCAACTTGTATCCAACATCTGTGGACAGAACTGAATGATGGAGAATGTATGTTATTAAATTATATCAATTTATATTATTTATCATTATTGTAACTACAAGTGCAGGACTGTCAGGAAAAAAACTTTCTCCAACCTGGGATCAACTAACTGTTTTACTTTAGAAAGTAAATTAGGCACTTTCTCCCACCAATATTTTTATATACAGTATGTATTTAATTGTAGTATCCTCAGATGTACTGTTGTATATCTTGTACATAATTGTTGCCATTTTGGCTACCTAACAGCATTTGCAGCATTTGTAAGTATGAATTAGTCTTAAAGTTTAAGGCTGAATTTAAACATTGTTGATGAAATTGAAAGAAAAGAACTTTCTATTTGCCAGTCTTTCAATATGTACATAGAATTGTCCAAATTCTAAAACACTTAGAAATCAGAAAGTTGGTTAATACTTCTATTTACTATAATTAATGATACATGTATTCAAGAACCATGAATAGTTCAGAATACTAAAGCAAATTTTGTTTTTACATGATCTTAAAAGGTTTTAGTGCTTATCATCATGTCTGATTGGGTTCATAATTAATTTAGCCTTTATTGAATATAGTAGTAACAATTGTAAGTTGTGATTTCTGCAGTAAATGCCAAGTAAAGACTGAAATTACACTAGAGAAATTATATTTTAGAAAAAGAAGTTAAAAATTTATAACTGGTGTAATATAGTTACATTATAACTTACATTGATAAGTATTGTTTATAATGCCCCTCCCTTACAGTCTATCAATTAGCCCTTGGGCCATATCAAAGTGCAAAGTTCCAGCAATAAATTGTTGTTAAAATTTGATAAAAACAATTCAAAATGGAATTTAGTAAAATACAATTTAAAATGGAATTGGATAAAATATTTAAATATTTATTTAAATTTAAAATGGAATCAGAATAAAATACAATTTAGATAAAATAATAATAAAATACAATCTAAAATGAAGTTGTAATAATGTAGAATAATTTAAGATATAGATAAAATATGGCAGCATCATACTTCGGAGTCGCCCTTGCAATCCACCCCAATCAGTCCCACATATGCAGATCTCAACCGGATCATTTTGAGTACTGTGCTACGTTAAATGTTATTTTAAAGTTCTGGCCGGACATAAGGTAAGTTATTTTGATATGGGGATCCCAATGGGTCATTCGTCTGGTATATAGACCAAGATACCTGTCTCTCACCCTCTTATATATGCAACAGTCAAACAGGATGTGAGCCAGGTCCTCTACCTCCGCCGCAAATGCAGAGACGCTCATTGTACGGTATAGCATGAAATCTCCGTATCTGACCATTGTGTCAAGCTGTTGAATCTCGCTCTTGTAAATATCTCCCTAAGCTGTTTTGGGAGTTGTAACTTCAAGTAACTGTCTACTTGAAAAGTACGTTTGTATTTACTCAGCCATTTCAAGTTACCCACCTTACTAAGGATAGCTATGTCAGTTTGTGCTTCTATATCCTTAATTCTTTGGGCAACTCTTTTTGTAGATTGTTCTCCTGTTACACAAGAGACAGGAAGGCCACAGCTTCTTACAAAATTTGTTAGTTTGGTGATCCAGGAGCTTTGTGATTGTAGTTTCATTTGCTCTAGTAGGCATATTTGGGTAGTCTATCAGTCTCCATTTCATTAACTTTGCGCCAGTAGTTATAAGCTCTAATTTTAGATGATGCCTGAATTGTATGAATTCCCAATTCAGCTCTAACTGCTGCAGCAGATGTTCTTGGATCTACACCCAAAATACATCTCAAATGTTGGGACTGTGTTTGTTCTAAGACTGTGGTTGAGTAAAGACCCCAAATTTCTGCTCCATACAAGAGCATTGTGGTAACCTTAGCCTTATAAACCTTGATTAGTGGGGCTAGGGACCCTGGGTAACTATGGTTTTTAGTTTGAGCAATAAATTCAAACGGGCTTGTGCTCTAAATGTGCTCCATTGATGATGGCAGGCCCAAGATCCAGTCTTGGAAAAAGTTACACCCAAATATACAAAGGTGTTAACCTGTTCAATTGGTTCACCATCTAATTGCCACTTATGTCTCTGATGGTTTCTTCCAAACACCATTATTTTTGATTTAGATTTACTAATAATTAGGGAGTTATCCTGGCAATAAGAGCTAAATCTTCTTAATAGCCTATGTAATCCTACTTGTGAGTATGATAATAAAATCATATCATCAGCATAAAGCACGCTGTTACAGTAAGTATTTAGGATCATCGGCATGTGTACCATGGCATCCTTCATTAACCCTGGCAGGTCATTGATGTATAAATTAAATAATAATGGGGCCAGGATACACCCTTGCCTTACCCCTTTATTTATGTGAATCCTGTTAGTCAGAGCCCATTAACCCCATACTGCACCCTCAAACAGGTACTTGTGTAAAGGGCTTTAATCAAAGCCAGGATCTGGGTTCTATTTAAGAGATGTCAGTTTACTCTATTTACCATATCAAATGCTACTGTAAGGTCTATGAAAGCAGCAAACAGGGGTCTCCTCTTATAGGCATATTTGGCAGTTAGATGGTTCAAGACAAAGCAGTTATCAATAGTAGATCTGCTTTGTCTAAAACCTGCTTGTTCTTCTGTGAGGATGTTGTTTTCCTCTACCCAGATTTCAAGTCTGTTCAAAAGATACCTAGCATATATTTTTGCTACAATGTCAATCAGGCTGATGGGCCTATAATTACAAGGATCCTTTTTATTCCCTTTTTATATATGGGGACAACTATTGCCATCTTCCACCCAACTGGTATATGGCAGGTGTTATTTATGTGTGTAAAAAGACCTGCTAATGCAGGGCCCCACCAGTTGAAAAATTTCTTAAATAATTCTGCTGGTAAAAAATCCTCTCTTGGGGCTTTATTGCTCTTTAAGCTTTTAATGATGGACTGTATCTCCCTTTCTGAAACTGGTGGCCAGGGCAGGGGAGTTCTAGGGTTTGTGAAATCACTGTTTAAAAATAATTTCTTTACCGGTTCGGTGGGGGCAAACAAGCACTGATAATAATTCTCCCAGTCCTCAGCAGAGATTGGAATGTCAAACGCAAATCTCCGTTCCTTCAGGATACCCGCTACAGAGTGCCAAAATAATACTGAGTTATGACTTCTGGCAGCCAACTCAAGTTCTGACCAGATTGAAATGGCAAAACTTTTTTTCTTTAATGTTATAGTTTTTTATATTCCCTTCTCGTGTGCAGCATCTTAGCTTGTATATGGGTAGTAGGATTCCTCTGGGCAAGCCTGATGGCTGCCTTCAATTTCTTTTTCAGTCACTGGCAATCAGGATCAAACCAGCGAGGTCTACCCGCTTGGGCTCTTTTTGTAGCAGGTTTAGTTGTTAGGTGTTTCTTCAGTATGCTACAAAGATTGGAGAATGCATTGAAGGCTGACATCCAGTCAGTAGTAGATAGATGACTGGATTGTTCTATCCCACTTAGTAGCATTCTCTGTTTTAAGGCATTCTTATATTGCCTTGGTATCAACCTTGGCCCAAATTAACCTTTTATTTTGAGTCACCTCTACCTTTTTGGTGAACCATCTATCAGCCATGTTATATGGTCTTAAATCTGAGCAACCTCTCAATGTCACCCTTACAGGCTGATGGTTGCTATTGTCACTAAGGTGTACTGTGACCTCCGAAAAGAGGTTAACCTTATCTCTTGACACACAAAAGAGATCCAGTACACTACTTGGTTGAGTGATATGTATAAGGGTATGTGTAATTCTTGTCCTTACCTCCCAAAATTTGGAGATTACCCTTAAAAATTAAGGAGACTAGGAGCAGGCCAGCGGCATTACTTTTACAGTCTCTTGAGAGCCACTGAGGATGGTTTTCAAAGAACTCCCCTGGGATTCCCTTCTTCTGGGCAAGCTCATACAGAGAGGAACCCAGTCTAGCATTCAGATCTCCTAATAAAACCACTATGGACTGAGGGTACAGTATTGCTGTATCTTGGATAACTTCCAAGCCCATCCAATAATCGGAATTATAGTGCTGGGATGTGCTTGGGGGAATATACACATTTACCAATATTAACTCAAACTGGTCATATTCAAATTTGACAACTAGAAAGTATGGATACTTATCTTCGTTATATAATTTCTCTCCCTGCCATTGCAACTCTTGCTTTATAAGAATGCATAGCCCACCAGAGGGTCTCCCTTTGTTTTTTGGGCTGGGGAGGCCCATCCTTAAAAGCCTGGCCCTTGTACTGGTTCATCCACTTTGGTTAGCCAGGTTTCTTGAAAGGCTATTACGTCAAATCTAGAGAAAAAGCTCATTAGTCCACTATCAGCTGTCCCTTTCCAGCCAGCTATGTCCCAGGTCACCAACTGTATGGGGTTCCCCTCCCTTCTTGAAAATATGGTCATTAAAATTTTGTGTTTTTTTTTTTTTGCTAGAAAAGAAATTAAGCAATTGCTGTCTGAATTAGATGAAGAAAAAAGATCCGGCTACGGTTACAGGTAATTGTATATGAATGAATACATGAATCAGCTTTATAACTGAATGGATTTTTAATGTATCTCATAGTCCAATAAGTTTTGTATAATATGAAACAAATTCTAATGTATAGGAAAAACAGGAAATAATCAGAAAATATATTCAATGCTTTCTCAATATTAACAAGTTTTACTTGTTAATATATTATCTGAAAGCATTTTGAGAGGCTTAAAATCAGTAAAATTTAAGACAGTGTTTTATTCAGAAAAAACTTTCATCTTTATATTATTTTCTAACCAATATGCCTGTTTTCTGCACAGAGAAAATATGTAGGTGTTTTATGTATGCTTTTCTGGATAGGCAAATAATAGCTTTTATAGACGGTTTGTGTGGAAAACAGCATGGGCAAATATTTTTAAATTTTCTTTCAATGTTCCCTTTCCAAGCAGCTCCTTTGAACTAAAAGAGAAAAGAAAAATCTAGCCATGGATACCTTGTGTCAGATTTTCCTCTTAGTCTCTCCTAAAACTTTCATTATTTTTCTGATTTAAGTCAGACTAAAATAAATGATTTTTCCTTGTGAGTTCCTCCTTTTGATATTGTGTCAGTTTATACATATTGATTTTATCCCTTTCTTAATAATTTCTCACATTAAATGGAAGGTGAAGAATCAGCATATTGGACTGAACAGTGAATTAAGAGTCTAAATGCTTGATAAAATAATTAGTTGCATATAATTTAATCTGTGTTTCTTCTTTTTAGATGGAAATTAATGATATAAAGAAAGCTCTTCAATCAAAGTGAATTCTAGATGGATGTATTAATTCATAGTGACAGAGATTTATGCCCCAAACAAAATAACTTTGTGCCAAATGATTAAAAGATCTGCCTACATTTCTTTGTTTGGACAACTAGCACAAGGATTGAATAGCACAACACAAATTCCAGTGAAGAACAAAAATTTCTATGTGATACACTTTCTTGAAATGGCACTGGTTGTGACTGAATTTTTTCTTATTGTGCTAAAATCTTCTCTGCTTCACGTTCACAGGCAAATTGAAAACTCAGGCAGTTTAGTTCATAATGGTACTATTTTAATGATATTTTCCATAAGTAAATTGTTTATCAGTTTACAAGTTTCATGAGTTTGACTTTTTAAATTGTCTTTTGTCACAAATTCTTAAAATGTTTGTATTGCATATATCCAGAAATGAATGTGGATATTGGGTGAGGGTGTTTGTTTCTCTTAAAGCAGCTTAATGTGTGTTGTTTTAAATACAATTATTTATGCAATCTTATGTCCAAAAATTAACTACAAGGTGAATCTTAAGTTTGTGTACAAAGAATATATTTAAAAAGAAAAATCTGGTCTTTGCAATGATTTGTGCCTTCTTTTGCCAAACACGGATTGGAACTAGTTGTAGGCCAGATTTTAGAAATGTAGCTATCACAATGGGGCCTGTCTATCCACTAGAGGTCGGTCTTTCAGCATATTAACTGCTTCCATTTCGATCTGATTTGATTCAACTTAATGATGTAATAACCACACTGAGTTTGAGGCAGCTTTATTTTTACTAGTATTATTGCATATTATGATTATTCTGAGAATTCACTTTGCTTACTGTCACTCAAATGTTAAAACACCCACTTTTATCTCCACTTTTATCTGCACATCTTGGGTGAGCAGAACATGCATCATCTAAGAGCAAACAAGGATAAAATAAAAATTAACCTGAGAAAATTATATAATTATATGCAGAGAACTACGTGATATTAACCTCATTTAAACAATTACAAGCCTGAAAATTTGGGGTGAATGATTTCTATAATGGCATCTTACCAAATGACTTATGTCAAAGCAGTGTTTACATCTCTATACAGATAGTGAAGATTTCAGCTTTTAAAGGCAAAGGAATGTATATGTGTTTGCATAATATATGTGCGATCTCTGAAAAGTGCTTGTAACAAAATTATAGTTGGATTTCTTATTTTCATAGTACATTAATAGTGCAATCCTGTGCATGTGTATGGGAATGGGTTTTGTTCAGTTTAGTAAAATATATGATCAGATAATGGTATGTAAGCTTGCAGTCTGATTTCACAATCCTAGTACCCTTACTACAAAGTCAACATTAAAAGCGGTAAGACTCACATGTAAATAGGCATGCATAGGATTGCACTGAGTGTTCTTGAATAGCTGGGATATGTGTCCTGCTGAAATATCCATCTTTGGTTATATAATAGAATTCTAGTATTTATCTTTTTACAGAGCTATGAAGTTTACACAAAATATCACATGGTGACTTTTATCATATCAAATATAAACATTTAATATTTATCATTTAAATATCTACATTTAAAGTTGCAAACTTCTATTTGTTATTGGATAGGAGTCTTAAAAGTATTGTCATGACACCCAGAAATGTCCTACAATTGTGGTTTATTAATAGCTTCATATCAGGAAAGAACATTCAGGCTAGAGAGTTAATAATGCATCCAAATACTTGTATCAGTCATGTATATTTTCTTTTATTATTGATACAAGCACACTATAAAAATGTGTCACTGTGATATTTTTCAGGATTTTAACATTACATTAGGATTTCTGTATTAAAATGACCAAATCATCTTGATGAGTGTTTTACATTGAAGCATGAAAGTAAATCACGGAACTAATTTCTTTGTTCTCACAGCATTCATGTAATAAATCAGTGTTAACCCTTGTTTTTCAAAACAAACTTGATTTCCAGTCATAACCTAGGAGTGTAGGATATTGTGCTACAACAAAGAGATCTAAGCAATGTTATAGAGTTATGATTTATAGACACTAGCTTAAATAATTAAAGTGGACAAAAGGCTGTAGGACCTTGAAATGCCCTAAGTTCATGGTCATGGCATTTCCTTATTGGCATGCCATTCTGAATGTTTTCGTGGAAATAAGTGTTTTTACATGCAAACGCATGTGTACCAAGCTGTGGAAATTGGTGGGAAAGATTACTAAAAATACTGTGAGATGGGGGGCTGATGAAGCATTATGATTGCAGCAAAGAAACTATTTTCTTTCGCATCAGATATTGCTGTCCTAATGTATATTTAGGAAGAATATTTGGTTTCTTTGTGTGTCCACATCATTCTCCCTTGGATGTAGTAATCTCTGTGTCATGGAATGTACTCGAGTGTAATTTCAACATGGCAGAAACTAAAAATATGAAATACGTTGGGCGTAATAATATATTTATTTTAAGAAATAAATTTAAATAAAGTTTTTGTCCTTGTTCTGCATGTGAAAAGCAGCCCCAACATTGCCATTCAAAACCCAAGTGCAGCATATAACCAGGAAGAAGTTGCACTACTGCTATAACTTAAGATGCCAGTGTGAAGTGGACCCTGATTGTCTGGAAGGGTCTCTTGCATGACAATGGTCACTGAGCCTGAATCTAAGGCTGAACAGGCTCTGCCCCAGTTTTCCTATTAGACCTTTCTAGTTCTCTTAGAAGTTTTCTAGCAATAAAGATGTATAGCTATTGGCTTCAACATTGTGGGAATCCAACAGGAGGACAAGTAGTGTTTCTAATTGATTATATATATATATATATATATATATATATATATATATATATATATATATATATATATATATATGTGGGTCTTGTGTATTGGGTACAGGACAAGACCGAATACACCAAGACCCACATACCTTTACCCGTGAAAATCTACGAAAACATACATATATATATATATATATATGAAACTTGAAATCGTTTAATAGGTTTCTGATTTCATTCACTTGAAAAACTTACTGTGAATTGTTACAATATAGATTCAAAGATAGAGCCTTGAAAACTAAAACATTTTAAAATCTTATTTTAAAAGAAAAAATGAGTTCAGCATTGATTGACCTGAAATCAGGGTTCTAATTCCTTTTTCCTCTTCCTGTTATGTTGGTAAATTGTCATTTTATAAACCTGTATTGAGAAGTCCAATGTATTGTGATTTGTAAAATAAGATTAAATGAGATTTTATGGAAATTCTTTGCTCAGTGCATTGATTTTTTTTTGGAACTGGAATATTTGCTTCACGTATTTACAGATGGAAAGTATTTTACAGTGAAATTATATTTTCAAGTTTTTAAAAGAAGTTGCCATTTCAGACCTGTGAGTAAACATAATTTTGGGGAAAAGTTTCTTTGAATTGGACTAAATTGTATTCAGAAGATAGAAAGGAGCAGTTAATGTTAGTTCCATTTATTCTTTTATTTCTTAATTTCATATTTAAATTGTTGTATTATCTAATAGAAGAAAACTTTACATTGGTTTTATCACACACAAATATTTTTAGTTTCTCTAGATTATCTTCCACTTTTCCAGAAAAACAAGTCAAAATATTATTCTGCAATCTAAATATTGTTTCTAAGCTCAGTGTAATATATACCTAAGCAAGTGTAACTGGACTTGCAGTAAATAAGTGAAGATACCAATAAAATAGTTGAAGTGTAGGTATATGAATGGAGATGAGAGATGGGTAATTGCTTTAGAGATAGATAGATAGATAGATAGATAGATAGATAGATAGATAGATAGATAGAAGAGAGAGAGAGATAGGCAGGGATAGAGAGAGAGAGAGGGAGAGATTGATTAATTAGCCTATAGGCCATATCAACGTTCAGGTTCAAACACATATTACCAATAAAATTTCAAACAAACAATTTAAAATGAGAGTTTTAAATAGTTATAGGATAAACTGTTTAGGTATCAACAGGGATTGGAGCCAAGAAAGATGGTGGTTCCTGGCAAAAGAAATATGGTGCAAGAATGATCTCAGGATTAAAAATCTGAAGCCACCCCTTGTTTTAGTTTAGCATCCAGGTTGACTGAGCATTGGGAGCTTTGGGTTATGGCTGCTGCCAGATCTGTTATTTTAAAAAAAACTCATCTGTGATTTGACTCTAGATGAAAGATGGACATTTTTATCATTAAGATCTGAATGGCTTGGGGGGAGGGGGCTTTCTCCTGGAAATGAGCTTGTTTGGGTTTCTGATCTGGCATCAACCATGTGTTCATGGCAGGGAGAAGAGCTGGAAAGTGTCACTTGAGAAATAGTAGTGAGTGAAGTTATTGATGCACAGATAATATTAAACCTGTGATGCTGTCAAATGCAGGAAACAAAAATCACTTGGATTTCTGGAAAGATCTTTAATACATAAATAGAATAGGAATCTTTATTGGCTAAGTGTGATTGAACACACAAGGAATTTCTCTTCGGTGCATAATCTCTCAGTGTACGTAAACATGTAAGTGATGAAAGATATAAGTCATGATTATAGTCATCATACATTCATCATGAATCATAAGATACAACATGTAGTGATGGTTATAAGATACTAAATAAGAAATCAAAATCATACTAGGAAACTAAACAATATAGATTGTAAGATACAAGCAAAAGCATAGTCATGAGTAGAAAAGGAGACAGGTAATAGGAAGGATGAGAAGAATAGTAATAATAGTCTTAGTAAATAGTTTGACAGTGTTGTGGGAATTAGTTGTTTAGCAGACTGATGGCATGCAGGGAAAAACTGCCCTTGTATCTAGTTGTTACGGTGTGCAGAGCTCTGACATTGTTTTGAGGGTAGAAGTTGAAACAATTTATGTCCAGGATGTGAGGGGTCTGTAGATTATTTTGCAGCCCCCTTTTTGACTCATGCAGTATACAGGTCCTCAATGGAAGGCAAGTTGGTAGCAACTGTTTTTTTCTGCAGTACTAATTGTCCATTGAAGTCTCTGTCTGTCTTGTTTGATTGCAGAGCCAAACCAGATACTTATAGAGGTGCAGATGATAGACTCAATAATTCCTCTGTAGAACTGTCTCAGCAGCTCCTTGGTCAATCTTTTGAGTTGGCGCAGAAAGAACATTCTTTGTTGTGCTTTTTTGATGACATTTTTATGTTAGATGTCCATTTTAAGTCTTGAGATATAACTTAGAAACTTGAAGGTCTCTACTATTGATACTGTGTTGTCTAGTATTGTGAGAAATAATGTAACTTAATGTAGCAAAATCTGCTGGATCAATTCTCCAAATCAATCTAGTATAATTAAGCCAGTCTTGAGAGTCCAAATCTCTTTCATACTTGCCCACTATACTGGCTGAGTTGTCTTTTTTGCATGCTTCCTGTTTCCTCCCCAATGCACCCAATGCATGCTAGACATTTCATCACAGACAACTAGATGTGAGGCCTTGTTTCTGCAACTGGGCTGTAGGAACAAGCTGTCATGATTGTACCCATTTTCTTGCTGAAAAAATAGTATCTTTCCTGAACTGATACCTCATTGTAATGGACTTGCCAAACTTCATGCTGCTAGAGCAAATTAATTTGCCTTCTTTGGAGCAATAGCTAAAGGCAGCCCTGGAGTTCATAGACATGAACATACTAGGTCAACACAGGAGAAAGACGCTGGATCTCTGATAAATGAGACAGAGACTAGAATAATCTCTGTCCTCGGTATAAATGCTACCTCATAAGGGGAGGTGAAGCTCTAAGGGAAGCTAATGAATGTATTTGAAGAGAATTTGCATGAGATTTCCTTGGCTGCCTTTGGTGAAGTATTTCTCATAGTTCTACAATATACGGGTGTTACTCCAGTAGTTTGATTATGGTTTAGAGATGCAGTTTTGAATTTTTCTCAGTAGGGGCAGGGATCAGGGCGCCAACAGAGTTAAACTACTTTGCCTTTGCACCGTCCTCTTTTTTGCAGCTCCGGTTTGCATCAGAAACCTATTGCAACTTCCTATTATGAAATTGCCGGTTTTAGCAATCAGCCAGTTTGAAAGCAACCAGGCCTAGTCAAATCTCTTTAAAAATAATAGTAATACTACTAATACTAATAATAATGACCGCATTATAAGGTTCCACCGCGGGGACACCCACTAACCCGTTCCTAGAATAACTGAAACGGGTCTAACGACAATTTTTCATGATGACCCGAGGTTGGGAACAACGCGCAGTGTGTGGAAAGGCAGCAGGCCTTCCTCCAGGGCCTAGGAGGAGCCGAGGCGACTTTCCCCCCCGCCCCTTAACTGCGGCCGTACTCCGCCTCTTTTAAACCCCTCAAACTCAGCCGGGCATCAATAACCGCCGGCGCCTGGCACCGTCCGGGTGAGAGAGGCTTAAATGGAGGAGGGCGAGGCAGGTGCTGCCGCCAGTCCTGCTCCGAGAACCACTTTTAGAAGCAAAGTTCTGGCAGGCGACAGCCGGTAACCTACTTCGCTGAAGCGACAGGCGCGTCCCCTGGGGCTTCCGACGCTCGGTTCCAAACAGTAGGCGAGCTGGGCTGGGCAGCGGGAGAAAGGTGCCGGCGATCTCTCCTTCGCTCCACTTTCAGCTACACGCCGGCAAAGTTGCTTCTTGCCCGGTTCGGCCGCCCGTCTCGCTTGGCGCCCTGCAGCCTTAGAAGAAGGGTCGTCGTCTAGGCGGGCGCGGGGGGTCCGGCCCATGTAGCACCGGCTGCCAGGCCGCATGGCAAACTACGTGAGCAGCGGCGAGCAGCCGGGACTTGGCGGGAACGCCGAGCCGCTCAGCCCTCCGAACGGCGCCGAAACGTTGGCGGCTTCCGAAGGGAGCCCGGGCGCCGTTGCTGACGGCGGCGGCGGAGAGGCGAGCATACGCTCGCGATCGCTCCGAGCCGTATATGTGGTCAACGAGAATCCGAAAGGAAGCGCCGGGGCGCGGAGTCCCGAAGTTGGAGCGTTGCTGTGCTTGGTGCGGGCTTGCGAGGCCGCCGGAGCTCAGCTGACCACCGTCAACTTCGGAGAGCTGGACTTCGGCGAAACGGCCGTGCTGGACATCTTCTACGATGCGGGTGAGTAGCTGGCGGCGGGGAAGAAGGAGGAAGGCTAGACCTCCCAGCCGCTCCGAGAGCGTTTCGGCTGCCTGCAGTAACAGGCAGGTCGGACTTGACTCTTATTTATTATTTATTATTTATTATTTTTGACTTGTATGCCGCCCCCTCTCCCGAAAAGGACTCGGGGCGGCTCACAATTAAAACCAGCACAATAAATTAATTATCTAAAATAGAATTAAGCCAACCAAGCCAAATTAAACTAAAAGCCATTTATGACTAAGTATAAAAACGACCCCTCCCCCCAGCAGTCAGCACAGCGCAGCCTGTTCAAACAACCAGGTTTTCAAGTGGTGGCGGAAGGCGCGGAGGTCAGGGGCCAGGCGGAGCCCCAGAGGTAGTTGGTTCCATAGAGTGGGAGCCACCACAGAGTAGGCCCTCCCCCGTGTCACCGTCAAACGACACTGGGTCTACGGAGCCCCTGCCTGTGAGCTCATACAGGGCGGTTGGTATTTGATGCCGCAGTAGACGTTCCGTAGATAGCCGGACCCATGTCTCATAGGACTTTGAATGTCAATACCAAAACCTTGAATCTCATTCAGAGATTGAGAGAGCTCTTAGGTGGGGCAAGCTATCGTGGGAAGCAGCAGGTCGCCTCTCTGAGTCTGCTGACTGTCACGAGATAAGGCAACAATTCAGTGACTGGATTCTTAAAAACGAGCAGGGAGAGGAGGTGGACAGGGGGGAAAAAAAGGTTTTTCTGGGATTAATTTACATCACTTTTAGCCCTGATCAATAGTCTTGAGATTACCTAATTGTAAATAAAACACAGGTTGACCTACGCATGAGGCGGTTCTGTCAAGAGTAACAGTAGTGGACAAAAACGAACGTGCAAGGTGTAGCTTTTCTCAACATTACATATCTGTGAATAAAAGCACATCCCTCCCTCACAACTATTGCATGTAAGGTTAAATTGCCATTCTGCACAGCAACACACACACACACACACACACACACACACCCAAACAAATACCAAACAGATTGTTTCTGCCTTTGAGGAGGTTTTGCAGCCTGGGTCTGGGACTCAGTGGTGAGATTCACAATTTTTTACTGCCGGTTCTGTGGGCGTGGCTTGGTGGGTGTGGTGTGGCTTGGTGGGCGTGGCAGGGAAAGGATACTGCAAAATCCCATTCCCTTTTCACCCCACTGACCTGATTTCCAGCTCTGTACTCCTGTGCAGGGGAACAAAAGAAGGCCTAGCCAATCAGCTGGGACTCGGGTGGCAGAGAATAGATGGGGGCGGGGCCAGTCAGAGGTGGTATTTGCCAGTTCTCAGAACTACTCAAAATTTCTGCTACCGGTTCTCCAGAACTGGTCAGAACCAGATGAATACCACTTCTGCTCTGGGTATCTGCAATAAAAGCATTCTGTCCTTGGTGTTTGTGAACAGTTTATTTTATTTATTTATTTGTTTGTTTATTTGTTTATTTATTTATTTTATTTATTAAATTTATATCCCGCCTCACTTCCCCCAATGGGGAACTCGAGGCGGCGTACAAAAGGATAAAAGCAATTTCTATACAATATAAAAACAAAAACTCATTCATACCAATCCAACACATAACAGTTGCTAATTTTGCGCAATATGTAAATAGTCTAGCCATGGTTCTCAGTTTGAAGTTCACTGAGCCATAAGCAAATCACATGGGGTACTTTGGCCTCAGCTTACATTATCTGTGAACTGTCTGTTCAGGGACTCACTAGAAAGTAAGCCAGTAGGTAATAATGCAATCTTTAGCATACCTCAGAAGTATGCTACTTGCAAAAGAGATGGAGTAATGGTACTCTGGGTATGTGTGCTGTCCCCAATTCGGGTCTCAGCCTGGTGCCAAGGCCGATGAAGGATGCCAGACACGAGATGCAGGTTATTGAAGTGCTCCAACAAAAAGGGTCAAAATGCCAAGAACCCAAAACAAAGGATTAAGAAAGTTTTATACAATTTCACCAAAGCAGAAAACAGGACAAGGCGGCATAATAAGATCATTTAGTAATGATACAGCAATTTGTTCTATTGGTCTCTAGCCATCCTTATTCCTAAGCCTTGGCTAATGAATGTTGCAGGAGTTATCTAATACACATTCAATTTGCTTCAGGCCATTTCTATTCCTCTATTCCTTTTAGCTGAGGTTTGCAGGATATCTAACTCTTTGTTACAAAGTCTAACTTGGGAAGTAAAGAAGAATGTCTGTTCTCTGATCACCGCTTTCTGTTTTAAACACCTTCTCTGAATGCAGCTTGAGAGCAGTGAAGAAAGGAGTTATTGTACACTGGCCTGGATTAGAAGACGTGAGAATCTGAAGAATATTTGGGAAATCCTGTGCCCAGCCATAAGTTATCTAGGATTGTTTAACAGACAATGCCAGAAATAAGCAAACTACATAATTTGCAAGACCATACATGCATTTAGCTCAAAAGAAGAAAGGGAAATGATTTTATATGAAGGGGAAAATTAAGTTTTGTTTGAGTTGAGCTGAATTCCTGTGACTGGACCAATTGATGGAATTTTCTTAGCATCAGTACAGAAGGACTTTTTCATTACCTTTGAAGATGTTTTCTGATTGCCCAGTCCAGCTTACAGATCTGGTATTCTGTCAAAACATTTACTAAATCTGTCTTTGCTTGGTTTTGGAGGCCAGACAAGTTCAGTAATGGGAAAGGCAGAATCTAATCCCTTCTCAGATAGTGCTTTGGTTCTTAATAACATACTACCACGTATTGGACAACTAAAATGCAGTGTGTAATTGGAATCACTTCATATTTCTAAGTATGTAGCAAAATAACAGATTTTACATTATGCAAAAGAATGCAAGTATACATATATATCATACTCTTTTGGGTCAGCAAAGTATAAGAAATAAAGTAGAAATAGGAGAGAAAAGAATACTGAAATTTGATTTATTCTAGAACCATTAACTGCATATTTCTATATCTTTCAATCTTTGCAAGTCTTCCTTAATTCTACCATGTCCACAGACCTTTTCATATACTCCCTTTTGTTATTTAAAGGTCATACTTCTTTTTTGAACATATCTGCTTAATGAAAAATCTATTTCTCACTCTCCTTTGCCTTCTCGAGCCATTTACTTTTCCTTCATATATTTGATTTGGGATTGGCTGGTCTGTAATTGACTTTCCCCAATTCATCTTTGAAATATAATTGGAAAAGTCAGGTCAACTACTTGATTTTGACATTTCAATTAGAAAGGAACTAAGCCATAAAATATTCTTATTCTTGAATTCTTGTGCTGCATGTACTAAAACGCAGCATTAACAGATATATAGATGGAGCTCAGCTTGAAAAATTTGAATTCCATACCCTTATGAAATTGGTATAATATACCTTGAGATAAAAGTTTTAAATTGTAAAAACAACAGTGGAGACTGACATATACAAAAGCATAGGGAAAGTCAATTGAAACAAACCATGAAATACTGCAATATGTTTAATTTCAGTAAAGCCGTAATGGCAAACCTATGGCTTATGTATGCCAGAGGTGGCACGCAGAGCCCTCTCTGTGGGCACGCGAGCCGTCGCCCCAGTTCAGCTCTGCCACACATGTGTGCATGCCTGCCGCTGGTCAGCTGGTCTTCGGGTCTCTGCCGCGCATGCGCAGGGGGCAAGGGACATGTGCGCATTGCATTTTGGGGGTTTGCGCATGCACGTATGCATTTGTGCATGCGCCCCCTCACTTTGGGCACTTGGTGCCCAAAAGGTTAGCCATTTCTGTAGTAAAGCAAGAAAAAAATTGATTTAAGATATGTGGTGTATGTGTTTCATGTGAGAACCACGCAAAAAATTTTGTTAGTTTTGGAATAGCAACTCTTCCTGATTTGGACTCATCAATTTTTCTGTTAATGCAGAATATTTTGTTAAAAAATAATGGAAAATGAATCACCCATAATTAATAGGAGGGGGACTTCTACTCTTTCCCAACCCAATGAATGATAGAAGAAATTGTGTAAAGGAGCTTTCTGTATGACAACTTTCAAAAGTTAGAAATGGAACAAATTCAGTATAGTAGAAGCCAGCATAAGGTCAAACACAAACCAAATTAGATTGAAGAAGTCCAGAAAATGCCTGGCTATTAATGTTAGGCAATGGTTTTAAAATGTTGCTGACCTTGATCCAGGATAGACTTCAGTGATGGGATCCAACTAATTTAACAACCGGTTCATCCTAAAGACTGAGTGGGCATAGCTGGGGAATCATGTGACTGAGTGGGCATGGCCAACTCGATGTCATTCACTGCAAGGTGGGACGCGCAGGCAGGCCGAAGCAGTGGTGGACAGAGCCTTAGAATTACCTTTGTAAGACCTCAGCTGCAGGCTTATGCTGAAAAAGACTGGCGGCTGCAAGCTTCTCACGCAGCAAAGCTGGCCGCCTTTCAGGCCCTGCTCTGGGCTTCTGCCTGCTCTACTTCTGCTCCATCTTGGGTCCTGCATCCAGCCCAGTGGTAGGATTTGCCGGTTCACCAAACTGTGCAGAATCTTAACAACCAGTTCGATTGGACCGATCCAAACCGGCTAAGCCCACTTCTGGTAGAGTTGCTATTAACAAGGTGGAAATAATTCCAGAAGCCAAGTTCTGCACGTTTTCCCTAACTTATTTCCTTCCAGTCGGAAAAAGGTACATGGACAGAGATAAATATCTTGTTTCTAGACAAAGTCAGTAGATTTGTCTTATTTCGTGCAGTAGGAATTCAGAATAGAGTTACTGTCTGAAATTACATCTGTCTTCATACTGATATCATTACATTCTTGGAAAGAGTATGTGAATGTGATTTATTTCCTAGGGGAAATATATGAAAAATATTTGTCACTTGTTGAGATGGGTGGATTAAATAAATAAAATAAGAATGATGCAAAAAGTCAAGAAAATCAAATAGATAATGATAGTCTTGCCTATGCTGTGTATTAAATGGCATCAAATACGTATTGGCACCAAATGTACTCTTGACAGATCATTTTATGTGTTGCCTTCCAAATAATTGTACTCATTCAGAATAACAAGAGATAAGGTAAACATACATTACAGTTATAAGAAAGACTTCCTCCCCTTTCTAATTTTTAAAGGTGACATTGTTTGGCTATACTGATGAAATAGTCAATCTTTTGATCTAAATGAGTGAAAGAAATTAATGATTTGGTTTAATAGGCGGTAGTTTGAGCAAAGTAGAAAAGCTAGATCAGAGACCGACTAAAGTCTGACTGGAGTCACAAGGCCTATTCACCTTTAATATTGTAAGCTTGTTAAGCAGAGTTTATCTTTACAGGCAAAGTCTTTAACATATTGTGGGATAATTGAATAGTTTTCCAATAGAAGAGATGGTAGAAAAGGAACAGGTCATCTTAAAGACAGGAAAGTAGCTAAACTAGTTCACTGTAATTTTATTGTACCATTATCCAGAGGGTGCTTTGAAGACAAACCTGTGTGTTTGGGTTCATACTTCTCCAGGAGGTGAAATATTAGCAATCATTTTTTCAAGGTATAGTTTCATCTTCTACTTTTGTTTCATTCTCAATATTTGTTGTTTATGTTTTCCAGTTGTTAGGATGAGAAGGAAAAGCAGCTCCTGCAGAACAACTAGGCAGGATGTAAGCTTTGCAAGTCCACCCAGAAAAAAATAGAAAGGCCTTTCTCATTTGCATCCATGGCTATAATCATAAAGAACTGGACCAAATTCAGTGTGGTAGAAGCCAGCATAAATTCAAATACAGAATTGGGGATCTTTGGGCTTTGTAAGTTAAACAAAAACTTACAGTTCTCAGTGTATCAGGAATCAGTTGATATATTAGTGTACAATGTATTTTGTACTAGCATTTTTTATTTAGTAAAAGCTTACAAGTGTAAAAAGTTACCAATGCAGTGGCTAATTTTATATTAGCATGAGGGCTGAACTGCTGGCAATGTCTTTCCTAGCCAGTACTGACAACAAATAAGGCAAAATTTTATATTGCATGAAAATTAGATAATATTGAGTAGTTGCCATTAAAAAAAGGGACAGGGGCTTCCGGTGATGTCACGACATGGCGAAGTAGGAGAACTCAGCTACGCTTTCCTACATCGGGATTTTTGTCCGTGGGCAGCCGTTCGAGGTGGGGTCAGATCCTGGTGGGATCAAGTGAGGAAGAAATTCCGAAGCCTAACCAGGAAATTGCAATCTCGGAGACAAAGAAGGGAGCCCGAAGCTCAGGACAAAAGAAGTCAGCTTGTTGAGGCTGGCCCGAAGACACGACGAAACAAAGTTAAGAAGGAAGCAGAAAGAAGAAATCGAATTTGAGCACTAGAAAGACATTGGAGGTAAAATCAGAGTTGGATTATAACTATTTGGATAATTTGAAAAAGTAACTGGAGTCTACTTGAAATTCCAGAGTGGAAGGGGGAAAGTGGGCGGCAGCGGCAGAATTGAGCTTTTCACCCCCAGCCCTGGATAAAGTGAAATTTGTGTATAAAAAAGAAAATGGAAAGGAGAGAAGAGCAGCTATTGTTGGTGAAAGTGCTTCATTCCCAGACACACGCACAACTTGCGGAGAGCACCTTATAGACGGACAAGAACTATAAAGTTTAAAGTTTGGAAACCGAGTGACAGGGCAATTCGTGGTGGTGATTGGCACTTCTGGGAGAGTGGAGCGAGACAATTGAAGTGACTGTCAGAACTGCGAACTGAGAATCGGGACTCAAATTTTGGATAGAATTGGATAGAATTGGAACACCACAACAACGACAGGAAAATAAGAGTCTGTTCTTTTGCTTCTATCTTGTCTTTTTTCGCCCAGAACTGACTGGAGTGGTATAGTTTTATATTATACTTACTTACGGTATATACTTAAAAAAAATAAGAAAATAAGAGTGACTGGTTACTTTGAAATAGGATTTAATTGGAGTAAGTGATTTAATTAATTTGTACTATATTCTATGTTATGGCCCCACCTCGTAAGCCTGTGCTGACAGAGGAAGAGGACCTGGATGATGAATAAGAGGAGGAACGAGCAATGCCTTCCTCACCAGGGCTTTCCTCCCCAGGACCTTCCTCCCTGACAATGCCTTCCTCCCCAGGACCTTCCTCCCTGGCAATGCCTCAGGTTTCTTCGGAAAGCCAAGAGGAACAGCCTGAGAGACGCGTATCAGTACGGCCACGGCGAGGGAGGGAGGAGGAGGATTCCTGGCTTGATCCCAGGCAACGTCGGAGGGAGAAACGTCAGCAGCAACGTAGGGGGCGTGGGAGGGCCAGAGATTGAGCTGGACCACACCCCACCAGGTATAAAAGTGGGTGTGCCTACGTTACAAACTCTGTACGTGACAAAGTGTGGAATAAGCCGAGGATTCCGTCTGTGTGCCTGATTTAGTTTCTGGACTTTGAGAATAAATCAGTCCTTCTGTGAGTACTTCTTTTTTTGTCAGTTCTGAATTTGGCAGTGAGAGCCTGGGTGACTGCCAACACTCTTATCGGGAGAGATAACTTGGATTTTGGAGACAGGCCAGCGTGACTCTCTGTGCTAGTGTTGCTGCCAAGTTCCTTACCTTCTGGGGAAGGGAAGGGGAGACAGAACAATTCTATATATTTGATTTCTTTTCCCTTTTAAGTATATTTGAATGATTATAGGTTAAATAGATAACTAAGAAAATTAAAGCTGCAAAATACAGATAAGGTTGATGGTAGTTGGAAATACGATCTGGGAAAATATATTTAGAATAGTGGAAGAACAACAAAGAATCATTAAAGATATGACTAGCACAACTACCACTATTACAAAAACAGGAAGAAAATTGGTACCAGCAGCAACACCTTCCACTCCTATAGTGACATCAACGCAAAAAAACAATTGAAGGGATGCTGGCACCAGAAAAAACTATGGCTCAAACTAGCACGCAGTCAGTTCAAACTACATTGGTAACCATTCAAAACATGATGATGGCACTACAGGAATCAACGACTAAAAATCATACAGAAGGCAAAGCAGAAAGAGAAATGATGAAAGAAGAATTAAAAAATGAATTAGGGGAAATGAGAAACGAAGTCAAGAATTTGGACGGGAAGATAGGTCAGATCCAGGAAGTGATTAAAATAAATGAAGAAAAGATTAAAAAGATTGAAAAACAAGCTGCTCAAATGGAAAAGAAATTGGCTGGCATGGAACAAAAATTAAAGGAACAGAACAAAGAGACAAATGAGACACTGGCCCACCTTGAGATGGACAAGGCCTCCTGCTACCTCAGATTTCAGAACGTGGAGGAAGAGAGGGGAGAGAATTTACCGTTGGTAATGGCAGAGATATTGGCGGAGCTCCTGAATAGAGAGAAGGACGAGATGGTGAATGAGTTAGATGACGTATACAGAGTATACATGAGCTACACAAGAAGGCATAGACTCCCCAGAGAAGTGCACATTAGATTTGCAAGCAGGCGAGTGAAAGACATAATTTATAGGGTCACGAGAGAGGAAGGAATAAAATATAAAGACAGAGAAGTAATTGTTCTAAAACAGGTGCCAAGAAGAATTCGAGAGCAGAGAAAAGACTATCGATTTCTCACAAACTATTTTTAAAAAAAAATTATTTAGATAGATTACTCCAGAGGGGATACTAAGTAACATGGAAAGAGAAAAGGGTGAGAATAGATAGCTTAATTAAAGTTCAATAATTTTTTGACCAAATAGGAACAGAGGAAGAACTGAGCAGCAGAGATGACCAGGAGACTTTGAGTCAAGAAGAGCTACAACTTAGAAGTAGGGAGAGGAATAAGGAGAAGGAAAGGGAAGGAGGTGAAGAGATACGTGGAAGAGAAGAAATAGGAGTGAGGACTAGAAGCCAAACGAGTAAAAGTATTGAAGGTTATAGGTAGGAAGGGAGATGAACAAAGAAGTGAACATATCTATAAATATTAATGGGTTAAATGATCCAGTTAAGAGGAAAAAAGATTTGTTAAATTAGAAAAACAAAGAGTGGATATAATATGCATTCAAGAGGTTCATATTAAGAAGCGAGATCAAGGGTATTTACAAAATAAAAAACTGGGGAAAATGTACTCAGCATTGGAAGAAAAAAAGAGGGGTTGTAATATATATAAAAAGATATAGATTCTAAATTGATTTATAAAGATGAATCAGGAAGAATAGTAATGGTAGAGGTGGTATTACAAAACAAAAAGACACTATTAGTGGGGATCTAGGCCCCCAATAAAAATCAGAGTGAATTTTATAAAAATTTATATGAGAAATTAATAGAATTAGGTAATTCAAGAATATGCATTATAGGAGATTACAATGCAATAACAAATAATAGTCAAGATTATGCTTGTAAACAAAGACAATATAAGAAAAGGAATACATTGCCCAAGAATTTTTTAGAGATGGTTGAGGAATTAGGATTAGTGGACGTATGGAGAAAGAGAAACCCAGGAATATCACAGTTCACTTTCTACTCCAGTCCACACAAATCATGGTCCAGGATAGATATGGCATGCGTAAATAGTGAACTATGTAAAGAGATACAGGATATAAAGATTTTGGCAAATACATGGGCAGATCATAACCCAATACAGATAATTTGGAAAAATAGTTTTATAAAAAGGTAGATGGACACTTAATTCACAATTATTGAAAGAGGAAGAATATGTTCAAAAGGTTAGGGAAGAATTGACAATTTTCTTTGAATTTAATAAAAAACAAGATACCTCATTGCAGAATTTATGGGATACAATGAAGGCACATTTAAGGGGCATAACGATAGCGTTTACAGCAAATAGAAACAAAGAAAGAGAAGGAAAAAGGAAAGCCCTAATAAAAAGAATAGAGAAATTGGAAAAGAAGCAAATAGAAACTTTGGGAGATGAGCAAACCAGAAATGAATTAGCATTAGTTAAACATGAAGTGAATATTTTAGATCTAGGAGGAGTTAACCAAAAAACTACTATATACAAAACAAAATTATTTCAAACACGCAAATAAATCTGGTAGGTGGCTGGCATATAAATTAAGAAAAGAAAATCAGAAAAGAGTGATATACCAATTAGAGGATAAAAATGGAGTAATAGAGACAGACCTGGAGAACAAAAAGGAAATTGTTAGAGAGTACTTTGAGGACCTTTATAAACAAGAGGTAGTTGATCTAGATAAAATAGAAGAATCTCTGAAAGAAGGAACAGTGCAGCCAATATCAGATGATGAAAAAGAGTTCCTAAATAAAGGAATAACTTTAGGTGAATTAAAGGTGGTGATTCAAAAACAAAAAAGAAATAAAACGCCAGGCCCAGATGGGCTCCCAAATGAATTATATAAAGAGAGAGGCCCTATAATAGAGAACATGCTGTTAGAAGTCTGCAATGAGGTATTATTGGAAGCTAAAATTCCAGAATCATGGAAAGAAGTGTACATTGATTCCGAAAGAGGGTGCAGATGCCAATCAGACAAAAAATTACAGACCAATATCTCTATTAAATTCGAATTATAAAATTTTTATGGCGGTAATGGCGGAGAGACTAAAGAAAATTCTTAGTAAGAAAATTCACCTGGATCAAAATGGATTTCTTCCCATGAGGCAGATGAGACATAATACAAGAATGATAATAGATATATCAGAATATTATGAAAAGCATCCAGGAAGCCAAGTGGCCTTGGTCTTCCTGGATGCGCAAAAGGCTTTTGATAATTTAAACTGGGATTTTATGAAGAAGCAGATTAATATGATGGATTTTGGTGGTAATTTTGTAAAAATGTTAAATGCATTATAACATTATAACAAAAGGCCAAAGTATTATTAAATGGGGAGATTACTAAAGCATTAAGAATAAGGAAGGGTGTCAGACAGGGATGCCCTCTTTCACTTCTGCTTTTCATAACAATTTTAGAAACTTTGTTGGAGAGAATTAGAAGAAATACAGAAATTAACGGAACTAAAATCAAAAGTGAAGAGTATAAATTACAGGCCTTTGCAGATGATATGGTTTTTGTCATAGAAGACCCAATAGAATCAGGACCAGCCTTACTAAAAGAAATAGAAAAATTTGGTAAATTAGCAGGATTAAAAATTAATAAGGAAAAAACTAAGATGTTAGTGAAAAATTTAACTAATAGTAAACAAAAAATTGGAAGAAATGATGGGATTACAAATTGTAAATAAGATTAAATATTTAGGGATCTGGTTAAGAGCGAGAACATTAAATCTGCAGGAGGACAATTATATCAAATTATTGAAACAGATTGAAAAGGACTTAGAAAATTGGAATAAGATGCAAATTTCACTATTAGGTAGAATAGCAACAATTAAAATGAATGTGTTACCTAAAATATTATATCTGTTTCAAATAATTCCGATATTAGTAGATAAAAAATTCTTTAATGAATTAGATAAAATTGTTATGAAATTCATTTGGGCAAGAAAAAAAAACGAGAATAAAAAAAATCTACTTACAAGATAATAAAAGCAGAGGTGGATTTGGACTCCCTGTCTGGGTGATATACTATAAAGTGGCGGTGCTAATGTGGATAAAAGATTGGATTAATTTGAGGAATAACAGAATTTTAAATTTGGAGGGCCATGACTTACAGCTAGGTTGGCATGCATTTATGTGGAACCCGCATAATAAAAACAACCTATATTTTAATAGACATGTAATTCGAAAATCTTTGATTAAAATCTGGACGGATGTTAGAAAAAATCATACTAAAATCTCGAGGTGGTTCTCAACAATGGAGGTGATGTTCCACCTAAATACGATGGACATAAATAAAAAACTTAAGTATCAGCAAATATTAGATAATGAGGGAAGAATTAAAATGATACAAGAACTAGAAACGCAAGGGATAGTCATCAATAATTGGGCATACTTTCAAGTAAAAATGAGATATAATAGAGACATAAAGGAGTTTGGAATTGAGGGAAAAGATACACAATTAGGTAAAATACAGGTGCTGAGAAAAGTTTGATTTCTAAATTATATAATTATTAGAAAAGGAAATGGTAGAGACAATTAAGAAAGGACCTATGTTGGCTTGGGGAAAAACTTGGGTTATAGTATTGATCTGGATGATTGGGAAGAAATCTGGCAAAAAAAATCTTATGTTAACCAAATCAGTAGCACATAAGGAGAATTTGTATAAAATGATGTATAGATGGCATCTTGCACCCTCCAGATTGGCCAAAATATTTCCGACAGCAAATCCAAGCTGTTGGAAATGCAAGGAGAAATTCAGTACATATTTTCATCTATGGTGGACATGCCCCGAGACAAAGAAATATTGGTTAAAAATAAAAGTGTGGATAGAAGAAATCATAGAGTGTGGACTGGAGTGGAAACTGGAACTATTCCTGTTGGGAATAATCAAAGGAGATTATTCCCCTAAAGTAAGATATTTAATTATACACTTACTAACAGCGGCACGGATTTCATTAGCTCAGTATTGGAAGAAACCAAATATACCACCAATACATGTTGCTATTCAAAAAACTTATGAATGTGCTCAACTGGAGAGACTTACGCTCAAGATAAATGGGAAGGAGGATACAGACTATTATCAGATATGGGAAAAATGGTATAAATGGGTAGATTATAAAGGAAAAATGCTAAAAATAAATGAACCCAAGAATCATATTATATTCGGCAATTTATTCAGAAAGCACAAAGATAACAAAGGTATGAAAGCTTCTTTTCATTAACATTATTATTTACTTAATAAGTTACTCTATTTAATACTTAAACAGTATGAATGTATTAGTAATTGAAAAATAGTTATAAACCAACGTAGAGAAGTGTGAGTTATTTAATGTTTAGATGATAGTGAACGAAGATGAGATAAGTATTAGTTTGTACAGATTAGTAGATTGTATCAAATTCGATATCAGTTTAAAAATATTTATATATTAGTGTTTTTTTGTATTTTCTACCAGTGTTTTTGTACATGTGTGTTAAGTTTGTAAATAAAGTTGTTTTTAAAATTAAAAAAAAAAGAAAATTAGATAATAGTGCTACAATGATTAGAGAGGACATAGATTTTTTTTAACAAAATGAAAAAGAGCTTAGGCAACTAAGTTTCATTTCCTTGTTAAAAATATTTCTCTTATTAATTTTTAGGGCACTCAACACAAACTCTGGGTGGTAGTTATTTAAATCATAGGATTTCAAAATATGAATATATGTATGCTTTCTAATAAAGGGTATTATGTCAAGGAATCAGTAAAAGCTGTATCAGGGTAGATGTTATTTTTGCTGGTAAAAGCTCTTAAAATTGACACAGAATATATTTGAACTTTAAAAGTCTGTGACTGATCATACATTCTTTCTGTAACTTATTTGATGCAAGGAGTTGAATTTGTGTAATGACAAGAACTCTGCTGTTTTAATTATTTAGATTCAGTTCAATATGGTATAGTAGTAAAACTTGTACTGTTTGTAATGTAAACCATATGTGGAGAGCAATAAAAATCACCTTGAGAAAACAATATGGTGACAGTTAACAACACATTTGAAGCCTGGGAAATGAAGAAAACACGAAAAATGAACAAACTCTGATTGGTTCTGCCATACGGTCCTGTGGTATAAGAGAGAGGGAAGGAAAAACAGCCCTTCAGAATTCTATTATTATAGCCTTTCTCAATAAAATTGAATTCTAATTAGTTTTGAGGAGTCTGCTTCCTGACCTAGGAAGGACTGACATGCTACTTCTAATAATTGTCTTGATTGTAATAGCATTACAAAATAGAAGTCATAGGTTTAGGTGCAATTTTTTAACAGTAATGTAATTCACAGGAAACAAATTGCTCTGTTATTTTTAGTTATTAATCAATGTTCCAGGAAAATTATGATAGATCTAGTATTTGAGTACAAATTGTAATTCAATACCATAATGTGTGCATGTGTGTGTGTGTGTTTGTGTGTATTACTGTTCCTATTAGTTCTGAACCTGAAATCTAAACATATGCACCTCAGATTTGTTTAACAGAAATTTATTGTGTTAATAAATTGTGTGAATTGGAAAAGTGGTAGTTATAGAAGTAGTCCTTGTTTAGGAACTGCAATTTGGACCAGCAACTTGAATAGTAAGCTAATGATCACTAAGTGAAAAATCACATGACCATGACTGCTTATGATTTTACAACAGCTTTCCTTTCCAGCATCAGAAGGATGTGACCCTAAAATTCCAAGTGAGGAAGGTTTCCAGATTTCAACTCACAAAGAAATGGATTAAAAGGAGCCTCTTGGAGCCGCCCCCCCACATTTCTCCAACCTTGGCAATGTTCACCCAAATGCTGGGATAATTTGGAAAAAGAGATGTCTGGATTACATTCATTGGAGAGAAAAAAGATTACAAAATAATAAGCAGACACACAGTGAGCCATGAACTCTCAGCTCTCAGCAAACAAAGCCTTTAATGTGAAACTGATCAGAGTCTTGTCAGTTACAAGCAGCAACTGAGAGGTTGCTGTAGGAGTCAATCAACTAGGTGCTATACGGGCCCTTTTGCATATTCAGATCCCCAAGCCCAATGATAAAACCAAGTTTTTAAGGATTTATGAAAAGTCAGTAGGCTTGAAGCTGTTCTGATCATCAGTGTGATGTTATTCCAAAGAGTAAATACTACAACAGAAAAAATTCCCTTCCAGATGTCATTTCTAGCAGATGGGATCCAGAGCTGGACCTAATGGGATAGGTAGATGAATTTGGGGACAGGCAGTCCCTTGAATAATAAACGATAATATGGTAACCAATATTGCCATCAACATTGATTTTTTAAAATGTCCCAGTCAAACCTGTAGCGTAATGCAGCAATAGAACTTTAAATTCCAAATGTCTATGGAGATTCTAAGTCATCCAGATCATTGTTCTCCCAAATATTACAAACCATATTGCTGAGTTTTGTTTTGTCTTTTTAAATTAACTTTGATTTTATTTATCAATTGCAAGACTGATTTATCTCTGAAGTCTGAAATCTCCAGCCATGCAAGTTTATATTGCAGGTCCAGGAGTTTGTGCAGAAATTATTTCATGTTATTTTAATATTTCTTTTTGCCAAAAGGGCTGTAGCAGATGTGAAAACTCTGTTTGTCTCACTGACAAATTGTTTTAGTCTCAGAACCCAAAACTTTAGAAATAACACCGTACAATTTTTCCCAAGTTTTATTCCATGCTCTTATTATAGATGTTGCAGTAGTGGATATGAGTGATTTTTCCAGGCAACCCGCCCTCTTCTACCACCTTGGGGTACGTGAAAGCTTTGATATGGCCAATAATATTATACTTTACCATGATACGGATGTTGATACTGCTCAGTCACTGAAGGTATGTTTTTATTCTGTTGTTACATTAGAAAGATTTAAAAATATGGTACTATAATAAATTGCAATAAATACAGATGTGTCTTTTTAAAAATATGTTTTTAAAAATTTTAAATTTATTTTATTATAAAACAAAAGATAAAGTATAAAAGATAAAGTATTGAATTTTGCATTGAATATACTTGGATAATTCAATATATATCAGTAATAAATTATAAACAGTAAAATAATACATTAAATTAATTAATTAAATTGATACTAAAAATTAGAACTAAATTATGATTATAAATTATAATTCAAGATTATTTTATATGGCAAAACCCCCCAAATCTCAGACATGGCCAATATGGTATATAACATTACAGTGCAAGAATTATAAATTATGTATGTATCAGACTTACTTTTTATATAGAAAGTTAGTCTTTACATCAAAACCTACTTCCACAATTTAATTAACTTTTCTTCCAAAGAATATCTTCCAATAAAAATCCCTGCATTTGTTAATTTAATTCAGTGAATTTGGAAGAGGTTTGGTGAAATTTGAAAGGAATATCTCTGGTTGAAATGAAATTGCATTGTTGTATGCTGCCCAGCGTCACTTCCTGTGTGTGGATGGCCATATAAATTTGATTAATTAATAAATTACAACCTCAAAATCTGTTTCATTCTACTATGTCACTTTTCAATATTTTGGGACTTTACAGCAATACCATTGTATATGGATAAAGGATTTTATTTCCTCCTTGTGAGTTATAACAAAGTTTACATTAAAAATGACATACACTTATGAGTAAAAACATTCCAGATTAGATGAAAAGATACAAGAGATGATAAATATAATTTATATGTCATAATCAGAACAACAACAACAACAAAACACCCCAAAACCATGGTAATGTTACTTCTCGGGGTTTTTTTTAATTTCCCATTTAGTTACTGTATTCCTTACATTATGTATTTCTACATTCAAATAAAATTCCAGAGTTGAAGAGAATTTTTTTGTAAATGGATATTGAATGAAGCAAAAGATTATTAGCTTAATTTAAGAATTAAACTTCATCTTCATTTAAGCCAAATGGGTATGCTAAGTTCTTAGCCATTTCATTAAAAGGCCAGCAATACTTTTATGGAAAAGTAAAATCCACATATGTAAAGATTTTCAGTCCTCAAACCATTAGCAGCATTGTTTTTGAAAGGCAGTATTTATTATACTTACATAAGATTGCATGTTTTATTTTGCAGGACATGGTATCTCAGAAAAACACAGTAAGTATGCAAGCTCCTATCTTTTAAAATGTTCATTGGGAATACTACAGAATAGCTAATTTCAGAGAACTTTCACAGAACTGTAAATTCAAATATGTGCTGAAGAATGGATGTCAAATACTTGTTAAACCTCTTTAAACTTTGTTAAGAACAGGCTGTTACACAGGTAGTCCTCCACTTACGACAACAGTTGTGCCCACAATGTATGTTGCTAAGTGAGAAATTTGTTAACTGAATTTTGCCCCATTTTACAACTTTTCTTACCACATTTGTTAAGTGAATCATTGCAGTTCTTAAATTAGTAACATGGTTGTTAAGTGAATCTGGCTTCCCCATTGACTTTGCTTGTCAGAAGGTTGCAAAAAGTGATCACATGACACTGGGGCACTGCAACCATCATAAATATGAGCCAGTTGCCAAGCATCTGAATTTTTTAATTTTATTATTTTTTTCAAGACAAACAAACAAACATAACATAAAAAACATAAACCAACGTCAATTTCAAGTGTGTCGGTTGGTTACAAATCTCGGTGCCATCCCCTTACCATCAATACTCTCCATTGCGGAAGGATAAAAAAAGAATATACAGTACAAACAGAAAATAATAAAAAAAAAATACAACCGCCTATTATCTATTTGAAGGAATCTCAAAAAGCTTATACATTTTAATTCATACATTACCTAAACCGTCTCCTCTATTATCCAACATTATTATTGTCAACTCTCTACAGTATTATAGTCTCTATATTATATTCCCATTCAACAATTATATTTATCTCCATCATATCCATATATTACCAAGTTCTTTTATCTAGCCATTGATAAAACATACTCCATATCTTAAAAAACTGTTTTTCTTCTTGATCTCTAATTTCAAATGTTAATATACTCATTTCAGCACAGTCCAAAATTTTCTTAATCACTTCTTCCTGCGCAGGTATCTGCCAAGCATCTGAATTTTGATCATGCGACTAGAGGGATAGTTGTAAGCGTGAAAAACAGTCATAATGTACTTTTTCCACCATTTTTGTAGCTTCAAACAGTCACTAAACAAACTGTTGTAAGTTGGGGATTACAAATATACTACATGTTATGTATAATACATATTAAGTTTATTTTAAGTGATTACAATTTGTGATTGGCATTAGAGTAAATGGTTTACATGTTTTTTAACAAAATTCAGATACAAAAAGTTTATTAAAATATATGCATTTTTGTGAAAAGTAGATAAAACTATAACCACTGTGATTAAATGATTAAAAAATAACTAAACCAGTTTGACTTGGTAGACAAGTACTACTGTAACTAGCTTGTGATAAATAGGTATGAGTATAAAAATCTGGACACAAAGACTATTACATTACTAACAACATTGCATTTGGAAATTGTCTTCTTTTAAAAATGTTGAGAACAGCATTGTTTTATGAAATTTATTATTCCACCTAAAGACAGAAAACAGAATTATGTGTAAGATCATTTTGTGCCTCAGATGGGAAAATATTTTCACATTAGCTACTTAATCAATAGAGTATTGAAGATATTTACTTAGTTTTCCAAGAGTATAGGTGTACTAGCTTTTTGTGTGAAGTATTTCACTTTGCAGGATCCATTTTCAAAATGTAAGTTGGACAGGACAAATAAATAGCTGAGATCAGGCTAAAAGCTAAATTTCATTTCAATTAATTAGTGTTCAGTTTGGTAAAGGGCATTTAATTGCCAATATGTTTAATATTTGTCCACTTTATCATATTGACTGTTACTAGGTCTATGGCAAAAATTGGAGGGGTTCTCAAGGCTTCGCTCAATACTTATTTATAGGTGGGATACTAAAGACTTGGTAGGACCTCTTACCATGCAGTCATGTTGTTTAAATTTGTATTTATTTCATTTTGTTGTGGAAAATTCAACAAACATTACAAGAATTAAAAGCATGGCCGATTCAGAGATGCAATGATCTTGTGATGACCCGTAGTCTCTCAAAATAACCCCAAACCCAAAACATGAATTAAAGTCCGGCAGTGCCTTCAACTTAACTGTTTTATTAGTCACAGTTTAAAGTCCCAAAAGTAAATAATAAGGCAAAAGGAAAACAAGAACAAACCGTCTCGGTGAGAGTTCCGAAGCAAACCAAGATAGGTAATTATACGTTCCAAGCAGATAACCAGGAAAGTCCTTGGGAAGAACTCCAACAAAGATTTATTTTTATTTATTTATTTATTAATGAGAGTATGCACCCCATCTCAAGACTCGGGCTCACAAATAAAACAAGGAAACAATAAATAATTAAAAAAGAATTAAACTAACAAGCCCCATTAAGATACAATTACACAAATACACAATAAAACTATAATAAAAGTCATCCCCCCCCCAAAGGGTCACAGCCCGGCTTGGTTAAATAAACCTCCTTCAAAGGAAACACTAACTTTGACTCCAGCAATTCTGACTGCGCAGTTACAAACTTATATACATAGCTCCCAGCTGTAAGCCCTGAGGAGGATCATGGCCCTCTCCTCCCGAGGAGGCCATGCTTTTCCCTGATCCTCTCTTCCCTGTGTGCCCTGGAATGGATAGGAGATGGGCCTGGATCCTCCTCTGATTGCTCAGCCGGCCTCTGCCCTTCCCCAGCCTCCTCCACCACCTCTGGAGCCACACTCCCACTCCCTGTTGGCTGTTCCTCCCCTTCCTCGGAGTCAGTCTCCACCAGGGGCATGACAGATCTGGTAAAAGTCCATAATTTTTTCTATAAACAAGATTTCCCATAGTCTTTTCCTCAGGTCTCGCTATAGAGGTTTTCAGTAATGAACAATTGCTGGAGCCTAGTAGAGCACCCATTGACACATTTTGGATATTTGTGGACCTGTTCCTTCTGTTTGCTGCTGGTGCTACCTGTTTGCCTATTGTCTTCAGACAAGCAGTAAAAAGGAGCAAGGAAAAACAACAGTAATTTAGGTATCTCTTTCCTTAAAATGATGAAGAAAATATATGCAGCAACCATCCATCTGTCCGTCTGTCCATCCACCCATCCATTCATTTCAGTATTTTTTCTAGAGCTGCTTGAAAAAGGGCATCTTAGAAACATCATAGTATTAGAAAAGAATAATGACCATTCAAAGGGAATAATAAAACTTATTTTCTGATTCAACATCTAATATAAAAAAGTCTGACAAACACCCTACCCTAAGGCACTAGGTTTTCAAAGCTAATTTAAGGGCAGACGGCAGTACCCAAATCTAAAATAGCAGTCTTGATTCTGTATTTTTGCACGCATACTAGTGCCAGATGCCACTATCAAAGCAACATCTGCTTTTTTTTGGTCCCATTTTGCTAGAAATATATATATAGCCTCTAATAAAGTGAAGATTGTATTTGTGGATGCAAATGTAGAAAAATCCTTACCTTTATATTAAATATACTAGCTAGATTTTCTCCAGCAAAGTATAAATTAACTAGTAAAATAAATAAATAATGCATAATAAATTTCATTTCTATTGCTGTTTCTATTGCTATTCTAGTCCAAGTAGGAAATATAGAACAAAATAAGAAGGATAGAATAAATTAGCTGGAGGTGATCCACAAAAATATGGATTGGCCTAGCATTCAATGAAGACTATGCAATTATTAGCATGGCAGTATTACAAACTCAGAAACTCTGCATAGTTTCTTGTTCTAGATGCCCTTTTTCATCAATATTGGTTATTATAAATTTAAATAATATGTAGGATTGGTTGCTGGGATGTAGGAGATGATTGATGATTTGATAAATGCAAAAAATACATATAAATCTACTACAATATATTGGTGGAGTCACCATAATATTACAGTAACAGCAATACTAATCTGTCTAAGGAGAGTTCTCCTCACTTCTCTTCCCAGAGAATTCAATTTCCTTTTCCAGGGAGGTAAAGGTCAGTGTTTTTTCCCTAAGAATTCCCAGGACAGCAACTTTTATTAGTAAATGGCATGTTCAGTATCAAATAATTATTGCTGTGGTAATTATTTCTCTTAATTATGTCATATATTAGCTTTATCTATATAGTTAAGACAATTGAAATGTTTGATTCAGGTGTGTGCATCTACTTGTGTGTTGAATTGGCAGATACATGCAATTGTCATGTAGTAAAAATAATTGTAATTCAATAGTAAATCAAAGGAAGAATGGAGAATTAGATGTTCAGTTAAAGGAAAGTGCTAAAATTTCCACAATAAAGTGCTGGCTTTGGAGAAAGTAATGCTGATTTTCAAAATCCAATGAGGGATGACTTTTTGATATATGGTAGTCTTCTGGAGTAAGTGTCCATGCTTACTCTTAGTTGTATATTTAAAAACTTTTCAAATACAAAAAGATTTATGGATTGCAGGAAATACGTTTTTCTTTATATGTTTATTATTTAAAATAATCATTTGACATCTCCTCCCCTTTAAAAAATGTTGAAATTAGAATATTAATTTTGTTAGAGAGGTATATTGAGTTGAGAACAGAAATTATACAAACTTTTATCTTAATGTGTTTATTGGGTTATGGCCTTTGAACCTTAGTTAAACTAAGTTGGAAAAGCCTGTAGTTTCACATATGTTTTGAATGAACGCACTATTATGAAATTAAGCTTTATTTTAGAATAAAATTCAAGGTTCATTACTACTGTTTTTTTAAAGACTAATCTTCTATATATATAAAAGCGAAATACCACTCACGCATCATCACAAAAACTCCAGAACCGTAAAGCTTAGTTTAAACTTGAAATTTGGCATGTATGTATGAGCTTCTAGGTGCTCACTAAGAAAGGGTTTTTCAAAATGACCATCAGAGCATTAGTATTTCCTATATATTAACACACACTGATGCTAAGGAGTTCTACTTCCCCTCCCCACCTGAAAAGAAATCTGTTCCAAATCCAAAACACAAGCAGAGCAGAGGAGTTTCAGTTTCAGCTTCACAGTACCAAGCAGCTTTAGTACAGAGCAGTTGAGCTAAGCCACTCCCAGGCTCCTTGCTGTCTCCTTGCTAACACAGCAAGTACTGTATCAGTTTCCAAACAGCCCTCAACTCTCTCACATACTGACAGGACAGGACAGGTGAATACCAATGGATGCTGGTAGGCTAGAGGCAGATTTTTTTTCCTTATTTTCCTCCCCCAAAACTAAGTCCGACCACATAGTTTCATAGCAAAGCACGTGTATCAAGCTAGTTTAATATTAAACTTTTATCCTCATTTAATCCTATAAAATAAACAATTAAAATGAAAGATTACTAATGTACAGCCTTAAAGAAAGTTTGACTTATCAGCAACTTCTCATGTCCTGGAATTTATTTTTTCAAACCAGAACTGGCCTTGCGTATAATGAAGGAATGCAATATTCTGTGGCCATTTCTGAAGTTTGAAGAGCCTTGAAGTCTGACTGCCAATTTCTGTCATAAATTGGTGCATACCCATTCCAAACATTTTTATGAAATTATTAAAATACTCAGCCTAATGGATTTTAAAGAAATATCCCAGCATCATCCAAAGGTGCTCTTCAAAAGCCAACTGGACTTTCTTGGGTTTTTTCCCTTGAAAATGTTTCATTTCTCATCCAAGAAAATTCTGCAGTTCAGGAACTGAACTGATAGATAGAAGAAACTGATAGAAACAAGAAAGTCCAGTTGCCTGTTGAAAAACACCTTGGATGATTGACCTGGATGATTGAGAATCTCCATAGACCAAGGCTCTTCAAACTTGGCAAGTGTAAGACTTGTGGACTTCAACTCCCAGAATTCCTGAGCTAACATGACCGGAGGAGGAATTCTGGGAGTTGAAGGCCACAAGTCTTAAAGCTGTCAAGTTTGAAGTCCCCTGCCATAAACATATCTCAGCATGAAAAATTAAATGAAATTGTTTTCCAATTAATATTCTTGCTTCCTAAGAAATGTTTGTAATTATACATTCCATTAACCTTTGTATTGTACACATACATGGCAAGCATACTGACACACATAAGTGTATACTTTGCTGTTTTCCTTTTTTGGTTAACAATTCTTTTCTTTTCCATGTGTCTTGTTTTTAAAATCTGCATCCTTCTCTTCTTCCATTACAATTTGGAATAGTCTGCCAACCATAAATCTTTTCTTCAAGTACAGCTACCTCCAGAATACCATAGTGGTAGTAACATGGGCAAAGTACGTATCACTCTTTTACTCCTTTACTCTACTTTTACTTTACCTTTTATTAATGTTGCTATAAGTTTGCTTCTCTGTCCTAGTTTTAGCAATCACTTCTTGAACATTTTAAAAATTGTTCTGTTTTAACTCTTGGTGTTCTTGGAATAGCAATGTTATTTTATGAGAGTCTTTGCCACCAGTGCTCTTAGGGTGGTAACCTTGAGAACCAATATCCTGCTTCTGTAATTGCACATGATTTTGCGACGCCTTGTGGGGCTGGGGGTGGGGGGCACTGTTCTTCGGTGGCTCTCCTCCTACTCAAGCGGGGCGGTCGCAATCGTGTTGGCAGGGGGCAGAGGTCGCCCCAAGGCGCCACTTGTGGGGTCCTCAGGGGTCGGTCCTCTCCCCCTCTTATTTAACATCTACATGAAACCGCTGGGTGAGATCATCCGTGGTTTTGGGGTGAGGTATCATCAATACGCGGATGATACTCAACTGTATATCTCCACCCCAAACCAGATCAGTGATGCCCTCTCCGTGATGACTCATTGTCTGGATGCGTACGAATCTGGATGGACGGCAACATGCTTCGACTCAACCCGGCCAAGACTGAGTGGTTGTACATACCGCATCCCGTTCCAGCTTAGAATGTCCATCGTTGACCATAGGGGAGTGGTGTTGCCCCCTGTGGACAGGGCGAGAACCTGGGGGTCCTCCTGGATGCACGCTCCGGTTGGAGGAGCAGGTGGGAGCCGCGCCAGGGGGCCTTTGCCCAGGTCGGCTGGTTCGCCAGCTTCGCCCGTTCCTGGACCGGGATGCCCTGCATGATGATCACTCATGCCCTTGTTACCTCGCGGCTCGACTATTGCAACGCTCTCTATTTAGGACTGCCCTTGCATACCATCCAGAGACTGCAGCTGCTGCAAAATGCGGCGGCTGGCGGTGATGGAGTTTCCGTTCTCCATGTTAGCCCCTCCCGCGCTGCCTGCATTGGTTGCCGGTTGCCCTCGGGTGAGATTCAAGGTTTTAACTTTAACATACAAAGTCCTACATGACATGGGTCCTTATTATTTAAGGGAGAGACTGCTGCCGACATCGAATACTAACGCCCTGTAAAGTCACAGACAGGGACTCCTTGGGTCCCATCAGCCGGGCAATGCCGGCTGGCGGTCCCCCGACGACGTGCCTACTCTGTCGGTCCCTGAACTCTGGAACCAACTTCCCTTGGGGCTCCTGGCCCCTGACCTCCGCACCTTCCGCCATGACTTGAAGACCTGGTTATTTGACCAAGCCGGGCTGTGACCTATGGGTGGGGTGTTTTAGATTTATGTGGCTTTTAGTTTTGTATTAATTGGGACCATTAATTTAATTCTTTTTAAATATTTATTGTGTCTGTTTTTATTGTAAGCCGAGTCTTCGAGATGGGGCGCATATAAGTCCCATTAATAAATAAATAATAAATAAATGTGAGACATAGAAGGAGTCCATAGTACCAACATTCTCAAATTAGCATTATTCCAGAATCACAATTAACATGAAAAATAGCCTATTTTAATCATACATCAGTTATGTTTTCCAGTACTCTTAGATTAAACCATTCTAATTTTATTTAGAATGGAAATCCTTCTCCTTGGTCCTTAATGTTACTAGTAAATTGAAGAATTGAATATGATCCCACAACCAATATATCTGATAAGCAGTACTATTAATTTTACCAAATGGTATGTATCCATTCTTTAATGTTAACATCTACCTTGTCTAATGTGTGAAATACAGTCGTTTTCTGTTTGCAATACATACATTCCCTGTACACATACTGGAAAAAGATGTTTATAAAAAAAGATTTTATAGAAATCCTTTCATTTACTTAGGTCAAAGATTTTTAAACTTGTTTCAACTTGCTCATCTACATTTATAGCAGTTCTTTGCTTTAAATGGTCATCTGCTTAAGTAAAAAATCCAATGTCAGAGATATGATATTTTCATGTAGGGTACACATTTATGGAAATTGGTTTCTGATAGGTCTTCTGTGGCACTTTCTTCTTTTCATTTTTCCTTCTTGGCACCTGTCCTTTTAACACCTTAAATTCTTTCTTAAGTTTATGCAACTTTAAGTATAGACAACATTTTTGTAGGCATCACAGTTAAACAGGAAAAAAAGCCTCACTGTTTTATTGATTTGAAGTGTTTGTTGATGTGTAGTGTAAGCTGTCAACTGGAAAGTAGAGAGAAAACAGAAGAAACAGAACAAAGTGAGATGTATTGGCTCAATTTTCCCCAACATGACCTCAAGTAAATTTGTTTACAATATATTCAGATTCTCTCGAGAGATGGGAGTGCAGCCAAAAAATATTGGGAAACATCAAAATTGGGAAAGGCAGAAGGAAATAAAATTCTTTCCCTTATAATAAAATAGTGATTAAAATGTCTGATGTCAGTCATGCTCCCCAATTTAAAATTCAGTGAATATCCAGAGCTCTTGAACCAATCAGTTTTCATGTCTCTGCTGCAGACCTGATAGGATATATCTCCATGGGGAAATAACTATAAATGAAGCTGAAGCTGCAGCCAGCTGAAAGGAAGCACTTGTAAAAAAAATAATAAAAGTCCTAGTTCTAATGCCATGGCAATGGGACACTCCCAGAGGTGGGGTTCAGCTGGCTCATACCAGGTCAGGAAACTGGTTGTTAACTTTTGCACAGTTAGAATTGGTTGAATCATTATGTGGCTTCCCCTCCCCTCCCAGACTCTCCTTGCCTTGGCCAGCATCTCCTGAGGCCATTTGGCATCTCGGTGCTTCTCTAACTGCCCCTCCCACCCCCTCCAAGCAAGCAACATCTGCGCAGATGAAGCCCCAAAGCAGTTCTGACAAGGCACTCGAAGGGAGGGGCTGGAGCCACTGAACAGGCAGCCAAGCTAAGTGCCTGAAGGACCCCATCCATCACCAGGTGCCTCAGTGGGCAGTGAGCAAGGCCTTGGCTGGCCTCAGCAGACAACAGGCTTCCCAGGGGGCCAATCTAGTGGCCATAGCTGGCTGTGCCCTAAGGAAGCCTTCATTGGGGCCCCTGTGAAGAGGGGCTCAGGCCCAGTCCCCAAACGGCGCCATGATCCACAAGCTCTGCAAGTGATGCATGACAACCCGGGTGGCCCCTTTGTGGGTGGTGGTCTGCAGGTGGGCACCCCTCCCCTCCCGGCCACTTTTCACCTAGCCTGAGAAGGTAAGGCTGATGGTGGGGGCGGGATACAGCAGCTCCAGGCCTGTTGCGCTCAGCCAAAGGGTTGTTGGGGGGGGGGACATGGTGAGGCTCGGCTGTCTTTTGGGCCTGGCTGTCCCACAACCTGATTGGGTGGAGGGCTGGCTGGTGGAGGGGCAATATGAGCAGCACAACCTCAGAGCCCCTGGGCACCCCATCTGCTGGCAGCTCTGGCAGCTGAAGCCCAGCAGCTGTGGAGAATCGGGTGGAGGTGAGATGCAGGCTTGGGGAGGGGGCTGAGCGGCAGTGGGTCAGCCTGGCTCACTTTTCTCTCTGCCGCCAGCCACGGAAGGGCAGGGCAGACGGGGATCGGAGGTTGCAGCCAGCTGGGAAAGCCAAACTGCTGCCTCGCCCAGAGTTGTCAGTGGGTGGGCGAAGCGGAGGCTTCAGGGCGCGCCTGGCTTGAAGTTCCCAGCCCTTTCTTTCTAAAACTGCCCAAAAGAGGGAATGGAAGAAGGCACCTCCCCAGCCTCTTTGTGGACACAGAACCCTCGCCAACCGGCCTTGCCCGCCAGGCTCTCTGGGCGACGTGGGGCCAGAGGCGATCATTCCTTCACGGGGGACCTGGCCAGGAGTGCCCAGCGGGCTCAGGCTAGGTTGGCTAGCTCACACAGCGCTCTTCCTCCTTCCTCTCTGCAAGGAAGCCCCAGCAAGAAGAAGCAGCCCAACACACACCCTCCTTCTGTGCCCCGAAGCCGAGCTCCACAGCCTTCCCATCATCGGCCTTCTGAGGCCGTGGGCTCCTGCTGCCGCTCCCAGCGTTGCTCTCTGGCTGGCAGCCACTCCCGCTACGGTTCCTGGAAGTCACCACAGTCCCACTTCAACTGCTTCCCTGGGCCGGGAGAGTGCGATGCGCAGTGTAGGCAGTCACCCAGGATGGCTTCTTTCTGTGGCATCACGCATCTCTCCCAGGGAGGTAGAAGAGGGAGAGAGAGGCTACCTAACCAGAGAGAAAGTTAACCTTACAAAACAAGCGAGAAGCCAGCAAGAACTAGATTAAAGGGTAACTTGAACATGTGGAATGACAGGCAGGTTTGTTCATTGTATAATATGTGAGTGTTTGCTTCTCCAAAGAACTTCCTTGGTCATGTATCACAATGTATGCTTTTAATGTGATGATAATGTTCGGGCATGTACACTTAGTGCAGTGATGTTGAGTTGTCCCTGTCCACTCAGTCACATGACCACCTAGCCACACCTACCCAGCCAGCCATTAGCGCAGAGAACTGGTGGTTAAATTATTTGAATCCCACCACTTCCTCTATACAATGGCTTGTGCTTAGTTGTTCACAAATCATTCTAGCCCCACAGGAAGGATTAGATCGTGGGATAGTATAGTAATAGAGAGGGAAACAGGAGGAAGAAAAGGGCCTATTGGTGTGTTTTGATCCTACCATCTTTGAAGCTAAGGCTCTTGTTACTAGGATGGTACCGCCCTTTCCCTGGAGTTGCTATGATGTTCTGTTCTGGAACAATTCCGACTTTTTATACCTACAGTAACAAAAAGGGTAACCAAAATGAGTAAAAAGGTGTACATAGTATATCTTCCCTATATGGAAAAAATATAGCATGTGCAGGTTTTTTTTTTTTTTTAATTATTTATATGCAGCCTCCCAAGACTCAGGGCGCTTACAATTTTGGAGCACAACCCAATGTGCTCAGCAATAGCCTTCATTCCATTGTATATGCCTGCTTATTACTAAGCTGCATTTTACAAGTCAGCTAATTGCCCCCAACAATCTTGGGTCCTCAATTTACCTACCCGGAGAGGATGGAAGGCTGAGTCAACCTTGAGCCTGGTGGGATTCGAGCCTACAATAATTGTAGGCATCTGGATCTTAAGAGCAGGCATTTAACAGCCTGAGCTACCAAGGCTCTTTAACTTTAAAAGACCTTAAATGACACAATATAGAGGTGTTCTTCCTGGTCTCAACGATTTTGAAAACAGATAAAAGAAAGATGTAATTGGTAAAACTACCGGTATGTGATTCGCTTCCACCAGACGACTGATATCCCCAATTTAGAGGGAGTTTTAAAAAGTTTCATCCATTCATGGAAAATGAGATAATGGATGGATTATTTTTCTTGCTGGCTAATGACTAACCATAGAAGAAAAGGCATTGATTTTACAGCATGTTTAGTCACAGTTTCAACTGTGAACTGTCCAGGTAAAAGAATGTAAGGCTATGGGTCTATCACCTCAGGACTGTGACACATTAGTAATCAGAAGACAAATGGAAATAAATCCCATTTGGGAACCATTCCAAAAAAAACCACCAAAAGTCAAAAAAAGGGTCAAGCAGCCTAAACCATATTCTCCCTCATCAAATACCTGCTACTCAACTTCAGATTAGCAGAAAACATCACCTTATATTAATACACTGCCAGATAACAATGTGCCAATGAAAGAAAAAACAGGATCACAAATCTTGCCCAAACCCATACAAGGACAATCTGTTGAATATCAATAGCCAACAAACCTCATTCCTCCATATCAGAGCACTGATGATATTATCTAGCCTGGTAATAAAACATCTTCCTAAAGAAAATCAAGGCCAGAGAACCCAATAATTCAATCATGACCTAAACATATTCTCCACCGTTAGAGCTAACTATACAGTGCAGTCCAGAAATAGTGGGGGAGAAAGTATAGAAATTGTTTAGGAATGGATTTCTCATTTTCCATGAAAAATACGTAAGATGTTATGCTTCTTTGAAGATGTGATCTTGTTCACAGGATTGTACAACATACATCTCAAGTAAAGACCATGTGGCTTTTTCAATTACCAATTGAGAATTTAACATTTAATGTGGATTAAACCTCAGTGTGGCAAACTTGCTTTCTTTCCGAGTTGCCTATGTTATTTTAAATACCCTTTGTTAGCCATAGTAGGAAGAATTTTAGGTCAAAATGAAGGGTGAAACAATAGTTCAGCATTTACACCATTACATATTTAATTGTCTGTAGTGCTGCATTTGGAGAAGCTTCTCATTGTGTATTGATTAGGGCTCTACACTTGTGCATGGTTTTTCATATCACTTTACAGCAGAGTTCCCCAATCTTTCCGGCTTTGTGGATTGCGGGAGAGAGGGATGGTTCTGCACACAGGCGCAGTTCCATTTCCTTGAGGGGTGCGCACCCGTGCATGCTGCTCATGCAAATTGGAGTGTCTGCACCTGTCCACTGCTCATGCAAATGGGGATGTGCATGCACTTGCCCACCCCTTCTGTAGCCCAGGGATTGGGGACTCCTGCTTTAAAGCTAACTATATGAGAAGCATTACCTGTATACTAGCTTCATTGGATTTAGAAGAGTGAAGAACTCCATTTAAAGATTACATAGATTCCTATAGAATTATCATAGGCTTCCTGTTTGCAGTAACCACAGAGGAAATATTTCACTTTGTAGACTAAATTAAGGCCTTATTTAATCCATGTTTACAAAACTAAATTTGAAATTGTGGAATTTTCCTGCATAGGCATTTATGTCTTGTTACATGGTCTTTTGTAATATGGATGAAAGCTGATTGTATTTTGCATAAAATTCAGAGAAACTTTAAAAATTGTATTTCTACATCTTTGTTGTGCTTTCTTTTTAATATGCAATATTTTAATTCATTGTCCTCAGGCTTCAAGTGGCAACTATCACTTCATTCCATACACTATATCATCATGCGATGATTATTTTTGTTGTGAAAGTGATGCCCAGCGGAGAGCATCTGAGTACATCCAGCCTAATTGGGATACCATCTTAGGCCCACTCTGCGTTCCACTAATGGACAAGTTTATAAGCCTCCTCAAGGATATCCATATCACTTCAGGGTAATCTATCACTCTTTAATGGTATTATTAATCATTTCTTTTTCTGTTTTTTTTCCTTTTAAAACAAAGCTCCAGGATGTTCTGCAATCACAATATTTCTCTGCCTACTGCATTGGTGTGTTTTTAATTTGCTCCAAGTTGTATCTTTCTTATGCAACTGTTCTAATAAACTAACGCTAGTAACATGGAAATATATTTAAAGATATTTAATAAGTAAAATCAGGACAGGTGATCCGTCCCAGTTGTGCATGAAGAAAGAAAACTTCAAACTCTGCTTTTAAAATAAGACATTGAAAGTAGCATCTGAAGAGCAAGAAGCTTATAATTTTTGTCTCTAATTCTGACTCCACTTCCAAGGCTGCTAAAGGCTCACATTGATTGGATAACAACAAATGAAACTTCAGTACTTAATGGCATAGAATCAGGGCTAGAGACAAGTTCATTCTACTTGCAGGTCCAGAGTTTGTCCAGAGCTCTTTCTTCTTCCTCATTGGAAGGAATTTATAAAAACAATTAAATAGATTAAAGTAGTTTGCATAATGTAACTTTCAAAAGAAATGTTACATTAAAAATGTTTTAAAATGTTTATTTTTTTAAACAAAATATACCAAGGGTATAGATAGTCCTCAACTTACAACCACAGTTGAGCCAAAAACTCGGTTGCTAAGTGAGAAAGTTGTTAAGTAAATTTTGCCCCTTTCTGTGACCTTTCCTGCCACAGTTAAGTGAATCACTGCAGTTAAGTTAGTACTACAGTTGTCATGAATCCGCTCCATTGACTTTGCTCATCAGAAGGTCACAAAAGGGGATCACATGACCCCATGACATTGCGACCATCATAAATACATCCCGGTTGCTAAGCAGTTGCTAAGCAGCTGATTTTTGATCATGTGACCCTGGAGATGCTGGAACAGTTGTAAATATATAAAATTGTCATAAGTCACTTTTTCAGTGCCGTTGTAACTTAAAACTGACATTATGACAATATGACAATATGAATAATTCATATGACAATATGAATAAAAAATTAAACTGTTGTAAGTTGGCTACCTACTAGGCATACCTTAAGAAATTGATCTAAACCTTTAATGTCCTAAATGGACTAGGGCCTAATCATGTAAGGGACCATTATGTGTTACTGGACCTGACTGAGTGTTAAAATCAATAGGATCTTTTGAAGAGATGCCCCATTTCTGTTTTCCTGTTAGATACTTGTTGTTTCTACCATGCTATGGAATTTTGTGTGTGGAGATTCTGTGGGAGCACCTTTGGGAGTCCCATTCTCTCATTATTTAGTAAAACTATAAAGACCTCCTCACTATGATTTGAATTGTTTCATGATTTTAGTATTTATTTTATTGTTAATTTTAATCTTAATTTTCAACTTGTTATGTTGTTTTGCTTTTTTTTAATTGGTTGCCTTGACTAGTCAAGATAGCAAGAAGACAGGGCTGTGGATGTCCATGCTCAGTTTGCATTTTGAACTGGGTTTTTATTATAATTAGATAGAAACATAGGATCTCTCCATTCATAACATCCCTTATTTCTGTTCAGAAGATAGTCACAAACAGCTTGCTGAGGTGGGCAGCTATGTAAATTGCATTAAGATATAAACATCCTGAAGAGAAACCAGAGTCTGTGGTTTCAGTGTTTTATATTTTAATATGCCAGATATCTGTTAAATAACTTTGTGTTCCTATTGTGCTTAATTCCTTAGTAC
>CM019153.1:5169218-5440215 GCA_009733165.1 Naja naja
TCTGCTTTTTTGGTCCATTTTGCTAGAAATATATATATAGCCTCTATTAAAGTGAAGATTGTATTTGTGGATGCAAATGTAGAAAAATCCTTACCTTTATATTAAATATACTAGCTAGATTTTCTCCAGCAAAGTATAAATTAACTAGTAAAATAAATAAATAATGCATAATAAATTTCATTTCTATTGCTGTTTCTATTGCTATTCTAGTCCAAGTAGGAAATATAGAACAAAATAAGAAGGATAGAATAAATTAGCTGGAGGTGATCCACAAAAATATGGATTGGCCTAGCATTCAATGAAGACTATGCAATTATTAGCATGGCAGTATTACAAACTCAGAAACTCTGCTTAGTTTCTTGTTCTAGATGCCCTTTTTCATCAATATTGGTTATTATAAATTTAAAAAATATGTAGGATTGGTTGCTGGGATGTAGGAGATGATTGATGATTTGATAAATGCAAAAAATACATATAAATCTACTACAATATATTGGTGGAGTCACCATAATATTACAGTAAGAGCAATACTAATCTGTCTAGGAAGAGTTCTCCTCACTTCTCTTCCCAGAGAATTCAATTTCCTTTTCCAGGGAGGTAAGGGTCAGTGTTTCCCTAAGAATTCCCAGGACAGCAACTTTTATTAGTAAATGGCATGTTCAGTATCAAATAATTATTGCTGTGGTAATTATTTATCTTAATTATGTCATATATTAGCTTTATCTATACAGTTAAGACAATTGAAATGTTTGATTCAGGTGTGTGCATCTACTTGTGTGTTGAATTGGCAGATACATGCAATTGTCATGTAGTAAAATAATTGTAATTCAATAGTAAATCAAAGGAAGAATGGAGAATTAGATGTTCAGTTAAAGGAAAGTGCTAAAATTTCCACAATAAGATGCTGGCTTTGGAGAAAGTAATGCTGATTTTCAAAATCCAATGAGGCATGACTTTTTGATATATGGTAGTCTTCTGGAGTAAGTGTCCATGCTTACTCTTAGTTGTATATTTAAAAACTTTTCAAATACAAAAAGATTTATGGATTGCAGGAAATATGTTTTTCTTTATATGTGTTTTATTTAAAATAATCATTTGACATCTCCTCCCCTTTAAAAAATGTTGAAATTAGAATATTAATTTTGTTAGAGAGGTATATTGAGTTGAGAACAGAAATTATACAAACTTTTATCTTAATGTGTTTATTGGGTTATGGCCTTTGAACCTTAGTTAAACTAAGTTGGAAAAGCCTGTAGTTTCACATATGTTTTGAATGAACGACTATTATGAAATTAAGCTTTATTTTAGAATAAAATTCAAGGTTCATTACTACTGTTTTTAAAGACTAATCTTCTATATATATAAAAGAAATACCACTCACATCATCACAAAAACTCCAGAACCGTAAAGCTTAGTTTAAACTTGAAATTTGACATGTATGTATGAGCTTCTAGGTGCTCACTAAGAAAGGTTTTTCAAAATGACCATCAGAGCATTAGTATTTCCTATATATTAACACACACTGATGCTAAGGAGTTCTACTTCCCTCCCCACCTGAAAAGAAATCTGTTCCAAATCCAAAACACAAGCAGAGCAGAGGAGTTTCAGTTTCAGCTTCACAGTACCAAGCAGCTTTAGTACAGAGCAGTTGAGCTAAGCCACTCCCAGGCTCCTTGCTGTCTCCTTGCTAACACAGCAAGTACTGTATCAGTTTCCAAACAGCCCTCAACTCTCTCACATACTGACAGGACAGGACAGGTGAATACCAATGGATGCTGGTAGGCTAGAGGCAGATTTTTTTCCTTATTTTCCTCCCAAAAACTAAGTCCGACCACATAGTTTCATAGCAAAGCACGTGTATCAAGCTAGTTTACTATTAAACTTTTATCCTCATTTAATCCTATAAAATAAACAATTAAAATGAAAGATTACTAATGTACAGCCTTAAAGAAAGTTTGACTTATCAGCAACTTCTCATGTCCTGGAATTTATTTTTCAAACCAGAACTGGCCTTATGATAATGAAGGAATGCAATATTCTGTGGCCATTTCTGAAGTTTGAAGAGCCTTGAAGTCTGACTGCCAATTTCTGTCATAAATTGGTGCATACCCATTCCAAACATTTTTATGAAATTATTAAAATACTCAGCCTAATGGATTTTAAAGAAATATCCCAGCATCATCCAAAGGTGCTCTTCAAAAGCCAACTGGACTTTCTTGGGTTTTTCCCTTGAAAATGTTTCATTTCTCATCCAAGAAAATTCTGCAGTTCAGGAACTGAACTGATAGATAGAAGAAACTGATAGAAACAAGAAAGTCCAGTTGCCTGTTGAAAAACACCTTGGATGATTGACCTGGATGATTGAGAATCTCCATAGACCAAGGCTCTTCAAACTTGGCAAGTGTAAGACTTGTGGACTTCAACTCCCAGAATTCCTGAGCTAACATGACCGAGGAGGAATTCTGGGAGTTGAAGGCCACAAGTCTTAAAGCTGTCAAGTTTGAAGTCCCCTGCCATAGACATATCTCAGCATGAAAAATTAAATGCAATTGTTTTCCAATTAATATTCTTGCTTCCTAAGAAATGTTTGTAATTATACATTCCATTAACCTTTGTATTGTACACATACATGGCAAGCATACTGACACACATAAGTGTATACTTTGCTGTTTTCCTTTTTTGGTTAACAATTCTTTTCTTTTCCATGTGTCTTGTTTTTAAAATCTGCATCCTTCTCTTCTTCCATTACAATTTGGAATAGTCTGCCAACCATAAATCTTTTCTTCAAGTACAGCTACCTCCAGAATACCATAGCGGTAGTAACATGGGCAAAGTACGTATCACTCTTTTACTCCTTTACTCTACTTTTACTTTACCTTTTATTAATGTTGCTGTAAGTTTGCTTCTCTGTCCTAGTTTTAAAGCAATCACTTCTTGAACATTTTAAAAATTGTTCTGTTTTAACTCTTGGTGTTCTTGGAATAGCAATGTTATTTTATGAGAGTCTTTGCCACCAGTGCTCTTAGGGTGGTAACCTTGAGAACCAATATCCTGCTTCTGTAATTGCACATGATGTGAGACTTAGAAGGAGTCCATAGTACCAACATTCTCAAATTAGCATTATTCCAGAATCACAATTAACATGAAAAATAGCCTATTTTAATCATACATCAGTTATGTTTTCCAGTACTCTTAGATTAAACCATTCTAATTTTATTTAGAATGGAAATCCTTCTCCTTGGTCCTTAATGTTACTAGTAAATTGAAGAATTTAATATGATCCCACAACCAATATATCTGATAAGCAGTACTATTAATTTTACCAAATGGTATGTATCCATTCTTTAATGTTAACATCTACCTTGTCTAATGTGTGAAATACAGTCGTTTTCTGTTTGCAATACATACATTCCCTGTACACATACTGGAAAAAGATGTTTATAAAAAAAGATTTTATAGAAATCCTTTCATTTACTTAGGTCAAAGTTTTTTAAACTTGTTTCAACTTGCTCATCTACATTTATAGCAGTTCTTTGCTTTAAATGGTCATCTGCTTAAGTAAAAAATCCAATGTCAGAGATATGATATTTTCATGTGGGGTACACATTTATGGAAATTTGTTTCTGATAGGTCTTCTGTGGCATTTTCTTCTTTTCATTTTTCCTTCTTGGCACCTGTCCTTTTAACACCTTAAATTCTTTCTTAAGTTTATGCAACTTTAAGTATAGACAACATTTTTGTAGGCATCACAGTTAAACAGGAAAAAAAGCCTCACTGTTTTATTGATTTGAAGTGTTTGTTCATGTGTAGTGTAAGCTGTCAACTGGAAAGTAGAGAGAAAACAGAAGAAACAGAACAAAGTGAGATGTATTGGCTCAATTTTCCCCAACATGACCTCAAGTAAATTTGTTTACAATATATTCAGATTCTCTCGAGAGATGGGAGTGCAGCCAAAAAATATTGGGAAACATCAAAATTGGGAAAGGCAGAAGGAAATAAAATTATTTCCCTTACAATAAAATAGTGATTAAAATGTCTGATGTCAGTCATGCTCCCCAATTTAAAATTCAGTGAATATCCAGAGCTCTTGAACCAATCAGTTTTCGTGTCTCTGCTGCAGACCTGATAGGATATATCTCCATGGGGAAATAACTATAAATGAAGCTGAAGCTGCAGCCAGCTGAAAGGAAGCACTTGTAAAAAAAAATAATAAAAGTCCTAGTTCTAATGCCATGGCAATGGGACACTCCCAGAGGTGGGGTTCAGCTGGCTCATACCAGGTCAGGGAAACTGGTTGTTAACTTTTTGCACAGTTCGGAGAATTGGTTGAATCATTATGTGGCTTCCCCTCCCCTCCCAGACTCTCCTTGCCTTGGCCAGCATCTCCTGAGGCCATTTTGGCATCTCGGTGCTTCTCTAACTGCCCCTCCCCACCCCCTCCAAGCAAGCAACATCTGCGCAGATGAAGCCCCAAAGCAGTTCTGACAAGGCACTCGAAGGGAGGGGCTGGAGCCACTGAACAGGCAGCCAAGCTAAGTGCCTGAAGGACCCCATCCATCACCAGGTGCCTCAGTGGGCGGTGAGCAAGGCCTTGGCTGGCCTCAGCAGACTTGGCTTCCCAGGGGGCCAATCTAGTGGCCATAGCTGGCTGTGCCCTAAGGAGGCCTTCATTGGGGCCCCTGTGAAGAGGGGCTCAGGCCCAGTCCCCAAACAGTGCCATGATCCACAAGCTCTGCAAGTGATGCACAGCAACCCGGGTGGCCCCTTCGTGGGTGGTGGTCCGCAGGTGGGCACCCCTCCCCTCCCAGCCACTTTTCACCTAGCCTGAGAAGGTAAGGCTGATGGTGGGGGAGGGATACAGCAGCTCCAGGCCTGTTGCGCTCAGCCAAAGGGTTGCCAGGGGGGGTACATGGTGAGGCTCGGCTGTCTTTCGGGCCTGGCTGTCCCACAACCTGATTGGGCAGAGGGCTGGCTGGTGGAGGGGCAATATGAGCAGCACAACCTCAGAGCCCCTGGCCACCCCATCTGCTGGCAGCTGAAGCCCAGCAGCTGTGGAGAATCGGGTGGAGGTGAGATGCAGGCTTGGGGAGGGGGCCGAGCGGCAGTGGGTCAGCCTGGCTCACTTTTCTCTCTGCCGCCAGCCACAGAAGGAAGGGCAGGGCCGGGCAGACGGGGATCGGAGGTTGCAGCCAGCTGGGAAAGCCAAACTGCTGCCTCGCCCAGAGTTGTCAGTGGGTGGGCGAAGCGGAGGCTTCAGGGTGTGCCTGGCTTGAAGTTCCCAGCCCTTTCTTTCTAAAACTGCCCAAAAGAGGGAATGGAAGAAGGCACCTCCCCAGCCTCTTTGTGGACACAGAACCCTCGCCAACCGGCCTTGCCCGCCAGGCTCTCTGGGTGACGTGGGGCCAGAGGCGATCATTCCTTCACGGGGGACCTGGCCAGGAGTGCCCAGTGGGCTCAGGCTAGGTTGGCTAGCTCACACAGCGCCCTTCCTCCATTCCTCTCTGCAAGGAGGCCCCAGCAAGAAGAAGCAGCCCAACACACACCCTCCTTCTGTGCCCCGAAGCCGAGCTCCACAGCCTTCCCATCATTGGCCTTCTGAGGCCGTGGGCTCCTGCTGCGGCTCCCAGCGTCGCTCTCTGGCTGGCAACCACTCCCGCTACAGTTCCTGGAAGTCACCATAGTCCCACTTCAACTGCTTCCCTGGGCCGGGAGAGTGCGATGCCAGGTGCGCAAGCGAGGCAGTCACCCAGGATGGCTTCTTTCTGTGGCATCACGCAGCTCTCCCAGGGAGGTAGAAGAGGGAGAGAGAGGCTACCTAACCAGAGAGAAAGTTAACCTTACAAAACAAGCGAGAAGCCTGCAAGAACTAGATTAAAGGGTAACTTTCACATGTGGAATGACAGGCAGGTTTGTTCATTGTATAATATGTGAGTGTTTGCTTCTCCAAAGAACTTCCTTGGTCATGTATCATAATGTATGCTTTTAATGTGATGATAATGTTCAGGCATGTACACTTAGTGCAGTGATGTTGAGTTGTCCCTGTCCACTCAGTCACATGACCACCTAGCCACACCTACCCAGCCAGCCATTAGCGCAGAGAACTGGTGGTTAAATTATTTGAATCCCACCACTGGACACTTCCTCTATACAATGGCTTGTGGTTAGTTGTTCACAAATCATTCTAGCCCCACAGGAAGGATTAGATCCTGGGATAGTATAGTAATAGAGAGGGAAACAGGAGAAAGAAAAGGGCCTATTGGTGTGTTTTGATCCTACCATCTTTGAAGCTACGGCTCTTGTTACTAGGATGGTACCACCCTTTCCCGGAGTTGCTATGATGTTCTGTTCTGGAACAATTCAGACTTTTTATACCTACAGTAACAAAAAGGGTAACCAAAATGAGTAAAAAGGTGTACATAGTATATCTTCCCTATATGGAAAAAATATAGCATGTGCAGGATTTTTTTTTATTTTAAAGGCCTTAAATGACACAATAGAGAGGTGTTCTTCCTGGTCTCAACGATTTTGGAAACAGATAAAAGAAAGATGTAATTGGTAAAACTACCGGTATGTGATTCGCTTCCACCAGATGACTGATATCCCCAATTTAGAGGGAGTTTTAAAAAGTTTTGTCCATTCATGGAAAATGAGATAATGGATGGATTATTTTTCTTGCTGGCTAATGACTAACCATAGAAGAAAAGGCATTGATTTTACAGCATGTTTAGTCACAGTTTCAACTGTGAACTGTCCAGGTAAAAGAATGTAAGGCTATGGGTCTATCACCTCAGGACTGTGACACATTAGTAATCAGAAGACAAATGGAAATAAATCCCATTTGGGAACCATTCAAAAACCAAAAGTCAAAAAAGGGTCAAGCAGCCTAAACCATATTCTCCTTATCAAATACCTGCTACTCAACTTCAGATTAGCAGAAAACATCACCTTATATTAATACACTGCCAGATAACAATGTGCCAATGAAAGAAAAACAGGATCACAAATCTTGCCCAAACCCATACAAGGACAATCTGTTGAATATCAATAGCCAACAAACCTCATTCCTCCATATCAGAGCACTGATGATATTATCTAGCCTGGTAATAAAACATCTTCCTAAAGAAAATCAAGGCCAGAGAACCCAATAATTCAATCATGACCTAAACATATTCTCCACCGTTAGAGCTAACTATACAGTGCAGTACAGAAATAGTGGGGGAGAAAGTATAGAAATCGTTTAGGAATGGATTTCTCATTTTCCATGAAAAATACGTAAGATGTTATGCTTCTTTGAAGATGTGATCTTGTTCACAGGATTGTACAACATACATCTCAAGTAAAGACCATGTGGCTTTTTCAATTACCAATTGAGAATTTAACATTTAATGTGGATTAAACCTCAGTGTGGCAAACTTGCTTTCTTTCCGAGTTGCCTATGTTATTTTAAATACCCTTTGTTAGCCATAGTAGGAAGAATTTTAGGTCAAAATGAAGGGTGAAACAATAGTTCAGCATTTACACCATTACATATTTAATTGTCTGTAGTGCTGCATTTGGAGAAGCTTCTCATTGTATTGATTAGGGCTGTACACTTGTGCATGGTTTTTCATATCACTTTACAGCAGAGTTCCCCAACCTTTCCGGCTTTGTGGATTGCAGGGAGAGAGGGGATGGTTCTGCACACAGGTGCAGTTCCATTTCCTTGAGGGATGCGCACCCGTGCATGCTGCTCATGCAAATTGGAGTGTCTGCACCTGTCCACTGCTCATGCAAATGGGGATGTGCATGCACTTGCCCACCCCTTCTGTAGCCCAGGGATTGGGGACTCCTGCTTTAAAGCTAACTATATGAGAAGCATTACCTGTATACTAGCTTCATTGGATTTAGAAGAGTGAAGAACTCCATTTAAAGATTACATAGATTCCTATAAAATTATCATAGGCTTCCTCTTTGCAGTAACCACGGAGGAAATATTTCACTTTGTAGACTAAATTAAGGCCTTGTTTAATCCATGTTTACAAAACTAAATTTGAAATTGTGGAATTTTCCCGCATAGGTATTTATGTCTTGTTACATGGTCTTTTGTAATATGGATGAAAGCTGATTGTATTTTGCATAAAATGCAGAGAAACTTTAAAAATTGTATTTCTATATCTTTGTTGTGCTTTCTTTTTAATATGCAATATTTTAATTCATTGTCCTCAGGCTTCAAGTGGCAACTATCACTTCATTCCATACACTATATCATCATGCGATGATTATTTTTGTTGTGAAAGTGATGCCCAGCGGAGAGCATCTGAGTACATCCAGCCTAATTGGGATACCATCTTAGGCCCACTCTGCGTTCCACTAATGGACAAGTTTATAAGCCTCCTGAAGGATATCCATATCACTTCAGGGTAATCTATCACTCTTTAATGGTATTATTAAGCATTTCTTTTTCTGTTTTTTTTCTTTTAAAACAAAGCTCCAGGATGTTCTGCAATCACAATATTTCTCTGCCTACTGCATTGGTGTGTTTTTAATTTGCTCCAAGTTGTATCTTTCTTATGCAACTGTTCTAATAAACTAATGCTAGTAACATGGAAATATATTTAAAGATATTTAATAAGTAAATATCCGTCCCAGTGATCCGTCCCAGTTGTGCATGAAGAAAGAAAACTTCAAACTCTGCTTTTAAAATACGACATTGAAAGTAGCATCTGAAGAGCAAGAAGCTTATAATTTTTGTCTCTAATTCTGACTCCACTTCCAAGGCTGCTAAAGGCTCACATTGATTGGATAACAATAAATGAAACTTCAGTACTTTGAGGCATAGAATCAGGGCTAGAGACAAGTTCATTCTACTTGCAGGTCCAGAGTTTGTCCAGAGCTCTTTCTTCTTCCTCATTGGAAGGAATTTATAAAAGCAATTAAATAGATTAAAGTAGTTTGCATAATGTAACTTTCAAAAGAAATGTTACATTAAAAATGTTTTAAAATGTTTATTTTTTAAACAAAATATACCAAGGGTATAGATAGTCCTCAACTTACAACCACAGTTGAGACAAAAACTCGGTTGCTAAGTGAGAAAGTTGTTAAGTAAATTTTGCCCCTTTCTGTGACCTTTCCTGCCACAGTTGTTAAGTGAATCACTGCAGTTAAGTTAGTACTACAGTTGCCATGAATCTCGCTTCGCCATTGACTTTGCTCATCAGAAGGTCACAAAAGGGGATCACATGACCCCATGACATTGCGACCATCATAAATACATCCCGGTTGCTAAGCAGTTGCTAAGCAGCTGGTTTTTGATCATGTGACCCTGGAGATGCTGGAACAGTTGTAAATATATAAAATTGTCATAAGTCACTTTTTTCAGTGCCGTTGTAACTTAAAACTGACATTATGACAATATGACAATATGAATAATTCATATGACAATATGAATAAAAAAAATTAAACTGTTGTAAGTTGGCTACCTACTAGGCATACCTTAAGAAATTGATCTAAACCTTTAATGTCCTAAATGGACTAGGGCCTAATCATGTAAGGGACCATTATCGTGTTACGGACCTGACTGAGTGTTAAAATCAATAGGATCTTTTGAAGAGATACCCCATTTCTGTTTTCCTGTTAGATACTTGTTGTTTCTACCATGCTATGGAATTTTGTGTGTCCCATTCTGTCTGTGGAGATTCTGTGGGAGCACCTTTGGGAGTCCCATTCTCTCATTATTTAGTAAAACTATAAAGATCTCCTCACTATGATTTGAATTGTTTCATGATTTTAGTATTTATTTTATTGTTAATTTTAATCTTAATTTTCAACTTATGTTTTGCTTTTTTTTATTAGTTGCCTTGACTAGTCAAGATAGCAAGAAGACAGGGCTGTGGATGTCCATGCTCAGTTTGCATTTTGAACTGGGTTTTTATTATAATTAGATAGAAACATAGGATCTCTCCATTCATAACATCCCTTATTTCTGTTCAGAAGATAGTCACAAACAGCTTGCTGAGGTGGGCAGCTATGTAAATTGCATTAAGATATAAACATCCTGAAGAGAAACCAGAGTCTGTGGTTTCAGTGTTTTATATTTTAATATGCCAGATATCTGTTAAATAACTTTGTGTTCCTATTGTGCTTAATTCCTTAGTACGCATTATAAGGAAAGTCTGTTAAATGACATCAGAAAAGCTAGAGAGAAATATCAAGGAGAAGAGCTTGCAAAAGAACTGACTAGGATTAAACTTCGTATGGATAATACTGAAGTCCTGACTTCTGACATTGTGATAAATTTACTCCTATCCTATAGAGATATCCAGGTATGTTACCTTTACCTGAAAATGCAGAATTTGCCCATTTATGAAATGGATGTTTCTGATCTTAATTCTCCCCTTTAAGAACATCTATTTTAAGTTCAAAACTGCTTTTCCTGCAATAGTTTGTGTCTTTCTCTATGATTTTCATCAGCCTTAAATTGAAGTTGAGGAAATGAATCACATGAACAGTTGTTATGTAATCTGAATGACCTTCGGCATATATATTGCATATCTACTGCCCTTACAAAGATACTATCTAAAAGGCTACTTTTTAAATTTCACTTCTGACTTTCTGCCAGTTACATATAGATTTGAGAGAAGATCATCCATCTAGGAGAGTCACACTAAGGACTTGTTACCAAAAATAGGGATAGCATTAATTCCTAAATCCTGGCCAATTCAGAGTTATATAGTTGTTCCCTGTAAGCAAGGAGCATCTTTCTGTCAGATTTTCTCCTATGGCGAATCAATTGTTAGGGACTAGCTGTCAGCGTTCCGAGTAATGCATTCAAAGACATCAGAACCCCAAGTAGGAACATTTCTCAGAGAGCATGTTTACTGGACACATCATATCAGCAGAGCCAGTGAAAACCAACTCTTAAAAGCTTCCCATGGTTACCATGTAATTAAAAGAATAAGTTTCCCTTCCTAGGTGTCACAGGTCACATTGTCCAATCGAAGCAGGTAGCAGGCTCCCTCGACCCTTTCTGCTCCTTCTTCTACTGCCATCTGTTGGGATGACCTTGGTTCCCACAGGAGAGCTCTGTATTTTGTCTATGAGACAGTCTAGCTATTTCCCCCTCATCCTTCACCCACAGTGTGTAACAACTATGAAGCAGCACAAGATGGCTTCAGCCAGGTTTGATTCAGAGTTGACAGTCAGACCTCCCCCCTTAACTCAGGAGAAGACAAGCATAAACAGATTAGTTCCCATTCAACCACCTCTCCCTTCTCCCAGAGGTTCTTTTGGTTTTTGTGGTATTTGTCATGGAATTTCTTAGTTAACCACTCCAGTCTCACATCTGTGTTTTTCAACCAGGTGGCTTCTGAGAGTGGGTAACCTTTCCATTGTACTAAATACTGCAGCTTCCCTTTATAGCCTTGGTGGTGCAGGCTGTTAAATGCCTAGCACTTAATTCCAGCTGCCTGCAATTAGTGCAGGCTCGAATCCCACCAGGCTCAAGGTTGACTCAGCCTTCCATCCTCTCGGGGTAGGTAAACTGAGGACCCAAGATTGTTGCGGGCAATAAGCTGACTTTGTAAAAATGCCGCTTAGTAATAAGCAGGCATATACAATGGAATGAAGGCTATTGCTGAGCGCATTGGGTTGCGCTCCAAAAATTGTAAGCCGCCCTGACTCTCCGGAGAATGGCGGCATATAAATATGAATAGATAGATAAATAAATAAATAAATAAATAAATAAATAAATAAATAAATAATATAATATAACCTAGAGTCTAAAATCTTTTTCACCTTGTAGTGAGTCTCTCCCTGCACTATGATCGGTTCTGGGGCTACCCGGCCTACTAATCTCAGCTGAGATCCAATTATCGGCTTCAACAACCTGCTATGAAAGACAGGATGAAATTTCCCTAGTAGGTGGGGAAGTTTCAGCTCCACTGTAACTATATTATTGTGTGCCACCCCAGCAAAAGGCAGTAGGTCTGCCTAATTAGTTTGCTTGTAGTTGATGTAGCACCTTAAGTACTGTTCTATCATTGCGTTAATTCATTCTGCCGCTCCATTGGTACTTGGATGAAAAGCTGAACTGAGCCCTTGGGAGAATCTAATTGACTTAATGAACTCCATCCAGAATTTGGTGGTAAATTGAACCCCACAATCTGAGATGATTCTCCAGGGCACCCGTGCAGCCAGTAAATGTGTTTTAGGAATAACTTGGTTAGTTTAGGGGCTGACAGAAGGCCGAAACAGACTATGAAATGGGCTTGCTTAGAGAAGAAGTCAATCACAGTTTAGATGACTGTGTTTCCTCCACTCTCTGGAAGCTCCACTATGAAATCCATGGCAATTTCTTCCCATGGACAGGATGGATCAGCTACTTGTTGGAGGAGCCCAGGACACTTTCTGGGTCACTTTTTTTTTTGCGGCACAAGCTGCACAACTTTTTATGTAGCTCTCAATGTCCTTTTTCATCCTCGACCACCAGAATTGACTTCTTGCCAGATGTAGAGTTTTCAGAAACCCGAAGTGTCCATCTTGCTTCACATCGTGGCTTTTGTTGAGCACTTGAAGGTGGAGGGTGTTAGGGACATCCCTTTTTGAGCCCTTCCAGGCCAGTTCTTCCCTAGAGGTTAGCAACCCCCTGTTGTTCCTATACCAAGGGTCAGATAGTAGTTCAGCTTTGAGTTTCTGAGTCAGACTCCCCCCTTCTATGGCTCACCATCTTTGTGCCTGCTGCCAGGTTAGGGCTTGCATCACTGCCTGTGGGGAGGAATCATGGCATGGACTACCTCCTCACATTTACTGTTGTATTGTGGCATTTGTGACAGTGCATCAGCCGAAAGGTTTTTTCCTCCTGGAATGTACTTCAGTGTGAAGTTAAAATAGTTGAAGAATTGTGCCCATCAGACTTGCTTAGGCAACAGTTTCCATGGGGTCCTAAGTGCCTCCAGATTTTTATGATCAGTCCATACTTCAAAAGGCATTGTGCCTCATTCAAGGAAGTGTTGCTATGTAAGCAATGCCCAGCAGACTGCATATGCTTCCCTCTCCCATACTGCCCATCTCCTTTCAGTCTCAGTGAGCATGCGGGAGGTATATGCACATGACTGCAAGTCCTCCTCCACATTTTTTTGAAGAAGAACCATGGCCATTCCCATGTCACTGGCATCTGCTGGGATGATGAACAGCTGTTCTATGTCCAGGTGCTTAAGTTTCGGCTCTTTGGCAAAGAGTCTTTTGAGGGTCTCAAAAACTGCTTGGCTGTTGTAGGAGCTGACTTAGTCAGTGTTAACCCCTCCCATTTCTTAGTAGTTTGGTGATTGGGAGAGCAATCTTAGCAAAAGAGGGGATAAACTGTTGGTTGCAAACTCAAGAAAGCTTTGCAGTTGCTTATGGGTTCGAGGGGGTTGCTAATCCAGGATGGCCTTGACTTTCCCTGGGTCCATTTCAATCTCACTGGACACTTGGTATCCTAGATAGTCTAGTCTAGTCTTGTGGAATTTGCACTTGGACAGTTTGGCATATAGGTTCGCCGCTAGGAGCTTCCTGAGCACCTGGTGAACCAATTTAATATGCTCCTTCATGTTCTCAGTAAAAATGAGAATGTCATCTAAGTACACAAGGACAGGTGCTTGTGTAATACTTCGTTGATCAATTGCATGAACAAAGCAGGGACTCTCTGGAGGCTGAAAGGCATCACTTTGAAATGAAAGCTTCCTAAACCGACACTTGAACGCTGTTTTCCACTCATCCCCCTCTTTAATCCACACCCATTAGTATGTCTCTTGCAGATCTAATTTGGTAAATATTTTCCTTTTGCCAAGTGGACCAGCATGTCCTTCATTAGGGGAAGTGGGTACATATTTTCCATGCATATGGCATTAATCCCTCTAAAGTCTATGCATAATCTCATTCCATCTTTTCTTTAAACAATACTGGTGCAAACTCATGACATTGCCAGCTATATGAACCTTCTGGCCAGGTTCTTATCAATGTATTCCCTTAGTTCCTTCATTTCTCTAGGGGTCCTAGAGTATAGCTTTGGCTTGGATAGTTTAGCACTGGGCAGGATCTTGATGGTGCAGTCAGTAGGCTGGTGAGGGGGTAGTGTATCACATTCTGCCTCACTGAAAACTTCTGCTAGGTCCTGGTATTCCCTGGGGATTTGGGGGGACCTTAGTGGCTCTCTGATGCAGTCTTCAGCTGCTTGCCTCACTTAGTGTCACTCAGGTGCCGGACAGTTCCCCCTTCAGGTCTGCTAGGAAGAAGGAGGGGACCTACCCCATGCCTCATCTTTCTCCCCACCTTCCCACCCAGAATTATGGCCTCTGTCATTTTTGGTGCCACTACAAAATGGATGATTTCCCAGAATGACCCATCTCTATTCTTATTGGTTTGGTAAAGATCGTAGCGGGGACTGCCTCTATGAGTGATCTGTTGACCTGTTCAAACCTCATGGAACAGGGTAACTTTTTAGCTCTGATTCCCAGTTTCAGAACTGTCTACAAACTGATTAGGCAGCGGGTGCAGCCTGACTCTATTAAGGTGTCCACAGCCCCCTGGTTCCTGAATTTTGGCACTACGAGTCTTTTGGGGATGGTGAAGGGCTGGATGGCCTCACTTACCATTGGGTCATCCTTGGCCTTGCCTTCGCTGTCATAGGGTCCAGTCTGTCAGCTGTCCTGGGTTGGAGTTCTCCTTTGGGAGTGGGAGGAAAGACCTTAATGGCTTGGAGGATGAGCTTCCCCTTTTCTCTCATCGTTTGTTGGGGATGCTTCTTTTATGTGACCTCTGGCAGTTTCCCCCTTGGCTGGAGGGCTGGGCTAGACACTCAGCTGCTTAGTGCCCTCTCTGGCCACAGTGGAAGCACTTGATGGGCAGTTCCAAGGCTTCACTGGAGGGGTTCACGGCATGTCCAGGAGTCAATCCCCTACCAAATTGGCAGGAACATTTCTCAGAGAGCATATTTATTGGAAAGATCATATCGGCACAGCCAGTGAAAACCAATGCTAAAAGTTTCCTGTGGTTACCATGTAATTAATTGAAGTTCCCCCATCACTATTGTTGTGTGTTTCCTGCATATGTTTGTTAGTTGGTTGGCAGAAAGGTCATCTATTTTTTCTGCTTGGTTGGGTTGCCTATAATATACACCTATGGCCATGTCATTCTTTTTTTCTTTTATGTTGCCCCATATGCATTCTAGGAGGTTTTCATCTTTGGTTTCATGCATTTCTGTAGCAATATAGTGGTCCTTTACATACAGTGCAACTCCACTTCCTCTTTTATGGGGTCTGGATTTTTTTTTGAACAGTTTGTATTCTTCTACTTCTAATATTGTCAATCAGATTACAAATAAGCTAACATAATTATAAGTATGGTTAGAATAATTCTGTTGTATTACTACTATTGCTGTCAGTATGTATCAGTGATGGCGAACCTATGCATGACATGCAGAAGCACGCAGGGCCATCTCTCCAGGCACACCAGCTGTTGCCTGATGCTCTTTCAGGTTCTGGTCTTTGTGCATGCAGGAATGCCAGAAACCGGAAGAGCAGCTCCCCAAACGCATGTGTGCACTGCCCAGCTGGTCTTCATGCATGCATGTGCATTAGAAACTGGAAGACCAGGTGGCTGGTATGCATGTGCACATCAGGAAGCTAAGCTTCCAGTTTCCGGTGCTCCCACGCACATAGGTTGGGGAGCTGCTCTTCCTGTTTCTGGCACACGCGCATGCACGCACTTTCCCATTTCGGCACTCGGTGCCAAAAAGGTGAGACACCACTGGTATATATACAATACACTGTATTCAAAATGATTATATATAAATAAATAAATAACTTAACTTAAAAAAAATATTTTAGAGTTGTTGGTCATGGCCATATTTACAAAGTAGGAAAACGAGAAATGCTTCATGCATGAGTTTTGTTTATAAATATTTTATTATCCTTTGCTACTGCTAGGATTATGATGCTATGGTGAAACTAGTGGAGACATTGGAAATGCTCCCAACTTGTGATTTGGCAGATCAGCACAATATCAAATTTCACTATGCCTTTGCACTGAATAGGTAAGCTGATATTTTATGTGTTTTTTCTAATTTTTGATAGATACTTTACGCAATTAGTGAACTACCATGGATATCTTAAAAATAGCTTTATAGTTAAAGTTCCATAGAGTGAAATTTCAAATTTACTGCACCTCAGTACTTGCACATAATAGACCAAATTCTGCTGCCATTTATATAATTGTGCCATTATACAAATGATGTGACTGTATTTTGTGAAAAGTGATGTTGCTTTCAGAAGGATATAATCACCTCACAAGGCATTTGTTAATAACTGGCAACATTCTCCCAATTAGTTAATTTTTAATTTTCATACTATAATTTTATATAAAGAACAAAATCATTTTCTGACCCCATTTTATTCAGTTTAATTGGCACTTTTAATATATATTTCCAGCCATTTCTGATAAACTTTCACTAATTCTACTTTCAAAACAGTGCTTGGACACTATTAGATTGGGGATTGGTTTAGGAGACTGATAAATTTCAGGTGTATAGGATAGTTTACTGTCATGAACAAGTTTCTTAGAACTAATAGTAAAATAGATTTGCATACATTATGCTATTGAATACATTTCTCAACAGTAATGCAAAAGGCCATGGCTGCATGACTAGTGGCGAGCGCAGATCAGCGGGAGGATCGGCCCACTTAACAGCTGATGACTGTGCGCTTCTGCCACTATGGCCGCTGCTGAGGAAAAGGATGCTTTGAGGCATCAGAAGGCCTTGGAAAAACAATTGGAAAAGAATCAGAGAGCTGCAGGTGGGCAGAGTCAAAGATCGCCTTCCTTGGGTGACTCAGCTTTAGCCCACCAAGCCAGGGCCTGTTCCTGGAAGTAGGCAGCATGCTCAGGCCTGGTCTCCAGATGACACGGAAGAACCTGTTGACCTGCAGTTGGCTATAGCAGAGACTATGAGAAGTCTCCAGAAGTCGCATTTCAGGAGGAGCCTTGGGAGCAACCTCTCACCAGGCCTCAGCTTGGCATAGAAGTCATGGCAGCAGGCCTTCATCACAGGGCTTCCCCTGAATCTGAAGTGTCAGCCTGTATGGAGGCTGTCATCACCAAGGCTATTAGGCAGGGCAGAGTGGAAGGAATTCACCTTCTCAATGGGCCAGCCTCAGTGACTTCTGAATGGTTTCTGGTTTCAGCTCATGACCCAGCAATCCTGCCTAGGGTGAGACCGGTCTTACAAGACCCTGGCTCACTTGATCCCTCTGTGCATAGTCAGTCTTCCTGGGCAGTGGATGAGGAGCAGAGGGAGTCAGATCGCTCTGATGATGAAGGCTTAATGCCTGACCAGCATTGCCTTCACCAGTCTGTTTCGTCCCACTCTATTTAAGTCCTTATTGTTCAAGGCAAAGAACGTGGCCCTATTGGGGCCTGAGGCAGATGTGGGAGAGCGAGTGGGGAAACTCCTGTGCCTCCAGATCAACTTTTCTCTGAGCCAACTTTTTGAACAGAGGTGGTCCCGTCACCCAGACTATTCCTTAATGTTGTCCACAAACAACTAGATTCACCAGGGTTAGCACCCATTCTGTCTTCAAATGACCGCTGATTTTATAATATGGGTCCGGAGTGATCAGGACCCTTCAGGTGCTAGTGGTAGATGGCCCAGTGGCTGTTTTGTCCTCAGCGTCCTTGGCACCAATGGACTTGGAGGAAGTCCTGAAGGCAGAGGATAACATAATTGAGCAATCACTCCAGAGTGCCCATTAGGCAGCTGCTTGGGCTGTCAAGGCTTCAACAGCAGCCTCCCTTTTTACCAGGGCCTCTCTACGGTGGCTCTGCCAGCTTCAGGATCGGCTCTCAGTCACTGATGTTACGGCATCAGGATATCAAGAAATTGGTGGCTGTGGCGGATTTCACTGTGAATGCCATGCTCAATGGAGCCAGGTTTGCAGGCAAAGGCCATAGCCTCATTGGTGGCTGCATGGAGAATGTTCTGGCTTAAAAACTGGCAGGCTGATGGCAGGCGCAAGTTAAAACTTGCTTCTGCCCCAGTTCGAGGGGATAAGCTATTTGGGGATTTTATTCCAGTCTCTTCATTATTCCAAAGGCCTAAGCGGGTTGCAGAGCGATTCTAGATCTAAAGAGACTCAATAAGCACCTAATTTACAAGTGTTTTAAAATGCAGTCACTCCAAACAATTCTGAAGAGCATTCGGGAGGATGACTTCCTCACACTGATTGACTTGACTGAGGCCTACCTTCATATCTGGGTTTGTCAATTGCATAGGTGCTTCCTTCATTTCTATTACTCCGGGCAACATTACCAGTACACGCCCATGCCCTTTGGGCTTTCATCAGCCCCCAGGGTCTTTACGAAGGTGTTGGCAGCCTTAGCAGCATATTTACGTGCCATCCCAATATGTGTGCAGTGCTACCTGGATGACATTTTAATCCTTGGAGAGCACGGTCCGGAAGGACCTTCAGACTACAATCTCAGTCTTACAGGCTCATGGGTTCTCCATAAATATTTATTTATTTATTTATTTATTTATTAGACTTATATGCCGCCCCATCTCCAAGACTGCTACAATCAAAACACATAGTACAGTATTTATTTAAAAGAATTAAATAATTTAAGCCCGATAAAACCAAATTAAAATAAATTAAAATTATCCCATGGCCCAGGTGAGGTAATCACAGCCCGATTTGGTCAAACAACCAGGTCTTTAAGTCAGGGCAGGAGGTCAGGGCAGACGGAGGTCCAGAGGTGCATTCCATAAGTCAGGACTACAGAATAGGTCGCCGGGGACCAGCCGACATTGACTTGCCGGACTTGCTCTATCAAGAAAAGTCATTTCTCCCCCACCAACTGTTTACTTGATCTGGGGCTACTATTGACACTGTCTCATGCAAAGTTTTTCTGTCCCAGGAACGGTAGGCAAGTTTGCAAGCCCTGGCAGGCAGGATTCAGAGAGAAGGGACTGTCCCATTGGCCCTCCTCTCGCAGCTCCTGGGGAAGATGGTGTCCTGCATTTCTATAGTTCCTTGGGCACGTCTACACTCCCGGGACGCTGCCGGGCTCCTCCTGCCTTATCAAAAGGCAGGCAGGAGTCATTCCTTGTTCAAGATCAGGGTTCCCAGGTCGGTGACAAGGTCATTCCGGTGGTGGCAATCGCAGGTGATCTGCAAAGATCACCTATTCAAGGAGCCTATCAGGCTTGTCATCACGACCAATGCCAGCCTTTCTGGATGGAGAGTTCAAGGTCAGTGGTCGGGGCCAGAATAGGGAAGGAACATCAACTGGTTGGAGTTGAGGATGGTTCGTTTGGCCCACAGGAGCTTCAAACAGTTGGTGGAAGGAACTCATTTCCTAATTATGACAGACAATGTAGCCACGAAGGCACACATAAATCGACAAGGAGGGGACATGGTCCCGGTCCCTCATGATGGAAGCGGAATGTCTGGGCCACCAGGCGGAGAACCTTCTCCTGTCTATTCGGGCAGAGCACATCTCCGGAATAGACAATGTGCAGGCGGACTGGCTCAGCAGGGCCAGAATAGACCATACGGAGTGGAGTATTCATCCCTCTCTCTTCCAGGAGATGAGATGGAGGTTTGGCCAGCCCATTGTGGACTTGTTTGCTACCCCAAGCAATACCAGACTACTCAGATTCTTCACCAGGTTCATCACCCCAGGGGTGGAGGGGACCAATGCCCTACGGAGCCGGTGGCCTCCAGGCCTCATATACGCTTTTCCTGCCCTTCCCCTGTTACCAGCGGTGGTCCGGAAGGTTTTGGGGGAGAGGGCAGAGGTCATCCTGCTGGCGCTGTATTTGCCCTGCAAGATCCAGACCTGACTCCTGCCTTCTTTAACAATTGAACTAACAACTGAAAGTGTGCTTGCTGTTTAAAGATTCAATGCATGTTATGAATAGTATTAATTGGTAAACTAATAGGCAAGCTGTGTATTACTTTTACAGAATCCCTTAAACCATGAAGTTTGTGCACTGACTTTACTGGATACTTAAGTTTTTATAGATCTGGCAATGTGCAACTTTCTTTCTATTATACATTAACAATATTTTTTATCTTTTGAACTGCAGAGTGTTTGCCAATTGCATTTTTTCTTCTTTATATGGATGTGTTATCTTTATGAAAACAGTGAAATGATGTACAGTATATTAACATGCATTTATTTCAGTTTGTATCCTGAAAAACAAGTACTAATGAAACTTCTTTGTCACACGTTGAAAGAGACAGAGACAGAGAGGGAGAAAGAGAGATGTTAGGGAGAGAGGAGAGAGAGAGAAAGACAGGAGAAAGGAAAAGAGAGAGATACACACACAGAGAGAGATACCTGTTTCCCAGAGAAAAGAAAATACTTGGAGCTACAAAACCTGGGTAGCTGGGGTTGGGGGTGGTGGTCATGTGACTGGATGAGAGTGGGTAATGTTGAGTTGGCCATGCCCACCCAGGTTTTGTGGCTCCCGGTGTTTTCTGTGGGAAATGGGTCCAAATGTCTCTTCAACTGTTAAAGGTTACAGACCCCTGGTGTAGAAGAACAAGGAGTCTGATGACACTTTAAGCCCATCAAATGTATTATTGCACAAACTGTTAGTAATAGAAAGATGTGACTGAGTTGAATGCTATTTACAAATATAATAAATGTCTTTAGATTGCGACAAGAATCCTTATCTGTTCTACTGCAGAAGACTGTGTAAAGTGCAGTTTTGGGGTAATATAATTACATGGTTGGGAACAAAAACTATGTGGTTTGTGTATGTGTGTAATTAAACCATGTTTTTGCCTGAATTTTAGAAGGAATATCATGGGTGACCGGGAAAAGGCACTGCAAGTGATGCTCCAGGTCTTACAGACATGTGATCATCCAGCACCCGATATGTTTTGCCTATGTGGGAGAATTTATAAAGACATATTCCTTGATTCAGACTATAAAGACAACAGTAGCCGAGACAAAGCCATTGAATGGTAAGAGGTATTGAATGGTTCAGTACCACTGTAAAAATAGAAAAGGAGAGTATTCTACTAGTGAATTTCATATTCACTACCAGTTACAGGTAGTTCTCAACTTACAACAGTTAATTTAATGACCATTCAAAGTTACAGTGGCACTGAAAAAAGTGACACGACCATTTTTCACACTTATGACCATTGCAGTATCAGGCATGCGATTGAAATTTGGACACTTGGCAACTGGCTCATATTTATGATGGATGCAGCGTCCTGAGGTCATGTGATTACTATTTGTGATCTTCTGACATGCAAAGTCAATGGGGAAGCCAGATTCACTTAATAGCTCTGTAACTAACTTAAGAACTGCACTGATTCACTTACAAATTTGGCAGAAAAAGTCATAAAATGGAGCAAAACTCACTTAACAAATGTCTCGCTTAACAACATAAATTTTGGGCTCAGTTGTGGTCGTAAGTCGAGGACTACCTGTAGTATCCTATCATTATAAAAGGTGAATAAATAATAAGAAAATATATGCAGATAAAACCATAAGGAAGGCCCTCTGAATTTAATGAAAGCTCCTTGTTTTCTTATTAGCAGTGGCCAACCAGATATTACAGGACAGCTTCCAAGAACAAGCAAAGACAACCTAGGATTGTTTGATTATCAGAAACTGAAATTTCGATTTATTATCATGCCTAGCTTTTGAAGTAATTTAAACTGGTACACATCATCACATCCTAAGCATAAAATTCTCCATTGTATGATGGAAAGACTCCCCATTAAGTCTAAGGAAACTTGAATTATGATTTTGAAATGCAATATTTTTTTCTCTTTATTCTCTTTCTCTGTTTAAAAAAAATCTGTCAATTCCCCTTCTGTTTAGCTGGCTTTGTGTTAACTAACAAAATATTTAATCTGTGTTTCTAAGATACATTCTTCAACTTCTCAGCGATCTTAATTTTCCTTTTTCTCAATTAGTTCCAACACACTGAAATCTCATACTTAATATTTTCTTAAAACAACAAGCAGCATTGTTAAGTGCTTCTGAACTTGATAGCCCAATCAGCTCAGTTCTAATTTAGATCCATCTAAATAAAATTGAAAAGCCTGGGGGAATGAAGCTGGAAGAATTTTTTAAAAAAGATATTACATTGCCATACATATGAATAGGACTTAGGGAATTATGTAGAATGTTGGAACTTTAACTTTGGAATATCTTATGATAGTTGTTCTCTGTGACAGCATCTTCATATTTCAGTAAAACTGTTTATTCCATTAACTAAATAAAATATATAATCAGTTGAAAAACATAATTGTATTATTATATTGTATAATAATGTAAAAGAATTATCTTTAAAGCAGATCTGTTTAAACAGTTTGATACAATTTAAAAATTATATACATCTTTTCTTTGTCTTATATTAGATGACTAAAGTCTGCATTCTTATCTTTCCTGAGGGAGAAAAGTGGGGGAGGAGAGATGGAATCAGTTCTGTAATATCTAACCCGAGATGTATTGAGATTTGATAACTATTTTTCTTGTGTTACCCATTTGATTAAATTTTGCTTCTGCAGGTATCGTAAAGGGTTTGAGCTCCAGTCAACTCTGTATTCTGGAATTAACCTTGCAGTCTTGCTGATCGTTTCAGGGCAGCAGTTTGAAACTTCCATGGAACTGAGGAAAATAGGTAAATGAATAAAGGAAAATATGTATGGTGATGTTAGTCAGTTAATTTCATAAGCTGGATCCACCTTTCCCCCCTTCCCTTCACGATTCCAGTCACATGATGTTTCCACTTATTTATCCAGGTATATGAATGGCCATAAACACCCAATACTTCTCAGCTACTATGTTAACAGCAATTGCAACAGTATGGTTGAATTTCTAGCTTGACATTCTGTAGAGATAAATATGAGTTCATCTCTACAATTTCTCCTTCCAGTTAAATTTTGAGATTACAATCCTTATAATTAGAAGCACATCACCCTCTCTTAGGTTTTGGAATAGGATTCTTGTATTCATTTGCAGCATTGTCTTTTTTATATGTTTTGTCAAGGAGTACGGTTAAATAGTTTATTGGGAAGAAAAGGGAATCTGGAAAAAATGAACAATTACTGGGATGTTGGACAGTTTTTCACTGTAACCATGTTGGCCGGTGACATTGGTAAAGCTGTCCAAGCAGCAGAGAGACTTTTCAAATTGAAACCACCCATTTGGTATGTATCATCACTATTTTTTGTAATTGTAGCTCACATTTACTAGGTTTTGTTGAGTTTTCTCTTTATTGTAAGTCATGATGGTCAATCTGTGATGACTTGAATCTTTGCAAAAGTTTGTTTTTCCAAATTCCTGTATGCACACCAACACTTTTGCTTTGTTTTGATACTTTGCTTGATGAGAAATTTGGAAAAACATAAAAGTTTGCATAGCTATTTATTATGGTTTGATTAGTCTTACTAATAGTATCAACTAGTTGTGGATTTGGAGAGTTTTTTCTCATGAACCAATAGAGCTATAATATCTTTTTTGCTTTTTTGTTTTGCCAAAATATTCACATGATAATTTGGCTGCAATTTTAAATTAAAAAAAATCATTTATGTTTTTCAAGCAGACTAACTAGGTAAGAATTAGCAGTAATTCATTGGAAAGTATGTTTTATAAAAAAAATAGACTTTGGAAGGTTGTTTTTATTATCCATCTATTTAAATACATGATTCCTATAAAACTATGTTTTCAACATTGATTTAAAAGGACCTGTGGGCCACTTTGTTTATTAATTATATCTGTGTGTTTCAGGTATTTAAAATCCCTGGTACAAAATCTCATATTAATTCAGCATTTCAAGAAACTGACCATAGAACATTCTCCGAGGCAAGAAAGACTGAACTTCTGGTTGGATATAATTTTTGAGGCAACCCAAGAAAAAACAAATGGATTAAGATTCCCAGTAAGACTCTAGTGTATAATTTGTGTATAATTTGTTGTGAATCATATAACTATATGGATACTGAGTTGGGAGTAACAAAAAATTATTGTCTGTTGAACAAGCTAATAGAATAGCATTCTCATTAAGCCTGTCACCATATTGGTTTTTCAAAAAGCCATATAATTCCCTGGTGGGATGTCAAGTCCCACATAGTTGGCAAACTCAAAAATAGTTTATTCACATGGATTTCAAAGTTAATGCTAGTCAAAGTAAAACATATTGAAAAAGATTATAGTTCTCAAGCAGACTTCTCGGAAGCCAGTTAATGTGATTTTTCTTTGAAAGGTTTTCTTTCCATGCTTCCATGATTTGTACCTTTAGGAAATAGTCTCTCACTGAACTTCTCTTATTCAGTCTTCTCAGAGATCTGTCATGAATTGAATGGTGCAGTTTCAAGGAGCTACATTTCATTTTTTTTCATTAGTGTTTTATATTAATGTTTTGCTATTGGTTACCGGTTTGAGAATTGCTTGATTGAACTGTAATACATTCATCCATATATACCTAATAAAATGCAGTTAGTGCAAGAAATGATGTGAACTAAAGCAAGTCTTTTCCACTGAAATAACAAAAGGTTGTCTTACTCAAATTTATTCAAAAGCACCTAAATGCATTGTGCTTTTTGGTCTGTAATAATTAGGCTTAGGGTTATAATGCAAAATTTCTGTTCCTCATTTTGAAATTGAATGATGGCTAGATATCTGTTTGAGTACATGCTTCATACAACAAGTTTTCTTTATTTAGGTATTAGTGATAGAGCCAACCAAGATATACCAGCCTGCATATGTTTCAATCAATAATGAAACTGATGATAGGACAGTTTCCCTCTGGCATGTATCCCCTGCAGAAATGGTAAGATTGGCTGGGCATTTTCTTAATGCTTTTATTTATTATTATTATTTTATTAATTTGACTTGTATGCTGCCCCCTCTCCAAAAAGGACTCGGGGTGGCTCACACATAAAATCAGAACAATAAATTAATTACCTAAAATGAGATTAAATTAAACAAGCCAAATTAGCTAAAAACCCATTAATAATTTAAAATAAAAACCAATCCCTCCGAGGAGTCAGCACAGCCCAGCCTGTTCAAACAACCAGGTTTTTAAATCATGGCGGACGGTGTGGAGGTCAGGGGCCAGGCAGAGCCCCAGAGGTAGTTGGTTCCACAGAGTGGGAGCTGCAACAGAGTAGGCCCTCCCCGGGATACCGCCAAATGACACTGGGTGCAGACAGCACCCGAGTCCCTGCCTGTGCTCTCGTACAGGGCAGTTGGTATTCGATGCCGGCAGTAGACGCTCCCTTAGATAACCCGGACCCATGCCTTGTAGGACTTTGAATGTTAATATGAGAACCTTTGGATTCTTTAGATTTAGAACTTTTAGACATGATTTATTTGAAAACATTCCTGTTATTCTTTTAAGAGCTCCTAATGAGTGTTTCATAAAGATGTTTTAAAAAGTACATTTTATGCCAGAAGAAAAACAAGGTTGCAAACAGAAAGTGTCCAGCATTAACTACTATTAAGTATTCGTGTTTAGTTTATTTTATTTATTTATTTTATTTGTTTTGACTTGTATGCCGCCACTCTCCAAAGGACTGGAGGCTCACAGATAAAAACACAGAACAATAAATAAGTTAAAAAGAAATTAAACTAAACAAGCCAAAATACAAGTATAAAACCGAATTAAAATCGAATTTAAAACCCACCCTCTTCCCTAGGAGATCAGTCCAGCCCAGCCTGTAAAACAACCAGGTTTTAGATCACGGAAGAGGAGAGATGAGCCAGCCAGAGCTCAACAGATAGCTGGTTCCATAAGGCGGGGGCGATGCAGAATAGGCCCTTCCCGGGTCACCGCAAGCGACATTGTTGTGCAAGGAGTCCCAACCTATGTCAGGCGACGTATTTGATATCGGCAGGAGGCTCCCTACCCGGACCCATGCCATGAAGGACTTCAAATGTTAATGTCAAAACCTTGAATTTTAAGGCCCTTTAGGCACAATTTTTAAGATTAGAACTCCCCAAGATTTCAGTTTCGCAGAATTCATAGTAGTATACAAAAATAGATTTATTGCGGTGGTTTCACTTTCTAATTTGAATTGGTTTATAGAGTTTAAACAATTTTACACTTTATAAACCGTGGATACTTTTCAGTTCCTCAGCTTTAGGGAATTTTGATTTCCAATCCATTTATATCATAACTTGGAAATGCTTATGGATGACCTTCACTGAGGAAATGATAGGAATACAATGCAAACTGTATTTTGCACCTCTTGGTATTATTCAGTATTACGCTGTGTTTCTGGAGAGATTGTCTGGACTCAGTCCAAGAGCAGCAAAGATGATTAGTGGACTGGAGACTAAAACATATAAAGAATGGTTGCAGGAACTGGGTATGTCTAGTTTAATGAAAAGGACTAGGGGAGACATGATAGCAGTGGTTCCAGTATCTCAGGGGCTGCTATAAAGAAGAGGCAGTCAAGCTATTCTCCAAAGCACCTGAGGTCAGGACAAGAAGCAATGGGTGGAAACTCATCAAGGAGAGAAGCAACCTAGAACTAAGGAGAAATTTCCTGACAGTGAGAACAATTAATCAGAAGTTGTGAATGCTGCAACACTGAACATTTTAAAGAAGAGATTGGACAACCATTTGTCTGAAATGGTATAGGGTTTCCTGAGCAGTGGGACAGCAGATTTTCTGAGCAGGAGGTTGGACTAGAAGACTGCTATAACATCACTCTGATCCCATTTGAGTAACCACGGGGTGGAGGTACCTGTGAACTTGTGGTAAGGCACAATGGTGTGCATTACTTCACCTTGCTCTGTTAAGCAACCTAAGGCAAAACTGCAAATGCTCTACAGGCTGAGCTCACACAATGAATTATTTGCAATCTTGCTTCAAAACTCTGATTTTATTTCTTTTGCAGAAACGAATTCACGAATGGAATTTTACAGCTTCTTCTATTAGAGGAATAAGGTCAGTGTGCTTTTAAATGGATTATCTTATATTTGTTTACATTATAAACACAAAAGCCCGGAGCACATAGTTTTAAATGAAATAAGATTGAGAAAGTATGATTCAGATATAAACAGTACAGTTTGAACTATTAAAAATAGTATTTCATAATCTTTTCTGCCGTCTTTAGCCAAGTGACTTGATGTTCTGAAAGTTTGATAATACTTTTTCTTAAAGTTATAGTCACACATACAGTAGAGACAGACAACTTTAATGAAGAATATTGTATAAATATTCTAAAAGAGGAATCCTAGCAGACTTACAGATAGTTAACCAAAACTCAAAAGTTATGACTCTGAATTAATGTTGTATTCCCAAAAAATAATTTTCTGCAATCAATTAGAAATGTGAATTTTACAACATTTAAATAGGATAGTTTCTTTTAAAATCACGTATGGATAGTCGTCAACTTACAACAGTTCATATAGTGACTGAAGAGCACTGAAAAAATTGGCATGACCATTTTTCACAGTTAAAACCATTGCAGCATCTCCATGGTCACATGATAAAAATTCAGATACTTGGCAACTAACTCATATTTATGCAGTGTCCCAGGGTTATGTAATCACTTTTTGCAACTTCTGACAAACAAAGTCAATGGAGAAGCCAGATTCATTTAATAACCACGTTATTAACTTAACAATTGCCGTCATTCACTTAACAACTGGTGCAAAAAAGGTCATAAAATTGGGCAAAATTCATTTAACTTAGCAACAGAAATTTTAGGTTCAATTGGCGTTGTAAGTTGACGTCTACCTTCCCACTGTTCTGCTGAGAAATCTTACATGGTTTTCATTGCTTCCAGCTGTATATTTATGCTTTTTGAAAGGAACTTTATTATTACCTTTAAACCTGATAGCTCTGGCATGGAATTTATTTTTTGTATAAAACATTAGAAGCGAGCTTTTCAAAATTATGAAATATTATATCTGGAAGACATTTGTTTCTTTATCCAATCGCCTTGCGCCAGCATAACTTTATTTTCATTGGATATTTGCAGCATATCTAAATTTGATGAACGATGCTGTTTCCTCTATGTGCATGACAACTCTGATGACTTTCAAATCTATTTTTCTACAGAGTGTCAGTGTAGTAGGTAAGAGGCTGGATTGTTTTGCTTTGCTTTGTTTTTACCAGTGATCAAAATAATTCATACAAAAGTTATAAACTTTGATACAGAACCAGCATTAGAAGGAATAAAACAAACAGGTTTTGTCCTCTTTTGTATTATTTATTCTACATCAATTTCAATAAATATGAACAGTGAAAAAAGTGATGAAAATATATAAGATAAACTATTAATTGATATCATATTATGGGTGGCATTTCTGCTTTTTAATGCTTTCTAATTGTAAGGAAAAATATTCATAACATTCTACATTTCTATTTCATTTCAATTTTCTTGCTTTAATGAAAGATTTTAAAGAATGTTGATGATAGTATTTGCATGAGGTACTGTTATTTGATTCTGCCTTAGACAACAATATTATTTGGACCATTCCTGATTTAAAATAATAAGCACAATATTTATTAAGTATATTTTAAATTATGAAGTAATTTTGATGTAGAAGCATTTTAGGGGATTCAAAATCATGCTTGTCTCAGTATTATGCTAAGGAAATTTGTAAGACATGTTGATTTTCTTTGTATGAGTTATACATAAAATGTACAATTTTGGTTGAGCAGACAAAACCAATACTTTTTTGCCTTTGATTGTGAGGTGTATATTGCTTTCAGATTCTGTGCTTTGGTCAAGGAGATCTTCACTGATGCTGTAGGAAATACCCTGGAACTTGAAGGAGAGATTGATGGTGATATATTGGAAGTAAGTTGCAATTACTGAGATAAAGAAACAGGCCTGTAATTCTGTCTGTGTCTATTATGTACACAAGGAATATTAATGTAAGAAACAAATAGCCTTTCAAATAATAGAGGAGTCAATCTGTACTTACCTTTATACACTAAATAGGATTTTTTCTTTATAAATAAAAGATTGTGTTTGTATGTACTGTAACCTGCATTGTGACAGGAAAAAGTGATAGATTAATGACTTTCTTATAAAATAAAGCTGTAGTTTCTCTTTAACAAAACATTATATATTTTGCATCATCCTTAATAATCTATATTTTTCACAAACTTCATCAGCCTCAATAGTTAAGCTTTTTTTCCCTGAAAAATTGATCCCATGATTTTAATAATAAAAACCAAGTTGATAATTTGATATCAAAACCTGAGTAAAAGATCCTTCAGATTTGAAAGTTTAAATGATTGATATGCTTAATATTTATATAGATTTGAAGTAATAGTTGTAGCAGACCTCGTTATATATTATTCAGTGCTTGCATACCTAAATCTCTTTATCCAAAACTGGAAAGAATTATAGGAAACCAGTTTGATCCAAAGCCTCAGATCTGTGCTTCCCAAATTGCCTTATACTTGATTTCCTGATATCTTCTACCGTTTGCAGAAAAGCTGATCAAACTGTCCAGTATGTTAACTTCTAAAAGCAGGGTAATATTTCATTCTGCAATGCTTTAGGTCAGAGTTGCCTATCTTGGCAACTTTAAGAAGCCTGGACCTCAATTCCCAGAATTTCCCAGCCAGCATGGTTGGTTGGGAAATTCTGAGAGTTGAAGTCTAGGCCTCTTAAAATTGCCAAGGATGGGAAACCCTTTTTTAGATAGCCTCTTAGGAGGCACTGAACTTTTGCATTTTGCATTGATGATTTGAACTTTGGGATGCAAAGATTGCTAAGTAACCAACTATCAAAATAAGATTTGTTAAGGACAACAAGAGCTGAAAAGGGATGACAAAAGGAATTTTTTTAAAGCAATTCCAGATAAAATGATATTTGAGTATATTATAGGAAATTTATAGGAAATTTATAAAGATCTTGTCTGCCAGAATATAGAGTTCTGGCTACATGGGCTAAGTCAGTTGTGGGGTAAACAGACCCTTGTCGGTTTACCTTTGACCCTTTTTAAAAACTAGTATTTCATAACTTGTTAATTGTTTTATGCGTCAAAGCCTAAAGTATGGCATAAAGAAGTATAAACTTTTGTACATTAATTCACAGATCCTTGGCATTACTCATATGGGTTGGGCAGTGTTGGGGAGGGAATCCAGCGGTGGGGTGGACAGAACGCTCGTCCCATGGGAGGTATGGTGAGGCGATGCAGGGGATGGGTTGGAGGTTCTGCTGCCGTGAGGCAACGCAAGGGATGGAGTGGTTGGAACTGGAAACAGTCAGCCATCACTTGCTCGCTGCCCTTTCTGAGTGGGAGCCGATGTTTACCAGCCCCTCAGCTGGCACACTCTGTGGCTCTGGAACCAGCTCCATTGGGCTTGCCGTCCCAGCAGAAGCGCAACAGCTGCATCCGCAGCAGGAGGAGGCAGGGGGGAGGCACTTGATGCAGACCGCTGGATACACTTACTCTGTCCCACTGTCTGTTTTGGCTTGTGGCTAGAGAGCAGGTCACTGCTGGTCATCTTCTCAGCCCCCTCACGGCTCTTGCCCATGGCCTGCATGTGGAGCGTGTTCCCCTTGCACACCCGATGCATCTTGACCCCATTGCGGTCTGCTGCTACCGTAGTTTGGCAGACCTGCTGCCGCCGTCACTCAGCAAACCCACCCAACCCAAAGGAGGTAAAGTGGCCAGGTAGAAAGGACGTGAGTGTGGAAAGTCAGATCCCCATCGGTGGTATGGCCACCCAGGCCTCAGCCCTGCCCCCTGGGCATGCGCACAGGAGACAGCAAGCACATGCAGGCCCTGGCATCCTTGGGGACTGTGTTCTGAGTGCTTCCTTTCACCCAGGATGCCAGCCCTCACACGCTCATCAATGCACATGCCCAGGGGGCGGGGCCAAGGCAGCACTGCAGATGTAAGGCCAGCCACAGTCCGGCCCGGATGGCCACTACCAGGTTGCAGATCAGAGCCTTGTCAGCCTGAGTCAGGCCGAGGTGCTGCGGGCCAGTCCTTCCCTGTTTGACACCCCTGGCTTAGGGGGTTAGTTTTTTTGTCTGTTTGTTTACTCCTTGAGTTGCTAATGCCTACAAAAGTCCTATAATAAAACAGCTGTTGAATTGTAAATAAGGTTTGACTACAATCTTCCTGCCTTAGCCAAGGTCATATAAAACAAATCAATTTATTCTATTCTTTGTTAAAGATCAAAATGTTTCTCTAGCATCAAATTGCTATGGGAATTTTTTTTAAATCCTTTTTCTCTGACCTACTCTGATTTAGATTGATTGCTTAAGAAAATGGACTTGATGCCTATGTTCTGGATCCCAAGACCATGGAATTACTCCTTGTACACAATGTTTTTACATTTGTATCTTGAGATATTTTGCAGAAACTGGGTGTGCTATCCTAGCATAAGTATATGAGGTTACATAATATAATTATGTTATAAATGTGCTAAAATTTAATTCAGAGAAACATTAATTTGGCTTTTAGGCTTAAGCTACCTCTATACTGTACTGCTTTTTAGCTATGAAATACAGGGTGTGGCAAAAAATCATTGTTTTATTACTGGGTAAGAATGCTGATCATATAACAACTCAGAAGGAAAAACAATGAATTGCTGAAGCATGAAAAGCAAAAGTGTTTGAAAGGTGAGATATAGTAGTAATTCATATCAGAGTTTAAAAGGACTTTGCTATCATGCTCTATATGGAAACAGAAAGCTTAAAGAAACTGAGGAAAATTTCAAGAATACACTGCAGACCTATTGTATTCCAGGGAAACTTATAGACATCTTTAAGAAAGAATTGTTAATGTAAGTGAAATGAACTGACAATAGTAACATTGGGATAGACACAAGTACTATCATTTTTAAAATTGAAATATTTTCAAAATTGTTCTGCCTTTTTCAATTTACATATGAATTGGATTTTTTTTGCTCTATATATAATTAATATGATTTAACTACCAGTGAGTATTTTGTTGTTCATGCATATTAGTACAAGCATTCCTTATTACAATTTCTATGATTCACACAGATGGATTTTATATGAGAGTTTGTGTATTACCTAGATAAACTGACTAGGTAATACACAAATGTTTGAGAAAAGCCCTATAACAGGGCTGTCAAACTAGATTTCATTGAAAGCCACACCAGGGGTGTGGTTGACCTTGTGGGGGAGCAGGGCGGCATGGCCAGCTCAACATCGCTCATGTCAGATGCCTGTGGTGGCCTGGGTGGGGTCGAGGGGATCCATTGACTCCAGAAAAGGAAGGTGAAACCAGTGCAAGCACCAAACCCTTGTACACCAGAGGAGCATTGGCGTCCCTCTTGGGCCACGGACCCCCGGATGGTGGTGTAGGCTTCCCAGATCCCTGAGCAGCAGGGGGCAAGTGCTCGATCAGCCCTCAAGCTCCCAGGACACCAAGACCCCACAGCTCAGCCCAGCCCCACTTCCCCAAGGAAGTGGCTGCGCTTACCTCCTCCTCAAAGCCGCTGCTGTTCTGCTTGCTCTCATCGGTCACGTTGCTCATGGTGTGTGCAGGAGGGCCCACTCCCTCTCCTTGCGAGGAGACCCAGCTTTTTAACCAAAGTATCCTCAGTGATGGGATGGGAGGACCACCAGGAGAGGTCAGGAAGAGGGGACAAGGGAATGGTGAAAGGGCAGCCGGGCTGCTGGTGGCCAAGTGCTAAGGTAGGACTTCCTCTCATTATAATCTCCCTGTCAACTCGCAAAGCATCTCTGAACTGCCCTCGAGTTGCCCTGGGCAAGGGGGATGGGAGAGCAAACTTCACTGCTGTAACAAGGAGCTGGTATCTCAGTCAAAGCAAGGCACATTGCAACCTATACACCATGGTCATCTCCACGGGAACCCACAGTGGCTGGGGGGAGTGACTTTTACAACCTGCAAAATTGCTTTGTTGGGGAATGTGACTGATGACACACATTGGGGGGGGGGAAACAGGGTCAGAGGCAAAACACAAATTAACTTAGGTGAGAGTTGGCTCCACCTGGTCTGTACCAGCATGAAGCTCATAATAAAGAACTGGATTTCTTTTGAAGCTTGCTTGAGGCTCATGATTTAATTAGGGCATCTGTCAGAACCCTGACACACCCACCCTCCCTCCCTTCCTTCCCTTTTCTTCTTTTTCCTTCCCTCTTCATTCTCCTTTCTTTTTTCTTTCTTCCACTTCTTTTTCCTTCCTTGCTCTCTTCCCCTCTTTCCTTCGTCTTTCCTCTTTCCCTTTCTCCTTTCCTGTCCCTTCTTGGATGCTCAAATGCAAAAGGGGAAACATTTCTCGATGCCTCCTCGCCTTGTGATCAAATGCCACTTTTGCTAGTAGTCTGTGGCCACTAAAAAGACTGAGAACAAACCAGGCTCAATTTATTCCCATACTTGTATTTAGTGGGGGCATCCACAGACAACAGTACAACAAAACTGTTCAAATGATGGCTGTGACAATTGATCACAGCTCCTCTGTTTTTTATGTGCAACAGTTTTAGCATTTAGGAATAGAGGTCAGTTAGTTGCTTTTCTATTAATACATAAGCTTTAAAAGGACTCTCCTGTAGAGACCCTGCCATGGTCTAATAATTCAGACGGGAAACATACCACAGGAAAATATTTTCCCCCACTCTGTTTTGTCCTGTTTTCCCCACTGAAAATGGCTGTTTCCAGCACACAAAGAGAGGATACTTTGCTAAGAGCTCAGAATTCAAGAATACCAATTTACACACATTTGCTAATCTAATCCAACATTTGTTAAATGAATATGAGGTACCTCAGAGTGGAGATAGCCATGGGGAGGGGGGCCTCCCCGACCCACTAAGATACCTCATGCTTCCCAGTCCCTTCCCGCTGCACTATACTCACTTACTTTGCAACGATCCATCTCCTCTCTGCCGCTGTTCCTTTGCCTCTGAGGCAGAGCAGAGTCAGCTTGGATATGCTTTTCATGCTGAAAATGGGTGCTCCTGGGTGCCATAATATCATGAGAGTTTAGGCACCCATTCTCTTTTGCAGAGAATCGGAGACCCATTCGTTCTTGGTGTGAAAAGTGTTTGCGGTGCCTGTCTCCTGTTCCTCCCCCAAACTCTTTTCTGCCATCGCTGTGGCAGGCATGCTTCCTGCCCACTAAAATCCACTGCAGATGGAGCTCCTTCAACCCACCTGGAGCCCATGAGGGGCACCTCGCCACTTCAGCCCCATCCTCTGGGTGTGCACAGAGGAGGCGGTGAGTGTGCAAGCTTTGGCATCCTGGCTTAAAAGGAAGCGCTCAGAACGCAGTCAGCGTACGGGGCAAGACGGTCCCCCCATACTCTTGCGCACCTGTGTGCACCCAGGAGGTAGTGGAGAGATGGTCCGTCGCTGGCTGTAGGGTGATCCCATGGATTTAAGGCTGGCCACTTTCTGGCCTGGAAGGGCACCACCAGGTTGTAGATCAGTGCCCGGTTGTCCTGGGCCGAGCTGAGGCACTCTGGGCCGGTCTTTCACTGTTTCCAAGATGGCTCCGTGGGCCAGATCTAACTACATTGCAGGCCGGATCTGGCCCGCAGGCCTTGAGTTTGACATGTTTGCCCTACAAAATGGTTGCACAAACTTTTGGCTTGTCAGAGCCTCAGCGAGTGAGGAGGAATTGTGTAGGGCTGCATATAAAATATGTAAAATAGTTAATGTATATAAATAACAAAATTCCTTTATTTTTAATATTACTTTTTATCTTGTAGTGCTGCATTACTAGCTGTCCAGGGCTGCATATGGCCCATGAGTGTGGATTGGACATGCCTGCCCTACAATATTCATGCCATTCTGTATTGCATGGCCTCTCTTTTCCTAGAGAATTGTGCTTGGTAGTTACATAGGCTGTCATCCATCTTTAACCATCATGGATTGAGTTGTTTGTTCTCATAGTTATAGTTTTTTTTTTTGAAAGATTATTCTCCTTTTGTTTTATCTTATGAAGACCAGACAAGCTTGTCTTCTGTGGACAAGTTTGCTAATCATTCATGTGTCAGAATCACAGATAAAAGACCGAATACCTGCTTGCAGCTGTAGTTCTTGGAATGTTCATCTGTGAACTCATATTTCTTTCACTTCTCTTCTGGCCAATCTCAGGCTTTGATTTCGTCTCCTGTGTTGGCCTTAGCAACCAAAAATGTTCTGGAGGGAGTTGCATCTATTAATTTGGTATGCATGAGATGAGATTCCCACCAAACATTTCTGTAAGCTCTTGAAAGTTCTGTATAATCCATGTATGTGAATTCACGGGTGACTATTTGACAACTGCAGTTAAATATAACTGATCAGTTTTTATAATAATTCAAAACTTCTGCTTGGTCCAATGAATAATTTGTGTAAGTTACGTCTATATAGCATCTCTTTTGAGGGACATTTTGCCACTATAGTGGTGTTTTAGAATGTGTCGCCATTGTGTACCAGATTTTTAAAACTCAAACTTAAGATTTTTTTCCAGTTATAGATTTTTCTATATCCTGTGATCCAAAAGGATATGGAAATAAAATAAGGAAACATGGATATAATCTATTTTCTATTATTCCATTTCTGCATTTTTCATTTTTCACTTCTTACATCAAAACATTTTTACCTACTGTGGCACATTAATGTATTTGATCAGCTGCTCTGTTGATTAGAACCACTAGTTTTTTCAATCACATAACAGCCATCAAAGAAAACTAAACATTGCAAAAATGGTTGATTTGCAATGTCCAGAAATCTTGCTAAATTATAGGTCAATAAATTGTTAATCACATGTATTAAAATCAATTTGATGATTTTACAATTTTTTGATGTTCCTGAAGATTAATTTTGAACATTATTTTCTTTTTTGCTTTCAGTATGAATATGACTATAATGAGAATGGAGATAGAGTTATATTAGGGAAAGGAAGCTATGGAATAGTTTATGCTGGAAGAGATCTTAGCAATCAAGTTCGAATAGCCATCAAAGAAGTACCAGAAAAAGATAGCAGGTAAATCGTGATATTTTTCCTAATGCTTCTTGAAAGTATATTAATCTTGAGGACAGATTTTAACATTTATCCACATTTTTAGAGAGTAGTATATGTAAATTATAAATTACTCTATGTCTTGATTATGAAATGCTAAGAAGGATACTATGAATTAATTTTAAGTCATTCCTTTATAGTAAGTAAGCAAATTACAGGTAAGTGTGCAGTGAAAGAAAGTCACATTGATTAATGTTTTGAGATAATGGAAAAGTGAAGATCTAGATCACTGTACTCTCATCCATTGGCATACTTTTGCCAATACAGCCATAAACTAAAATAAAGAGCAAATTCACCTTGCTCCATGTCAAGGCTTGAAAAAAACCTTTTGCCAGGGAGTAAAAATCTTCCAAACATTCCTGCTAATTAGAGGTGATAGACCGTGCTTTTCTTTGCTGTCAACGCTGAAAGTAATCTAAGAAACATTTTTATTTTACAAAAATAAGAAAACCTAATGAAGCTCCATACCGGCAGCTTAATCTCATACAGGCATATAGTAAAAGGAAAAGATAAAAGTACAAAGGAAGTTACAAAGGAAGTGAAGTAAAAACTTTTTACACATGTGCAGTAAACTCAGACATCACAAGACTTTCTTATCTCATTACTATGGAGACAAGATAATAAATGCTGCTGGCTAGCAGACACCTGCCTGCTATAATATTAGCTTAGGAGCTTGGCAGACAAACCAAAAAACGCAGTGACACTCCATGGTTGAGATGCAATGAAATTGCATCATCAAAATGAACTAGAAGATGTTGCAATTAGATATGCAGAGATAGGAAGGGAAAAATAAAATACATTAGCTGATTTATAATTCATGAAAAATATTCAGTATGTTTCTCTTAACTTGTTACTTAGTTTAAATAGTTTTCCTTGTATCTCCTGGATAAAGAAGCAAAAGAATATGCTGTTTTTCTATTTATTGAGACCATATTTAACTGCATACGTTTACTGAAGCAGTAATCAATCATTGCAGACCCTTTGCTGCTCATTCTGTGACTTTGTTCTACTATTTTAAAAAACAAGAGTTGCACATATAATTTAGAATGGGATTTATTTAGGCTGAAAGGTTTTCTTCTACTTTCTTAAGACTTCTCTTTTTCTTTATATATCTTCGTGATAGATATTCTCAGCCACTGCATGAAGAAATTGCTCTTCACAAATATCTAAAACACCGAAATATTGTTCAGTATCTTGGTTCTGTTTCTGAAGATGGATACATTAAAATCTTCATGGAACAAGTGCCTGGGGGTTTGTATTCATTTAATCATATATTACAAATAAGTAGAAATCAGAAAGAACCTGGAAACTCAGGCTCAAATTATTTGTATCTTAAACATCTGCAAATGTATTACATTACCTCTACCGTGTTTCCCTGAAAATACGGCCTATCCCAAAAACAAGGCATAGCCCGATTTTCACACCTGCGCCTATCCCCAAAACAAGCTCTAGTTATGCCCTGCCCACGTCTTGCTGAATGAGGTAGGGCGAGGCATAGATGTAAATATCAAGCTAGGGTGGGGGCAGTGGTGGTGCCCCATGCGCCCCGCAACAGCTTACCTGATTTTGCACAGTGGAGCTGCTTGCTGCGCTGGTGGAGGCGCTCACAGCACAATGCCATGAGGCTCACTGCACCAATGGAGCTGCTCATGGCACAGAGCCACGAGGCTCATCTCACCAGTGGAGCCACTCGTGGCAGAAGCCCATGAGATTCATTGCAATTAGCTCCATTTCAAACCGTCCCCTTTGCAAGCAGACAAAGCGTTGTCTCCCCCCCAGGCGAAAAGCGTTTGGGCAGCTACCACTGTATTCTCCATCCCACTGTCTGCTTGCCCATGGCCTCAATCCCATGTTACACCCCTCCTGCGCGGCTTGCATTGGTTGCCGGTCGCCTCCCGGGTCGCCTTCAAGGTGTTAGTAACAACTTATAAAGCCCTTAATGGCTTGGGTCCAGGGTACTTGCGGGAACGCCTCCTGCCAGCGTCACTTTCCGATCGCCCTGTTCGCTCTCATAGGAGGGGCCTCCTTGGGGTGCCATCGGTCAGGCATTGTCGGCTGGCGGTTCCCAGGGCTAGGGCCTTCTCTGTGGGAGCGCCTGCCCTTTGGAACCAGTTCCCCGTGGATCTCCGTTTGGCCCCTGGCCTTCGCTCCTTCCGCCAGGACCTGAAGACTTGGTTGTTTCAACAGGCCGGCCTGGAATGACCCGGGGGGGGGCGTTGACGGTTTTAAATTTTTAATTCTTAATTGTATTCGGCTTGTTTATTTATTTAATTCTTTTTATTGTAAACTTCTTCTGTTTTAATGTTTGCCGCCCTGAGTCCTTAGGGAGTAGGGCGGCATACAAGTCGAATAAATAAATAAATAAATAAATAATCAGGGCCAATCTCTCAGGACGCTCCAGCCTCCACCTGCTCTCAGCTATTCTTCCAATGTCCCGATCACAAAGTGAACCATCACCACAAGTATTTTCAAGAACAGTAGATTCCTCTTTAATCCGAACGACGGGTAATGGCGAGCAAAAAAGGGTTTAAAGTCAGCTCTAAGTTGCAACGTACAATAGCACAGTATTTATCATTACATTTTGAGCGTTTATTTACTTATTTATTTCTATTGGGATCTATATGCCGCCCTCTCTTCCGAAGAACTCAGGGCGGCTCACTACAATAAAAACATACGATACAAAATTTAAAATTTAAAAATATCAAATAGAAATCCCAATAATTCAATTAAAACTGACACCAGCTAATGTAAGCCAATAAAAACCCCGCCTCAGTCCAGGTCAGCCTGTTGAACGAGCCAAGTCTTCAGGTCGAGACGTTTACAGCATATATGGCTAATTAGTCCCCATCCGTTGCTGCTATCTAACAGCTGTCAATGTTTATTCCCTAACCCACGCCCACTCGCCTCGTTGCATCATCCCAAAGTGCCCATCATCCCAAAATGCCCATTATACCCATCACATTCCCCATGTTATTTCACCCGTGTCGTGCCGTCCCACTCCCCGCTGATTCCGCTATCCCCCTCTTGCTCTTTCGTGGGACATTCAGAGCCGCAGCAAAGGAAGCTGACGTCATCTGCTTGGTCCCACCAGTCATGGGATTTGATCATGGCCTAGCAACCGATCCGCCGCCGCTGCTGCCTATAGTCCTCAACCAGTCAGCTTATCAGAACAGCTGAGGCAACTCGATCTGTCTCTATGTCACCGAGGTTGTTGCGGCTCCACATGGCACATTTTCGGAGTCATGACACCTGCCCTGTCAGATGCGTGAAGAGCCTTCATGAGGTGCTGTGGCTGAGAAGTGTCCCAGCAGTAGCTGGGCCAGTGGGCAAGATGGATGTAGGCCGGGGCATGCCAAGAGCTTGGCCCATTGCAGCCATGGGCAAGCAGACAGTGGGATAGACAGGGCGGGGCCAGTGGTAGCTGTGGTCCCACTCCCATTGACCCCCCCAGTTGCCACCTCCTGCGCTTAAAAAGAAGACCTCCCCAAAAATAAGCCCAAGTGCTTGTTTTCAAGCCCAAAAGAAAATAAGACTGAATCTTATTTTCAGGGAAGTGCATTATATTGCAATTGACTCAGTCCAGTTAAGGAAATACATCTAACATCTCATGCTGAATCCATGATGTCCTTCCATATCCAGTGCAATTAATCTTAGATAAATAGAATCAGATTGATAGAGTTATTAGACTCAGACACAAAATGTTGGTTTTTGATTAGTGAATATTACATTTCTGCAGATGATTGTCTAACAGTAATACTGTACTTATTTTTTGAGAACTATAAAATACATAAAAATCAAATTACATTGCATTTATAATGTGACTGATTTTACAGCTTATATATTTTTTCTTCTACAGGAAGTCTTTCTGCACTCCTTAGATCAAAATGGGGACCAATGAAAGAGCCCACCATTAAGTTTTATACCAAGCAGATACTAGAAGGTTTAAAATATCTCCATGAGAATCAGATTGTACACAGAGATATAAAAGTGAGCACATGTTGTTATGATTGCAGTTTTAAAGAAATAAATATTTGAGGAGTGTTACCATTCTTCTAATGCTAGTAATCGTCATAAATTTCTTCTATGAATATCTAATAAGACCTGGAGCACTCCAATTCACCATTTCCCTATGGATTATCTTTGGACAGTAGGTAGAGATAAGGAAGGAAAAGCCCTTTGCCCCTGATCTGGAATAAGTGATGTTATATCAGAGGCAGAATTCAGACAGATTGTTTAACATAGTTCCTGGAGATTTGAATACATTACACTTATTTTCTATTTGTCTTTAGGGAGACAATGTTTTAATTAATACATACAGTGGAGTAGTAAAAATTTCTGATTTTGGAACTTCCAAACGCCTTGCAGGAGTCAATCCATGTACAGAAACATTTACAGGTAAGTACAGAAATGTCCTAGAATGTGTCTATTTTTCATTTTGTAGATAAAATCCTAATTGGTCACACATGGAATTTAGTTTCAACAGTCAATGTATGCAGAAATAAATATGATAGAGAACAATATCCTTCAGTTAACTTTTCATCATTCTACCAATAATCTCACCAAAGCTAATAACACAAAAAAGAATGTAGTAGTTTGATGCTGGTAACAGAGAGTAATCATAGCTAATATATGTATATACCAGGGAATAAAAACAATGGTGGTATGCAAACCAAAGTATTGTTTATCCAAACAGTTTGTGAGAAAATGTTTCTCAGAAAATAGAATAAGATTGGGTCTACTGAAATGCTGGTTTTTCAGCAAATACTACTTTTCAAAATAAGGACATCTCTATAATCCAAGGACCTGGAAATCAGCTCCAAAGTGAGAAAGACAGGTAGATAGATCCCACTGTTAACTCATTTTTTTTAATTACATTTATATGCCGCCCTTCTCCGAAGACTCAGGGCGGCTTACAATTTTTGGAGCACAACCCAATGCGCTCAGCAATAGCCTTCCTTCCATTGTATATGCCTGCTTATTACTAAGCGGCATTTTTACAAGGTCAGCTAATTGCCCCCAACAATCTTGGGTCCTCAATTTACCTACCCCGAGAGGATGGAAGGCTGAGTCAACCTTGAGCCTGGTGGGATTCGAGCCTACAGTAATTGTAGACAGCTGGATCTTAAGAGCAGGCATTTAACAGCCTGAGCCACCAAAGCTCATTTTATTGTCACCATCACAGGTGGTATGGACTAAACGCAAGTAACTGGCCCAAAGTCCATAATTGAATGGGATTTGAATATGGGACTTCCTGGTCCTAAATTCACATTGTAATAATTATGCTATCTTAGAATTTCATATCATATCTATTCATTTTGTGCACTTTTGCTATTATTAATAGACCAACACTTACGCCTTTTGTTTAGATAGGACTTTTACATTACTATTTTGATTAAAAAAGGAAAATAAATATTCCTGATACAAATACAGACTGGGACTTTGGATTGAATATGATTCTCTGTTAGAATATTATGAGAGCTAGAGTTAGCAGTGATGTTTGAAAAACTAATCTAAGAGGCATAGGGACTTATCTATCCAATAGCAGAAAATATGGCCCTGACCTATTATAAAACTTTTTTCTTCTATTCAATTGTGTTCCATTGTCAGAGATTACCTGGGCAAGTCCCTTGAATTTTCTCAGTAAGCTTTTTCAAGGAATTGTTTGTCATGGTGTGCTTCCTAGGATTGAGAAAGTGACTAGCCGAAGATTATTCAACTGCCTTCATGCCTAAATTACGACTATAACTCACAGTCTCCTGGTTTCTAGCTCAGTGCCTTAATCTGACAAGCCTCCAAGTAAGATGTCCCCTGAAATAAAATCCAAGACATCTACCTTTCTTTAAAGTCTGTTTATTAGGAACATATCAAATTAGCAAGAACTTAAATTTTTAAACATACATCAGTATCATTTCATGAACAGTGTAGGGTCTGAGTATCATTCGTTTTGGTACAAAAATAGTATTGGCACAGATAAAAATCACCACATTAATCAAACTTACATAATCTAATGTTATTATACGTGTTCTGTCTTGTACAAACAGATAGATAAACTCCACAAAGCATCCACACAAAGTCTTTTTATTGGTTCATCAGGCATCCTCATTAACTCACAGTTATGATGAGGTTCTTCTTAATGTGCAACCCTTTATATGTCTGTCTTTATAGATAAAAAGATGCTTATCCCATCCCATAGTCATAGAGGCAGGGGGTAGCCATATTACCATGAGGCTATGTTCAGGCAAGAATGAAGAAACCTCCCCCAACCCACTAAGGGTCAATTTAGTGACCAATCAGGGTTACAGATGTGGCCACATGACATGTACTACATTTCCCAGGATACCTGAACAACATTTACCATGATGCATTCCCTTAAGGGGACAGCTCCCAATTCCTAAGTAACTATCCCAAATCCCATTAACTATAGCTGGCTGGACAGCACACTCCCCGCCTGGAATTGTAAATTCCACTAACTAAAGTAACTGTATAACTAAGATAAACAGTAAAGAGTAATACTAACTGAATAGCAGTTGACTATATGACTAAGATAAATAGCTATATAACTAAGAGAAACAGTAAATAATAATATATCATCAAACAAAGCAAAGCATGCAAAGCTTGAGGTTCAATCTTCAAGTTCAGCCTTTCTCCGCAGCAACACTAGGTCGGTGACCAGTCTGGTATAGGGCTTCTTGGTGAAAGTCTGCTAGACGCCTCTGGTGGCCATTTAGGGTGGACCAGTACTCTTGCTGCCAATGGTGAAAGTTTGCTGGTTGCTTTGGCAGCCTGTTAAGGTGGACTGGTACTCTTGCTTCCACGGCTTCAAAGGGCGTCGGACATCCGTTGGAAAGGATGTTGCGAAGGCATTTGCCTGGGTTGGGGCCTGCATCCGATCGACACAGACAATTCCTGAGATTCCCCAACCCAGGTCTGTTTTGGAGGCATAGGGTGAGTATCTCGGGCCTCTGACTACTTCAGTGTACACTAAAGCATCAGGGACATCTAGTCCCAGCAAAAGCAAAATCTTGGCTTCAGGATCTAGGGCGGGAAAGTGATGAGCCATATGCTTCAGGTGAGGTATGTTGCTAGCTACCTCTGGTGTTGCAATGTGGCTGCGGTCATCTGGTATCCCATCCCATTCTAACACAGGCGGCAGTAGGAACTGGGAACTTCCATCTAATGACTCTATACAGAGTCCAGTAGCTCTCCTCCCCAAAACCTACTTGTTATGTAGAATCATAAGTTGATTGCTCTGTTCCACTGCTTAGAAATAATTAATAATAATTCATAATTTTGCTTCCAAAGGATTACTCAGTCAAAGCTTCATCAGCGCTTGAAGTGCTGTGTGTCTATTGTTATCTAATAGTAAAAGCCTTATCTTACAACTGCTTGCACAATGAAGACACGTTCACTCCTAAGAGTAGACAGATGCTCTTCCATTACTTATGAATAGTGTTACCTTGCCATCCCTGAAATGATATAAAATCTATTTTCATTTTTGGGTTTTTTTTATACAAAGATAGTTGAACACTTTAAAAGACCTTATGGGCTTACTTCCATGAAAATGTTGAAGAACATGCCATTATGATAATCTGCGCTGTACCTCCAGCCAGCTAAAGAGGTATCTTGAAGTTGTCATTGGCTGGCTTGCCCTCTTCTCTCAGCACAAATCTCATGATGCTGCTGACAATGACAGAATCGGGGCATGGCATCTGCCCAGCTTCAGTGGGCTGTTGATGCTGTTGCAGGCATGCCTCTCTACATTTGGTCATTGGCCTTAGTCATCCACAGGAGTTAATCCAGCTTTAACTTAGTCTTTCAGAATTGCCTACACAGAAGTATTGTCAATCATCCTTCTGCTTTGTATTTATTATTTTTGGGGTGCAAATGGGCTTTAATTGTAAATTGCTTCTGAGGAGTCAATGGGATTTATTGCCTCTGACACGACAGGTGTGAAATGTTGGCTGTTATGACACAATATATTGCTTTTTAATAAGCTCAGCCTCCAATGTCTTACTTTCCTTGGTGATGGGAGAAGAATGCTTTGCTGGTCTCTCCCCATCTTTTCACTGGAGGGGGGCATTTACACCAGGAAATTGAGGGTTGGTTAACCTTTTCATTTCTGGAGGTGTTGCATATAGGCCCAAGGCCTGTGGAAAGGGAGATTGGCAAGGCTGAGCGTGATGAGTGATGACAAGTTGGCCACGCCCACCCAGTCACATGACCACCCAGCCATGCCTACTCAGCCAGACATTTGTACCAAGGTTCATACTGACTGCCTCCGGCTTTGCCAATCTGATGTTCTTTAGTTTCCTAAGGCTGGGTTTCAAGAAAATTTTGAAAGCTGCAGTCCAGCACATGTGAAGTGACCAAAACTGGTCTCTGTGCAAACAAAATTACAAAGGCAGATTGGTATTCATTGGGGCAGATTCACTGGGGCCTAGGTGGGAATGGTGGCTTTGGTCTTTCAAATCTCATAATGTATTTGAAGGTGTTTAAGCTTACATAAAATCTTTTATCAGCCTTGCCAGTATCTTATATCTTCTATTTTATGCAATATTCTTAGAAGTTCTGCCAAAATATATTTACCCATGCATTTATAGTCCAGATTTTATTAGAGCTTATGTTCAAATAAATGTTAAGTTAGGATTTCTATATCAAATATTAAGCAAAAACAAAGGAAACTGTTCTTATATAGACTCTTTTTTTCAATGAAAAAAAAGATTCGCAACTCGAAGTATTTTTTTCAATTTATTCCTTTTTTCTGCTTTTTAACAGGATACTGTTTTACAATGTCAAATAATTCTTAACAATCTTTTTGCTTTTATTGTTTTCACTACTTTTGAATAATGTCCTTCTATTTAATAATGAACAAATTGGTAAAGAGTTTAAGCTGTAGGCTTTTATTATTAATGTAAGTTTTTGCTTTTTATATTTTTCTTTTTAATCTGTGTTGTGAATTGCCCTGGAACTTAGCTATTAAAAAATATCAAAAGAGAATGAAACCTTGTTTGCTCCTATTCTTCAATACTTGTTTAAAAATGACATCATCATCATCGTTGTTGTTGTTATATTTTATCCTGCCTTTATTACTTTTAAGTAGCTCTGGGTGGTGAACATATATAGTCCTCCTCTTTCTCACTTATTTTATTAATTGGATTAATTCATACTCTTCATTCTTTTCTCCTCATGATTAATTTCATAGATTTCCACACTTCATAGTAGTCACCAGATGGACTATATATATTGATCTCTGCTGCCAGTCATGTCTTGATGAATTGATATGTCACATAAAGTTGTTCTTATGCCATTTGTAGTACCTTTGTTAATGATAAGGACAGTAATAATCCATTTTGGCAACCTTTAGTGAGGACCAGCAGGACCAAAACTCAGTTTTAGTTCTAGTGTGCTCTTACAATTTTATTGGAGATAAATAACATCTAAGATCTATAATATAAATACAACCTTATAAGCCATCATATTGGTCCCTTCTGTTCTGATCTAGGCTTCACAAAATCACGAAACACTCCCTGTCCCAACAAAACTCCTTTTTATTTGACTAATGTGAATTCCTATCATTCATATTCAACAAAGTCCCAGCAGTCTTTCAAGGGTGAATTGCAACCACAGACCTTATTAAGCTTGGAGAGGTGCCAGACCGATAGCTTCAAGTGCAATGCTGTACAAGAAATACTTGGCAAGGAGTCTCTGTGAGTGACGAACAAATCTTCACACTAATTAAACAAACTAATTGTCTCCTGCAAACACCCCCCCCTTTCGCTCCTCTTTATTCCCTATGGGAGGAGCCATTCACTGTCTACCTGTACCTTTACTCTCAAGTCTACCCTTGTTCCTTAACTGTTCCCTTCTCCTGGCAGCTCTGTGCATGCACAAATTTGGAACAGGCTCCAGCTGTTCTTCTGCCCCACTGATCTTCGACACCAAAGGCAGCTGATAACTGTTGGATGGCCCTGGTCCCATTTCTGCCTCCGATGCAGAGCACTCATCAGAGCTTTCCTCAGACTCCAGGACTGGCCCATGTTCCTCCCCAACCTCCTCACTGTTGGAGTCTGCCACCATCTCCACTGGCCACTGGAGGGCCACAACACCTTCTGCCCTACTTTATCTGTACAAGTATTATTCGTACCAGCAATAATAAGTATCCACCTTCATTGCTGATCAGATTAAAATGGTTTATATCTGAGACCTCTTGGCTTTTTCTACAAACCAATTACACCTAAAGTCCAAATAGGTTTAATATAGTCTGTTGTTATTCTCTCTCTCTCTCTTTTTGCCAACAGTAATTTGCTAATAGTCCCAGTAAAATCCTGAGAAAATTACTGCTGGATAAATGCTACCGTATTACAACTTTTAAAAAATCACACTGATTATTATAAAGGATAGTATCTTAGAAAAAGTTTAAAATTAATCCAGGATTTAGAGAATGATTTGATGACATGAAATGCCATGGCTTTATTGAAGTTGAGTGAGTGAAAATCTGGCCAACAACTTGGATAATATTCACTAGAATATATTAACTGAACATAAATTCCCATACAATTCAGGAATATATAAATAAATATAGGTATAACGTAACTTTTTACACAAACATCTATTAATTTATAAGTTTGGTATTTAATAGCAGATTTTTTTTCTAATACAATATCATTGTACAAAGTTGAATAATTAAGCTTTTGTTATATTCAGTAGCCGAGAAGATGCACTGAAGCATACTTTTTCAGTATTATTGGAAAGAACTTTTTCTTTTCCATATGTATTGGCAAATATCTAAACAAATTGTAGTAAAGTAGTCTAGCAGTCAAGCCTAGCAGTATTGACACTGGTCCACTTGTTAAATTCATCTGTAAATATTGAAAGAGAATAGTCTGTTCACAAATACTTCTTTTATTCTCCCTAGGTACTTTGCAGTACATGGCTCCAGAGATTATTGATAAGGGCCCTCGAGGATATGGGGCACCAGCTGATATTTGGTCCCTGGGATGTACTATCATTGAAATGTCAACAGGAAAGGCTCCATTTCATGAACTTGGAGAACCACAAGCAGCCATGTTCAAAGTAAGAACTGAATTGAGACTGAGAACAAAAGTTATCTAGATATGTTCACCTTTCCCGTTAAGTTAGGAGATGTACAACAGTTTTCCAACTACTAAATGTACTAACTTGTCATCACAAACAGCCCATGTAGAATAAAATATAGTTATGAAAGTTCTTTGTTACAAGGACATAAACTAGTCTTACAAAACAGCCTTTTTGTAAGAAGCGAGTCAATGTAAGAAATAACATTGAAAGAAAGTACTGCTGGATTTGCAATGTGCCTATAAAAAATGAAAAATTAAGTCTATATCCAAATTGATAGAGCCATAAACTTGGCAAGTCTGCTTTCAGGGTGATCTATAAACACAAACTCTGGTTTATTTAGGTTAAGATTTTCAGGCTCTAACCCTTCTAGCCCTCATTTATCTGGTCAGTCCTTATTCAAGACTAAGACCCATAAATTTAGTTTCATGCCGGTCACATCTACCCGACCCACTAGAGTGGGGAGGCAAGGAATGCTGTGGGTCCTATCCCCTAGGGAGATACATCTGGCAGGACCCAGAAGAAGGGCCTTCTCCATGGTGGCTCCCTCTCTCCATCATTCCCCTAAACATTAGACTGGCCCCCACTTTAACACTCTTTTGGAAGTCGCTGAAGACGTTCTGTCAGCAGGCCTGGGGAACCATTAAACGGTTTGTATGAGAGTGTGTTGTCATCAGGGTGGGGGATTATTATTTTACTAATTAGTTCATTTTTATTATTCCTCTTTTATTATTTTTATTTCTTTTATATCATTTTTATTCCTTTTATATCATTTTTATATCCATTTAAGCCGCCTTGAGTCACCATATGCGAATAGACGGCAATATAAAATTTCTAAAATAAATAAATCAGAATGTGGCCTTTTCTTTTTCTTACATGTCAAGTTTTTTATTTTATATTATTTATATATATCAGTGCATGAACAGTGTGATACCTGGATACCATGCATTTAGTACAAATAGACATAATTTTGTAACTCTTAATTATTACATTTCATTTTCATTATATCATATTGTTTAAACATATCTAATACTGCCGTCATTCAATTTCTTGACCTCCCTCTTATTATTGCATATATCTTGTTATATTAAAATATGTATATTGTTGTTCCCCTCTTATTTCTATTTCTATTCTTTCTTATTTGTCCCAACCATACTAATCATTCCAAATATTAACAGTATTCAATCAGTCCTGGGATTACATCTCCAACTCCCCACAATTTCTAATCCTTAAAAGTTTGAAATTCACAATATATTTTAACATAATGCTAATATTGATACAATTAAATTCCCTAATCCTAAACTTCCACCTTCTACCCTTATTTTTAATTAAAGTAAATTCTATTTTTCTGCTAGTATATATGCTACTGTTCTCCCAATTTATGTTTTATATTTTGCCATTTTACTAATGCATTTTATCACTATCTATCATCTCTTGTTCTCTTTGGTGTTCCATCATCTGTTAATTTTTTATTCACCTTTGAATACCCATCCATAAGTCATTCTTTTTTTTTGAAGATATTTTTGTTTGCTTTTTTGAAGATATTTTCTTTTTTAAGAGATTTTGCTTTTTCCCTCTATCCTGTTATTAGCTTTTATTTATTATTTATTTATTTATTGGATTGTATGCCACCCCATCTCTGAAGACTCGGGGCGACTCACAACTAAAATCACACAACAACATTAAATAGTTAAAAAGAATTAAACCAAAACAAGCCCAATATTTATCCGTTGTTAAAATTAATTTAAAATCCACGAGAAGGTCATCACAGCCGGCTTGGTCAAATAACCAGGTCTTCAGGTCGATCGTCGTATAGGACTTTCAATGTTAAAACTAGAACCTTGAATCTCTTTTAAAATACTATCTACTTGACTCAAACTTATCAGTCCTTTCTCTCCATTTTTTATTCTTTATTGTTTTGCATCTCACTTTGATTTTTCTCTTCTACTGCCTCTTCTAATTTCTGATCTATTTCCCCAATATCTTGTTCCTCTCCCCACACCCCATTGCTGCTAGCCTTCTGCACTCAGTTCTTTATCTTTAGGCAATCCCCCTTGTCTTCTTATTGTTCTTTATAGTTTCACACATATTTTTAAGCATCAAAATTATTTCTTTATATCCCTCTATTAACCCCTGGTAATCCATTCTATTACCATTCAGTAAAAATTTCTCAATATACCTCTGTCATGCCAACGACTCAGTATTCAAACACACCCCTCAAGCCAGTTATTAGTAAAACTTAATCATTCTTATAGTTATGTCTCCAAATCCCTAAGTTTATAATTTGTAAAATTCTTTAGTATTTTAGTCTTTTAATTTTCCAATTATTTGTCTTCCCAGTTTTCCAAATTTTAAAGTCTTATTTAATTTTCCTTCTTTTCTCTTTTCTTCTATTTCTTTCCTTCTTTAGTCTCATGTGATTTCTGTCAGATAGTATTAATCGTCTAAATCCAAATTGATCCACTGTATTTACTCCAATCTTTCGAGTCCTCAGTCCAATAACCAATTTCAATAGTGTTTAGTTATTAACAATTTAGTTCGTCTTTAAAATCTTAAAAAAGGAAGTGAAACTCACTCAGTAATTCAAAATATCCAAATCACCTTCTGAGATAAACACTTTCATTGGAGGGTCTCATGCTGTAGTACTCTTCTTCTTCCAGTAGATGGCACTCCTTCCAAGTTCCAGCATTAAACAGTATATCAAAACCAGCTGATTTCCCAGTAAAATATAAGAGACAATTCCTCCCAAGGATCACCTTTCAGGTTGTTCAGCTATTTTCCAGGTTATCTATATTTTAAAGTTTCCTTTAAGCATTCTTTCGCCTCTTAAAATAGTGTTGGTTTTTAAGTGGGTAATTCCAGCCTTTCAAAGAGTGCTAGGTCGCTGCTGTTTTTTTAAATAGTTGTCAACCTCTCTTTTCCTAGATATTCTTTTGGGGTTAAAATAAAAAGAATTATTCTCACCAAGTTCACCCAAGTCTGCTCCTGCATAGTGCTTAGATGGTTGTCATATCTCCCAGCTTCATGGCAGCCATCTTGGACTGCCTCTTCTCCTTGGCCGTGGCGTAGAGGGAAAAAAGCCGCGGGGCTCACAGGAGATTGCAATCTCTCCTGCTACCTCACAGAGCCCCCCTCCTTGGCTTCACCATCCCTCCAGGGCAGCTTTGGCTCCTATTGGAGCCCACAAACAGGGAGAGAACCAGCCCAGGAACGGAGGTGACCATTCTCTGTACCTGGTGTTTGCTGGGAGGCCAGTTTGCTGGCCTTTTGTTTTTCTGTGGGGATGAGTTCAGCTCATCTAGCTACAGATGGTAGCTTAAATGTGCACTACACATTACTTTAGAATGTGGCTTATTCATTTTGACTTAATGTGATAGGTGAACCCAATTATTGTGCATGTCTTATGAGGTCCTGTTGGTTTACTCAAGAAACCAGTGGAGTTGTGATATTTGCTTTATATTCATGCTGTGTTGTTCAATCCCCATTTGTGGCATCCCATACATATATATAAACTGATCTTGTATTATGAGATCATTGCATATTTTGTGTTATTTTCACTTGCTCAGATGCTTCTCTATTACCAGATATATCTAGAGGTAAGGTACAAAAATTGGCTCCTAGCTAATTTCATCCTGTCAGGCAGGGGTCAGAAAATAAGTGTGCTAGCAAAATAGTGAAAGGAATCATCCTTTAATTAGCAACTTTACAGAAACAGGAAACTGGAACAAAAAGGAAGATGTCCCTACCTCTGTCTCTACTGCCCTTAGTGCTCGATAAGTTATAAAATGCTGAGAATCAATACAATTGAAGTCACACTCCCAACAACTAAACGTGGCAATTTCCATCAGTATAACAACTTCCAGGTATTTTCCAAGAGAAGTTCTATGTAGGGTGTCTTATAGTTTTCAAGACAGGTGCAGATAATTGTTGACAAATCTGCCCAGCTCAGGAAGTATCTGGTATTGTAGGCAGCCTTGTGTTAAACATTCATTGCCACAACCATCTGCAAAGCAAGTGACAATTGAAGATTCAGGTGACTTGCAGGTTGCACTGAACCTTTTAGAGATTAGGACATCCTATTCAAAACATGCTGAATCCTAGTCCCTGAGTAAGTTTCTTATTTACCTTCTGAGTTTCTGCATTTAACTTCAGCTTGTTTTCCATTATCCAGTTTTGACTAGGGCAAAAAGCTGGCTTTTGCTGCATGCATTTAAAACTAAATTGCTTAAATGTACAATAGAGCTACAACAGACCAAGAGAATTTAAATCTTGATTATTGTAACAGGCTGTTTCAATTTACCCATTTAGCTGCTGTTGTGCCCTTAGGATCAGTTCTGTTCTCTTTAATTAGGTTTCAAGATACAGGTAGTCCTTGTAGATAAAATGGAGGATGGTTTTATGTTTTTTTATGTTTTGTCTGTATTTGTCTGTTTTAAAAAATAAAAATCTTTTATTAAAAAAAAGATACAGGTGGTCCTTGAAATATGAATGTAATGGAGACTGCCAATTACATTCATAACCTGAAAATTAGTTGGAGTGAATCACATAAAATTAACGTGAAATCTCCCTGCTTTCGCCCACACATTCATTAAGTGCACATGAGATATCTCAGGATGGGGAAGGCCATTGGGGGGAACTAGTGATGGAACAAACCGACTGAGATACCACATGCAATTGCTTCTCCACCCCATCCTGCCATGCCGGATCACTTACCTTGCAAAGATCTAATGAGCTGTCTCCTCTCAGCCGAGCAAGATTCATGCCCTCCTCCAAGCTTACAGTCTCCATTCAAAACATGGGATGCTTTGAAGCAGTGTGATTTTGCTCCCACAAAGTGTCCTATTAGCTTGCAAATGTTTTGAGTGAGGACTGGAAGCTTCTGAGAGCCATGATCTCACGCAACCTCAGGCACCCATCTACTTTTGCAGAGAATAGTGGGCTGAAGTTGCACGAGATCATGGTGCCCAGAACATTTTACTCTTGATGTGAAAAGCATTTGCAAGTTGGTTGAATGCTAGAAGCAAAATCATCCCACTCTCAAAGCAAGGCAGAGAGGAGATAGATCTTCACAGTTTTGTAATACAGTTAGCATAAGCTTCAATTAATTGAAAAACTTTTATTCCTCACTTTTACTACTTTAATGCCCACAATAAAACAAACCAATTTTGGATTAATTTTTAATCTTCAAATAACACAGGCGACCTTTACTACTTACAGGTTGGGATGTTCAAAATTCACCCCGAAATTCCTGAATCACTTTCTGCTGAAGCTAAAGCTTTTATCTTGCTCTGCTTTGAACCTGATCCAAATAAACGTGTTACAGCATCTGATTTATTTAAAGACTCGTTCTTAAAGCAAGTGAACAAAGGCAAGAAAAATAGAATTGCATTCAAAACTTCAGGTAAAACAAAAAAAGTTAGTATGTCTTACAGCACAGCTAAGAATTATGTAAGAATAATTAGATAAAATTGATTGATTTCCAGATGTGGCAAGAATTGTAATTCATAGATGAAAAATATGCTTTCTTTGCAAACAATCCATGTTTAGTCTCTGGCATGGCCAGAGAACTTTGGCAAAAGAAAAAAAAATCCTGTCTGATAACCATTGTTGATTTGGCAGTATAGATCACTATACAATAGCTTCTTCTGCTTATATTGTGCAATTAATGTTATGGTAATAACTGTCCTCCTGAATGATCTGTATGAAACAAGAGTCCTGGGATTTGTTAAATAGATAAAGAAAAAAATATGAGCAAACTTTCCACGGTGAATAGTATTTCCTGGATAGCAGGAAAAGTATGGCTCTATATTGAAAATAAGAACAGTTGAGATGGTTATAGGCAAATTTGGGTAAGCATTGATTTGACTTAACTGTGGAAGAAACCTTAAACAAATTTCAGGACAAGTGGTTCTCAACAATCATTTATTTAGTGACTCTTTGAAGTTACAACAACATTGAAAAAAGTGACTTATCACCATTTTTCACACAACTGTTGCAGGATCCCCATGGTCACATGATCAAAATTCAGGTGCTTGGCAACTGGCATGTACTTATGACAGTTGCACCGCTCTGGTGTCATGTGCTCGCAATTTGTAATCTTCCCAGCCACTTCTGACAAGAGAAACCAGATTTGCTTAATGACCACATGATTTATTCAACAGCTTCAGTAATTCACTTAAGTGTGGCAAAAAAAGCTCACAAAATCAGGTAGAGCTCACTTAACAATTGCCTTACTTAGCAACAGATATTTTGGGCTCAACTATGGTCTTGAGTACTGTCTATATTACAACAGTTAACCACAGCAAAGACATTAGGAATGGGGCAGTCATCCTGCGTTGGGCCAGTTGGATGAAGCCCTGTCTTCAAAGTTTGTCTACAAAGCATGTAATCCTCTAGTTCCCTCAGAGTCATTGAATATGACTTCGGCTTAGGCAGTTTAGCGCCCGCCAGGATTTCTGTGGAGCAGTCAGTTGACCAGTGCGGTGGGAGTTCGTCTCAGCCCTTTTCACTTAACACGTCCCTCAAGTCCCAGTACTCCTGTGGAATTCAAGGGTTGGTCTTCTTTCACACCTGCATTGCAGCCCCTACCTCCTGCCTGGGCTTTGGATCCCCTAAGTCTTTCCCCAGCTTTCCTTTCTCTTCAGCTCACCAGATTTGAAGTAGCCACCTCCCTCAGTTCACACAGGGGTTTCATTTCCATAGCCGTGCCAATCCTAGCACCAGGGGGCTTTCCATGACCAATAAAGCTCAAGTGTTTCTATGTGAGCCCCCATTACATTTCTGTCAGCTTGCTGAAGAATGTTGTTGGCATCCCCCCCCACCCCCTATACTATGGAGCCATCTAACAGGCAAAACGCCACGTCAGCTGTCATCCCCCCTCCCAAATTCCCACACAAAAATGCATACAGGTTTATTGCTGCCCATTTGTCTCCCCTCAAGTCCGTCCATCCCCCGCCAGTCTTTGGATGACAGGATGCCAGCGCAGCGCCAAGCCGAATATGGTGGACCTGACAAACGGTTCATTTAGTGTCTGTTCAAAGTTACAACAGCACTGAAAAAAGGGTCTTAGGACCCCTTTTCACACTTATGACCTAGCCTCCCCATGATTACTGCATATGATTAAAACCCAGACATTTGGCCACCAACGCATTTATGACCGTTGTAGTGTCCCAGGGTCATGTGATCACCTTCTGACAGACAGAGTCAATGAGGGAGCCAGATTCATTTAACAACTGTGGTACTAACTTAACAACTGCAATAAGTCACTTAACAAGTCTTGCAAAGAAAGGTGGTAAAATGGGGATAAAACTCATTTAACAAATGTCTCGCTTAGCAACAGAAATTTTGGGTTCAATGGTTAAGTCAATCAATCAGAATAGAGCTGGAAGGGGTCTTCTAGTCGAGGGCTACTTGTAATCTGTTTGGGCTTTATTTTTCTGCTTTGCTTTTCCAGTGTCTTGTTTGGTTATATTTGATAGCTATTTTGATTAAAATTGATTGTAGCCCAGTTTTCCCATCACTTAAATGACGAATAACATTTTTATTTATTCCTTTGCTCCTTTCCAGATTACAGTCGTAGTGCTTCTCTGCCTCTGCCAGTCCACAAGGAGCAGACTGGCAGTAGTAGCAGTGAGCCTGGCTCTGTCTCGCCAGACTCTGATGTGCAATCTGACATGTTGTTTGAAAAAGCAAAGCGTTCTCTTTCCGAAGTGCAATCAAAGAGTCCCATTTCCCATTTATTAAGGTAGAATTTACTATGGTCAAATTACTTGTCTGGTCATGGAAGGTATGTGGGGAGGGTGGCAGTTTTATGTCAGCAGGATAGCATAAGCTTTGTTGTTAAGCAGTAGTTTGGCACGTTAAACAATAGTTTAGTGGTAATCTAGTCCAGCCATTCAAAGTGATTCGAATGTGCCACACATAAAAAAGTGTGCATACACACAAGACTTAATTCCTTACCTTTGATGTCAATGTGGAGCAGCTTTGTATCAACTCAAACACTGCAATTGAATAAGTTGTGCATCTCTTAGTTTATTGTCCACTTTATGGCATTGGTACTCAAGGTTTCTATATCACTTGCACAGGCTAGTCTGAAACTAGAATTATTTATTTTTACCTGCTGACATCTGAATCTCCAGGAAGATGGCAAAGTTTTATTCAATTTCAATTGTTGTCAGGAAGTTTGCATCCTGATCTTTATGCCAGTTGGGAGTTTGCTGATGTGCTGGAAAATAGTCTGATGATATAGTCAATATTATCACCAGTCTCCTTCTGTTACTTATCTTTTTATTATATTTTATTGAATCAATAAAATAAGTTACTTAACTGTTAGGACATATTTTATTCATAATTTTATGTGGTCATTTATACTTTTCTGTGAATATTGTCATTTCTCACATAGTGTTCCTGATGACAGCTCAATTCCAGATGAGCGAAATTCCTCTTCTTCCCTTGAGGAAAAAGATTTTGGTCTTTTCTTACTGAGGAAGGACAGTGAACGTCGTGAAATTCTTTATAAAATACTTAAGGAAGAGCAGAATCAAGTAGCTTCTAATCTACAAGTTTGTATAGCACAGGTAATAACATACTTTGCTAATTTGCAAAAAGCTAATGCTATGGTAAAATAATTGCTTTATATGAGAATTTTAAAACACAGCACTTTATAAGGTAGGATTTGTCGACATAACAATATGAAAGTCAATAGAAATGATACATTTTTTTATTTTTGACCATGGTTGTCCTAGTCTTTCTTTTTTTTTCTTTTCTTTCTTTCTTTCTTTCTTTCTTTCTTTCTTTCTTTCTTTCTTTCTTTCTTTCTTTCTTTCTTTCTTGTTTTCCTCTCTCCCCCTGGACTAAATCAGCAATCAGTTCCCACAGGATGACATAAAAACATTTCCACTAAATTTCATGCTTGGTCCTTCTCTGGCTTTTAGAATCATTTTATATGTGCACATAAAATTGCTTTATATCCTTCATACTTTCCTAGCACTAGGAAAAACACTAAATAAACATTATTAAATGGAAATTTTCATAGAGGGAGTCATAAAAAGTGATATAGTACAGAAATAACAAGTTTATTTTTCCTTCTACTTCGTTTCCAATCTCGGGAGTCCAAATATAAAACGCAGCATGTGAAAGTTAAGCCTAGCTGCACCTTTATTTTTTAAAGATTTTTGGTCTTGCTTTATTATTTTCTAACGAATAACACAGTGAACATACATAATACAGGTAGTCCTCAACTTATAACAGTTCCTTTAAACTTAAAACAGCACTGAAAAAAGTGAGCTCACACTTATGACCATCGCAGCGCTCCGGTGGTCACATGACCAAAATTCAGTTGCTTGGCAACTGACTCATATTTATGACAGTTGCAGTCTCCTGGGGTCACGTGATCCCCTTCTGCAATCCTCTGACAAGCAATATCAATGGGAAAACCAGATTCACTTATCAACCATGCTACTAATTTAACAATTGCAATGATTCACTTAACAACTGTGGCAAGGACAATTGTAAAATGAGGTAAATTTCACTTCACAAATGTCTCACTTAGCAACAAAAATGTTGGCCTCAATTGTGGTGGTAAATTGAGGATTACCTGTATTCCTTTCTCTTCCTGTTTTTCCCACAACAAAACCCTGTGAAGTAGCTTCAGCTGAGGGTGAAATGATCCAGTCACCCAGCTGGCTTTCATGGCTAAGGCAGACTAGAACTCACAATCTCCTGCTTTCTAGCACCTTAACCATTACATCAAACTAGCTGTTACTGCTCTTCCATTCCTAATTACTCCTATATAACTATATAAGAAATGAAAATAAATGAAACTGGTAGCTTTCAGTTATACTATCAATGTTCAATTTGACAAACCAGTTACTAAGCCTCTTTTCAACTAATGTATTGATTCAGTCATGTGATTAAAGGTAATTATGGGTTGGAGTTACTTATTTACAATAGCTATTTGTTGAACTCATCATTTCTGGCTTTTTAAAAAATTATTTTGCATGTTCATATTTTTCAGAGTTCTGAAGAGCTGCGTCTTTCAGTTCCTCACATTAAGCAGATAATTGGGATTTTAAGAGATTTCATACACACTCCTGAACACAGAATTATGGCATCAACTATATCAAAGTTGAAAACGGATCTGGATTTTGACAATGCTTCAATCAATCAGATTCAATTAGTATTGTTTGGATTTCAAGATGCAGTATGTTCGAACCTAGCTTAATATGGGAATACAGGGAAGGGCAAAGTTTTGTTGTTGCAAACATTCATGTATTCTTAAGCACTTTAGCACAGCTGGTATATATTCTCCAGTATGAGCAAATGAATACATCTCTCATGACCTAAAAGTTACAGCAAAAACATAGCATTCTGAAGTAAGAGCAGAAGACAAGTCAGCCTGACAAACTCATTAGATATAAACATTTCATTGCAGATGGCGATTAAAGGCACAGACATAGAAAATCTTCTGGAACATTTTTATTTATTTATTTATAAAATTGCTGTAAATGAATTCCACTTTCTACTCTATGCAGATACTTGTAAAATACATTGTGTATAGAACTTTAAGTAAGCAAATATCCCAGATACTTTTGCATAACCAGTATATATACATGATTTCATCTGTAGCTTTTTGCTTTGCCTGGATGGTAATATAGTTGCAGATAATAAAAATAAAACACTGAAATGACTAACACTACAAACTTTGACTTTTCTTTAAAAACAGTGATTATAATTTTATTCAGATATTAAACAGTCATTCTGTCAATCTATCCAGTTTTTACCATGAAAAGTAAGCTTTCCTTAAGCTAGAAGTCTTCAAATGATAATGTTGTCTGAACATTCTGAATTCTACCCGTGTTTCCCTGAAAATAAGACCCTGTCTTTTTTTTGGCCACCATAAAAGGCACCAGGTCTTATTTTGGAGGTGGGAATGTTGTCCACTGACTCACCTCACTTGCATGCATTGCCCGGGCCTCCTTTTCACTGTCAGAGGCCTTCAGGAACTTCTTTGGCTTTGGATAGTTGCAGCCAGGCCTAGCACACCTCGGCCCATGTCTTCTGCAGACAGCAAGGTTTTCCTGAAGCTCTCTAGCTGATAACAGAGCTCCAGATCTAGAGAAGCCATCAGGAAGGCCTTGCTGGCTGCAGAAGACATGGGCCGAGGTGTGTGAGGCCTGGCTGCAACTATCCAAAAGTAAGTAGTAGGGCAGCTCCACCCCCATCTCCACCATAACTTAATTTTTACCCATATACCCTGGAGTGGGAGGGCCTTAATTAGGGCTTATTTTGGGGGCAGGGCTTATATTGGATGCATGTGTAAAAATCAAGCTGTGTAAAAAGCAGACTTACTTTCTGAGTAGGTCGTATTTTTGGGGAAACACAGTAGTATCAAAACATTTAATTAGCACCAACTTAAGAAAGTCTGATAGCAGATAACCACCAGTAATGTTTTTCAAATAGAAGCAGCTGCCTTTTCCCAATAAATATAAAAATTGAAGTTCTCCATACTTACTGAATCTTTTTATGATTTAACTCAATTGCTTATAGGAGCTATTAACCTTCTTTATTGTAATGCTGCAGTTACCTGATTAGTAAGTTTCATCAATAACAATTTGTTTGCCTCTTTCTAACAGGTGAACAAAGTATTAAGGAATCATGTAATCAAACCTCATTGGATGTTTGCAATGGATAATATAATACGGCGTGCAGTTCAAGCAGCCATCACTATTCTTATTCCTGGTAAGTGAAATGGCATGGTTAAATATGCTGTGTATAGCCCTGTTAGTATGACATACTACAGAATGAGACACACCCAATATAACTTAAAAGAACCACTAACATCATTTGTGAAATCAGTTCAAAAACTGAAGGCTCCTGTCACACACAATATACTTTGGGGTTACTTGCAGTATCAATTTATATCTGAAACCCTATAGATCAGGGATGTCAAACTTGCGTTGTTATGGCAGCATCACGTGACGTATCGGGACTTTTTTTCCCTTTACTAAACCGGGCAGGGGTGGGGCCAGCACATGACGCATCTGGCCCACAGGCCACAAGTTTGACACCCTTGCTATAGATCAATATCTGAAAGTGGTGTCTAAGTGGCAATACTTAGGTTTTTTAAAAGTTACATTTCAGTTTTACAGGCAAACTGATAAAATTGTGAGCTACATCATATTTTAAATTTATAGAGGTTGATAGTCTATACCCAGAGTGTTCATCAGTAATGGTCTTGTAGCATAGATTATCAGTTTTTTTTTGGATAATGACAAATGAAGTAGAAATATTTGTACACATAGGATGTAGAGCTTGGTCAGAAAACACATACACCATACTTATTGGTGATATGATTCTTCCTAAAATCTCAGATAAAAAAAGCTAGGAAGGAAACAAAAGGACTAGAACACATCCACTCCAGCAACCAACACTCCGATAAGCAGGCACCAGACAAAGGGACAAAAGACAATAATTGAGGGACTATCGAGGAGGAAGCCACCTACCCATCAAAATAGGCAGAGTAAAACTCCCGACTCCATTTGGTTGAAGGGAAAAGGTACTTTCACTAAGAGATGCTGAATGCAGTAAAGTCAAGTGGAATCTAAAATTCCCATGTCCCAATACAAAACTAAATCCATGATTCCCTTTAGCCGTCTCCCCATAGTCTGTCCATGCGTAGCCAATCTGTCACTGCCAAGATAATTTAGGAAACACTGAGGTGTTTGGATTGGTGAAATTGCACTCTCAGGGTAAACAGTCTTGAAGATGTCAATGTGAACTGTATTCCAAAGTTCTCTGTTCTTTTTCAGCTCTCAATTTCCTCCTTCCAATTTCCCATCATAAAGGTATACATCTTAATTGCCCATTTATTCCCCCCTTTTCTCCCCGATTGATGGCAGAACATCGGAAGTCACCAAGCTGAAGCTGGTGAATCGGACATGTTGCTCTCCTTGACAGTCCTTTCAAAACAAATGGAAAGACACAACAGAGAGAGAGATCTACAAGGTAGATGTGCAGTTAGAGTAGGGAACTATTTTGGTCAATCCGGATATTGATTATGGAAGCATTTAAGGAGTTTGGCCACTTTAATGTGCTTAAGATCCACCCATTCAGTCTTGGAGGGACTTTCAGTCTTTCCATGCAACTAAATATTGGAGTTTTCCTCTGTGTTTGTGAGAATCTACAATATCCTTAACTTTAAAATGTTGTTCCTCCTCAATCATGAGAGGTTTGGGTGGCAGAGGTGGCCTGGGACACAGAGGGGATTGAGTTTCTGATTTTAATAACTACAGTGCAAAATCGGGTTAATGCACCTAAGAGATTTCCACAGTTTGAGTTCTACTGTGACCAGGTTGATTATTCTTTTGATGGGGAACGTACTAATGGTCCCAGTTGTTTTGGAAGGTTGCAGGGACTGCAGTTATTTTATGGAGAGGTAGACCCAATCTCCTATTTTGAAGTCTTTGGACATTGTCCAGTTTTTGTCTATATGTTTTTTGTGTCTCTTGCCTCCTCCAATTATTTTTTAACAAACTGATCAGGAATTCTGTAATTGGTCAACCCAGTAATGAAATGGGAGGGGTGATCGGGGTAGTTCAGGCATGGGCACAAAGCCCTGCTCCATCCTATGTTAAAAGGAGTAAACATGTGCTGTTATGTATGGAGTTGTTACAAGCCACTTCAGCAAAACGGAGGAGGTCAGTCCATTTGTCCCACTGGTAGTTTATATTACATCTTATATATTATTTTAGCACCCCATTTGTATGTTCCCCACCCCCATTTGTTTCAGGATGATGACTGAAACTAAGCCCTTGGGACATCCTGAGAAATTTTAGAAACTCTTGCCAGAATTTGGAAGTAAATTGCACCCCACGGTTGGAAAATATTCTTTGCGGAGCACCGTGCAGCCTATAGATCTAGTGGATGAACAACTTAGCCAAGGTTTGGAATGAATTTTCAGTAGGGTACAGAATGCACTTGTTTGGAGAACAAATCAGTGATCACCCAGATTACAGTATTTCCCAAGCTTTCTGGTAGTTCTACTATAAAGTCCATACAAATTTCCTTTCAGGGGGCATTAGGTTCTGCCAACGACTGAAGGAGTCCTGGTGTTTTCCCCTGCCACCACTTGGCTGAAGCATAGATTGGGCAAAGAGCCACATAGCTCTGAATATCTTTTTTAAGCGACAGCCACAAAACTAGGGCTTAATTAAGTGTAATATTTTTACAAAGACAAAATGTCTGGCAGTCTGGTGGTTCTTTTCCAGGATTAGCAATCTTTGGCTTTCAGGAATGTACACCTTGTGTCAGCTGTCCCATTTGGCACATTCCCCACCTTTGCGCCCAGTGGGTTTTTGATACTTGATATCAAAGGAGTGGCATCTCTCAGCCACTCCCTTGAGCTTGCTGGCTGCTCTGGCTTTTCAGCCCTCTATTTAAGGCAGGCACCCACCAGCTGCGTCCCTGGCCTGGCTTGCAATGCCGCCAGGGCTCCTTGAGCCAAGGGTTCCCTTGGCTTCTCTTCCTCCAACTCTTTGTCACCAACATCTTGAGATTACTGAGCTGCTGGTGGGGTCCAGGTAGGCACTACTATGAGTACTGACTTAATGTCAGGCATTTCATTTGTCACATTAAAAAAAAAGCAACTCCTGGTACGTAAAAATTACCAAGAGTAAAACTTCATTAAAAGATCCATTTAGTTACAGCAGAAGCAAGTCAGATTTGAGGTTTTCCCATGAAAAACCAACATACTGTAGATAAACTCCCCTTTTCTCCCTATGGACCACCAACAGCCCATCGTTCATCAATCCAATCCGGTCGTTTTGTTTTGGGAAGACAGTCTGCGCCATTTGAACTGTTCATGAGCTGTGACCTTGAGGTGTCAACTTTCTCAAGCAACAGAAAGCTCAGCCCTCCCCCCTGCCTAGATATTTACCAAACCCCGCCCCCCCAGTTTCTGTTTGGCAAAATGTGAACTGAAAGCAGGTGCAATGCTGAAGTCGAGTCAGCTTTGACAGCTTGGCTTCCACACAGGCTAGCCCTTGCATTGTGCATTCATTTTTGTGAGCTTGGAACCAGTTATCCCCTTCCAATGCTGCCCTCAGGGTCTCCGCTATGTCTTCCCCAATTTGAGGTTTTGCTCTCGCCTGTACTTGGGTGGTGACTGGTGCCGCAAGCTGGTGGGAGAGAGTAACTGGTCTGTTTCCTGCTTAATGCTGTTGTATTGAGGAATCTTGGAAAGTGCATCAGCTAAGAAATTCCCACTGGGAGGAAACAGAGTGAAATTAAATCAATTTCTCCTGGAGGTGTACATACAAGTTGCAAACAGTTGCAGGGCACTCTGGCTGTTCCTTTGTAAAAGAACAGCTCCCATGGCCACATCACTAGCATCTGCCTGAATAATAAATGGGGGCATTAGGGTCTGGGTGTTTTAGCACCAGTTCGACAGCAAAGAACCGTTTGAATTCTTCAAAATGCTGTCTGGCATTGTCCATTTCAGGGTTTTGCTTGGTTTGGGTTTCCCCTCCCCCTTTGTCTTTAGCAAGTTTGTTATGGGGTGGGCGGACTGGATAAATGATAGGATAAATTGGCAGTAAAAGTTCACAAATCCCAACAAACTTAGCAGTTGCTTTCCGGTGTGGGGTGGAGCCGCTCTAGCACCGCCTTAACATTCTCAGGGTCCATCTCTATCCCCTTGTGGGAGATGCGGTAGCCCAAGTAGTCAATTTTACCTCATTTATCAGCTGCATGAAGACAAAAGAGGCCCCTTGTACTCCAAAGAGGAGGATCCTGAATTGAAAACACCCTAAGGGGCATTTAAGTGATTTTCCATTCTTCTCCCTCTTTGATTCAAACTCAGTAATAGGCTTCTTGCAAGTCCGACTTAGTAAAGGTCTTTCCTTTGGCCAAATGGGCTAACGTATCTTTCATTATGGCAATGGATAGACGTTTTCCACACACACAGCATTTAACCTGCTATAGTGCATGCTTAGGCGCTACATCCTTTTTCTCCCACATCAGTATCGGGGAAACCACCCTGGGTTGGGCTGCCGGACAAACCTCCGCTTCAGGTTTTTGTCTATAAAAGAGCATAGTTCCTCCAGTTCTCTGGGAGTCATAAAGTACAATTTGGGTTTGGATAGTTTAGCTCCCGGCATGATCTCTATGGAGCATGTCACTACGTTATTTTGATTTGTCTGTTCAGCTCCTAAGCTAAGATTTGCAGGCAGTTGCCTGCTAGCTAGAACTTTGTTATCTTGTCTCTATAGCAATGAGATAAGACAGTCTTGTGATTTCTGATTCACTGCACATGTTTCAAGAGTTTTTTTCTTCACTTCCTGTAACTTCCTTTGTACTTTTTTTCCTGTATATGCCTTTGGTGTGAGATTAAGCTGCCGGTATGTAGTTCCGTTAGGTTTTATTATTTTTGTAAATAAAAATATGTTTCTTAGATTACTTTCTGGGTTTTATTGAATCAAAATTGACAGCAAAGAAAGGCATGGTCCACCTCTAATTAGCAGGGATGTTTGGAAGCAGTTTTTATTCCCTGACAGAGCAGTCCGTTGGCCAGTGGGGTGGCAGTTCATCTGAACCCTTCTTGCTAAACACATCCCGAAAGACTTAGTGCTCCAATGGAATTCGGGGATTGCCCTTCTTCTGCTCTCACATTACAGCCACCACTCCTGGCTCAGCCTTGGGATTTCCTAAGCCTTTCAGCTTCAGACCACCGGATTTTTAGCAGTTCCCTCCTTCAGTTCACATAGGATTCCATTTCAATTAGCGTGGCTAATTCCAAAACCAAATGTCTCTGCATGCTCAAGGTCACAATAAAACTCGAGTCACATTTCTATCAGCTCGGTGACAAATGTTGCTGGGATTCTCCTGCTACAGAGTCATCTAACCGGCAGAATGCCACTGGCACTTTAAATGGTCTAAGTCTCATCCCTAGTTTCTCTACCAGGGCAGAGTTGACCAAGCAACTGGTATACTCCAAGTCCAGAAGGGCTGTTAGGCTAGCTTTTTATCCTGAGGATTGGATGATCAGTTCAATGGGGACTGTCACCAGGGTGACCTGGCCACTTACCAGGGTTCAGCATCCTAGTCAGTGTTGCTCTCCCCTGGACTTCCCACTGGGCTGGACCTCATTCCAGGGCTGTCTCGTAGGCTTATGGTGGTGGCTTAGCAGGCTTCTCAGTGGGTCCTGGCGTTGTTCTCTGAGTCGGTCAGTTGGACCTGCACTCAGAGGCCCAGTGCTTTTGGTAGGTTTTTCTTCTCCTGGAAGGATTTTTGCCACCTCCTCCCTGAGCGATGCTTGTTTCAGTGTCTGCTTCCTCAGCTAGGACATACCAGCCATGGAGGAGGAGGGGTGCCCTGGAAGATGCAGGTGTTATAGACCTCATTGGTTAGCCCATCTTTGAAGCAGCTGATCAGGATGTCTCGTGGCCAGTCATGGAACTCCTGGGTGTACTCACCACACTTCTCTGGCCCTGGTTAATGGTTTTGATGTGGTCCCTGGCTTTGTGGTCAGCAAGGAGGTCCTTGAAGTGTTTACAGAGTGCTTCCATGAAGCGATTGAAATTCTTTCACTCTGGGGCGTTGTCATTATAACAATACACCTTGCTGAGGCCCCTTCCAGGACCATGACACATCTCACGTTGCTGCCTTCTGTAGCTATTTCAGGACCCTATTCCTGCATGTAGCTCCAAACCTGGCCCATGAAGAATCCCAATTGCTGAGGTTCTCCATCAAACTTATGCCTGGAGAGGTGAGTCTTGCAACTCCTTCTCCATGCTGGCACCAGTCTCACAGGGTGTCCACACTGGTCTGCTACTCCAGGTGTTCAGGCTGTGGAGGCTGCTGCTGCCGAAGATCCAACCCCGTTGTCTGCTGCGTGCTCCATCAGTTGCTGAGGCTGGGTGCAGCTGCTCATTTGGCTGGTTGGCAAGAGTGAGGGCTTCACGCCTTCAGATTTTTGAAAGCTCCCCCATATAAACTTGATGGCTTGCTCCATCATCCAGTCTGTCTGGCCGTCTCTTCCTCCCCTCCTCCAGCTCCACCCTCGGTTCCTGTCGGTGGCTACTGCAGCTCCTATGGGTAAAATCACCCGTCGGTTTCTCTTCCCAGTCCTCCTTCCTCCTGATGCCAAGGGACACCTGGGTCTCAGTGGGTTGCGGCACTCTCTGTGTCTCTTGTTCATTTGGAGAGATCTAGGCTGGTAGGAAGCCTGGATGAAGCCTCCCCCCTGCACTCAGTCTCCTCCTTGTTGCTTCCTTGAGCCGACATAGCATGCACGGTCCCATAGTAGAGTTGGTGTCCTCTCCGGGTTGACCACAATTGCAGATTCAGCTTATATGTCAGACCTGCCCCAGCCTGATCTTCTAAGGAAGTAAAACACTATATTACATTTGGTTGATATTACTAAGAGATACTGAATGCAGTAAAGTCAAGCGGAATCTAAAATTCCTGTGAGCCAATACAGAACTAAACCCCGATTCCTTTTAGCCCTCCCTACATAGTCTATCCATATGTAGCCAATCCGGCACTGCTGAGATGTTTTGGGAAATGCTGATGTGTTTGGAGTAGTAAAATTCCATTCTCAGGGTAAATGGCCTTGATGCCAGTGGACCAAAACAAATCAGATGTCAAAGTGCTCTGTTCTTCCTCATCTGTCAATTCCCCCTCCCAATTGCCCATCACAAAGGTATACATTTTTATTGCCCATTTGTTCCCTCCCTCTGCTCCCTGAATAATGGCAGAATGCTGGCACGATACCAAGCTGAAGCAGGCAGCAAAGCCCACACTTAGTTGACAGTGGCAATGTTATCTAGGTGGGTAAACGCCTGCAAGCAAAAACCAAGCTCGGAGATAATTTCTATCAAATGCTGTGTTGTGTATATTTTCTTCTAAAGATTGCATACAATTATGAAATCATGGGGCATATTTATTCCAGGAATGCTAAATGTTTTTAAATGGCTATCATTTAGAAATGGGATATTTTAATTTTATAGATTACAAGAAAACAAGTTTAAAAAAAAAGTACAATTCTGCTTTATACACAGAGCTTCAAACTCATTTTGAACCAGCATCAGAAACTGAAGTAGATGATAAAGAGGAAGATGAAATTGAGGAAGATTACCAGCAAGCTGAACAAGGTAGACCAGAGGAATCAGTTACTGCTGGAGGGTACACACTTACTTCTCCACAGTCCCCAGACACTGAACAGAAACTTAGCTTGCAGTTAAATAAATTAAAGCAGCGAACAAACAGGTAAAGAGCTCTGGACCATATTTGCATTAAAACATTCAAACTTATATTTTAGTCATTTTTATGATAATCTACATCAGGGGTGTCACTTGATTTCATTGAGGGCAGCAGCACCAGAGTTGTGTTTGACCTTGGAGGGCTGGGATGGGCGTGGCCAGCGTGGGCATTTGACACAGGCTCAAGTTTCCTATTTTCCCTTTGCATTCAAAACAGCTGTTTCAGATAAAGGCAGATTTACTTCCTGGCACAAATAGTCTCAATTCCATAATGTAGAGATTAAAGACATGCAGAATCCCCAGCTGCTATGGGGCTTGACTCTTTTATGTAAGAGCAGATCTGAATATGTGCATAATATTGTCATAACAGAGATGTTCAAAAGCCTTAGAGTTAAGACAAACAATATCCAGGGTATTATATTTATACTTACTGGGTTTAATTATAAATTAACATTTAGAACCTTGAAATACTTTTAAACAAAACAATTCATTACTCTTTAATTCATCCATATCTCCTTGTTTGTCTTCTTTATGTATTAATCTGTCTGCCTTATTTCTGGCATTTCTCCATCTCCAAATGATAAAATTGTACACTCTTCGTTATTGCTTGGGCAATATCAGCTCATATTTCCCTTTTCCCTGTTGAATCTGTTCTTTGAAATATTAACTAACTTTATGTAAAATACTTTAGGTGACCCTCCTGTTTTTCAATTTAATAGAGTTCTTTGAAAACATAAGAAGTTTATTCCAGATATCCATTTTAAAGAACACTGTACAACGCAACAAAAGCATCACAATATATTGCTAAACGTCTAGGATAAGGTTTCTTCTTAAGAGATGTAATACAGGAACAGTCAGGCTTTGTGAAGTTATAACATTTTCCATTATCTATTTTGTGTTTTTTTGTCTTCACATTGCAGGTAGTTGTGACTTTAAATTCAGATACTTGACGTTTTCCATTTTGGGCTGTATTAAACACTTTATTGTTCCTATTTTTTAAAAAAAGGTTAACTTTATCTAATTTATCTTATTCATCAAAATAAGACTTGTCACAACCAGTGTTTCTGACTAATTCTTGTTCAGAATTTAAAGTATTAAACTGATACTTGAAAATTGAAAACTGATTCCTGTAACCCAACGTACAGATGTACAAAGAAATTATACTGGTGTAATATAGACTTCTTCCTTCTCCATCTGAATGTGTAAATTATTGTTCAGGAATCAGGTTCAGATCATGCTTTAGCACATAAAACGAAACACTCCTCCCCTGCACTTTTTTTTGTAATAGAATAGTCAAAGGACACGTCTACTTCAGATCTCACCCAGGAAACCAGTGTTAAATGACACCCATCACTGAAATTTTCTCAGCGGAGTTTGGGTTGTCGATCAACTCATCACTTCAGTGGGTGGGTTTTTTTGCCCACACATAGGCATTAACAGCCAGCCACATATAATTTTGCAGTTCTAAAAATGGTAGTAGATGAAATAGTTACAGCAAAGACAACAGAGTCTTGTGGCAGTTTAAAGATAGATATGTGTATTATTACATATATTATCTTTCTGGGATCAGTAAAGATTCTCAGCCATTAATCAGGACCTTTCCCTAAAGACTTGAAAATATCCTTGGGCTTAGTCACTTTCTTGGAGCCTTAATAGTCCCACTTGGGGAAAAAACATTTGCATATTTTTGTAGGAACGGGAGTTGGTGTGAAGCTGTTATAAAGATAAATGAACAGATGCCCTGGATTCATGATGTTAGTTGATATAAAAAGAAAACATGATTATTGAGATCTGTATTGGTAACCTCTATTTATATGGATGCAAATGAATGGTACTCAACATATCTGAGTAGATCTATCCACAAAATAAATCCACAGCCTCCTGCAACTCTCTACCAGCCAAAAACGGCCTTCCGGCAACAGCATTTGGCCTCCACAGCCTACTGCAGAACTGCCGGCCCAAAACGGGCCATGTGCGCCCCCCCCCGATCCCGTTTTTGGCTTCCATGGCCTTCTGCAGCACTCTGCCGGCCCAAAATGGGCTGCATGTGGCCCTGCCACAGCCCGTTTTGGCTGGCAGAGGCACCACAGGCCGGTCTTTTGATATTTCCAGGCCAGCCCCGCAGACCAGATCTAAGCACCCTGTGGGCCAGATCTGGTCTACGAGCCTGGAGTTTGACATCCCTGATCTACGTATTGCATAAATTTCTTCAGCAATAAAAGTTCAACCAATTAAAGGCTATAAAATCTGCATTTTTTATTTATCTTGCAAGGACAATTAATTTCTCTGCTGGTAGTCCAATAGACAGGAAGACAAAAGGGATGTCCCCACTCATTCTTATTTCTGGTTCACCAAAGTTAGTGTACAGTCCAACAGAGAACCTAGAAGAAACTAGTTTTATATATACTGCCTTAATTATTTTTACAAATAACTCAAGGAAGTGAACATATCTAACACACCTTTCTCTGGTTTTTATCCCAACAACCCTGTGTGGTGGGTTCAGCTAAGAGAGTAATTAGCCCAAAGCCACCCAGCTGGTATTCATGGCTAAAACAGGACTTGAAGTCACAATCTGCTTTCCAGCTTGGTGTCTTAACCACTAGACCAAACTGACTCTGCAATTTTTTTGTATCTGCAATCTCAGAAATATAGTCCTCAAAAGGAAAAAAAGGTTTTCTGCTCCAGAAAATCAAAATACATTTGCATAGGGCACTATAATATAATTAAATTTTAGATTTAGGATTGAGCAAATTTAAGAGAATATCCCACAACAGTAGCTTCCACATACAAACCTAGTTTTAAATACCAGTATATGAACAGTTTATTAATTTCATACCAGACTCCTTTGCATGTTAAAAGTGGGTTCTGTACAATTAATTGATGGCCTGAATGCATAACTTATTTGTAGTTCATTTGGTTGAAAATAATAATTTGGCAAAATGATATTTGTGCATATGGAAAAAAGAAAAATATTGTTTAACAATAAGCATTTTAAACTAGGTTGTCCAGGTGAATAAATAGTTTTTAAATTAGATTATGTTTTATGTCAGTACAATTTTTCATATAATAGGTTACTGGAAAACCTAATACAGAGGGAAAAGGAATACCAGACACTCCTTCAGCAAATATTACAGCAAAAAATTCAAGATTTGCAACTTCTTCAGCTCCAGTTAAAAACTCCTGGTAAGTGGGCAAATGAAACTTTCTACATACATTTAAGTGGAGTTAACAGACTATATTAAGCAATACCTATTAGTATCTAAGGCCTATTCTAGAAACAAACATTTGAACAATATGTTTAGTTAATATACTTTGAATTGTTGCAGAAATTCAACCATTGTCATCTGCTCTTCAGCACAATGTTGATGAAGAACTTATCAAGTGGTTAAAACAACAAAGAGCTGATTCAGATGCAATTGATAGGGTAAGACTAAATAGCCAAGATGTTAAATATTGTCATTTACTGTTCTCTAAACACAAATTATTTCTTTCAGTTTGTTCAAGAGGACTATACACTCAGTGATGTTCTAAACAGTATCACAAAGGAGGATTTGCAACTGCTCAGACTCCGGTAAGAACAGTATTGCATAATTTTAGAAAATACTGCTTTCCAGTAGACCAAACCTAAGATGATGTTTTATTTTGTCATACAGTGGCGGACTTGTCTGTCGCATCTGGAATGCAATATTAAAACACAGAAAGCGTGTCTTGGGGATGGAGGTTTAGCATTTCACTTTTGCCAGATGCCAATGGACTGAGAAAAAAAAATGCATTCCAAATAAATTTTATACGCCGATTGCCTTGCATGTTTTGCACAACCATTAAAAACCTCTGTTTGTAAGTATTAAATAATGATCAGTCTATTATAAACTCTGTATTATTTAAACAATCTACACTTTAGATATGCTACATGTACAGTTCACCTTACGAAATGCAGTTGCTCATATGTAAAATGTAAACCTTTTCTAATATATATGCTGCTTTTAAAAAAATATGTTTGGGTGTTGTATAACATAAAGTATTAGGTTTTATATGATTTTGTAAGAGCAAGATAATCCCCAAAGCATTTCAAATTGTGCACCGTTCTACATTAAGAAAAAACAATTTAGGTCGAATATATTTATATTAAATATATCAATATATTTTGATTATATTAAAATGTTAAGTTTTAAAGCGAATATAATGACGAAACCATCAAAAACAATGAAGGGAAGAAAGCAAAGGAGATATACATAAAGCAAATATATGCTTAGATAATCTTGATGAGCCTTTTTTATTAATGTAAATAATGCTATTTTAGCTGAGTAATTTTCGTCATAGAGCAACACAGAACAAACTGAAGTTTAATAAACTTTGTTTTATTTACTTCTTGCACAACTTTCTTTCAAAATTCCATATTTCTTATTTTCCCACCCTCCATAAAATGTATTTTATGATTTATTTTATCTGGCTTTTATCACTTAGAACGTAACAGTTAAACTCCAATATGCTAGTTTAACTAGCTGCTGAATCAAATTCTCCTAGCCAACAGATTTGTATCTAGTCCACTGATTTGGACCACGCACTTCAAAGGGTGGCTCTTTATTATAGATATAATTGCCTAATTCTTCCAGAGGTGGTTCTGGATCAGTGGTGGCGAACTGTGCTGCATCCTCAATCTGTTTTCTCACTTCCACATCAATCTCCTACACCAGAAATAAAATATTAATAGACAAAAGAAGAAAGCCTTTCAAAATGCAGAGTGAAGTGCTTTAAACTTACATTACCAATGCATATCTTGTTATTGCAATAAATAATCAGGATCAAAACCACAGCCTGTAGTTCTAATATAAATAAATAAATAAATAAATAAAATAATATAAGTCAATACGTCAAGCTACAAAAATGTGAGTCCTTTATGGGTCTTGGGTGTTCTTTATATCTCCTACTTTGTAACTGGGATTTTCCATCTTCCCATCACTTTCTACTTCATTATCTTTTTCTTTTTTTAATTTCTTCTTTCTGTTTACTTCCTACCTCATGTGGTTTTTGCTTGGAATTAGGTTCTAAAGGTCATGAATATTGCCCCCCCCCCAGTTTTAGTTTAAGGCCCTTTTGATAAGATGGGCCAATCCTTTTCTGAATATATTCTTTCCAGTTCTTGTGAGGTGCAGTCCATCCCTTGCCAGCAGCCCTTCATGTAGGTAATGCAGATCATATCCTAGGAAGCTGAAGCTCACTTGAAGACACCAGTTTTTAGGCTAGTAGTTCATTTTTAAAATCCTTTGCTCCCTCATTGGATGTTGGCCTTTTCTTGGAAGTATAGATGAAAACACTCGTGCTCCTAATTCTTCAACTTTCTTCCCTAGATGTGTATAATCTCCTGTTACTATTTTCAGATTCACTGTTGTATCATTGGTTCCCCACATTTAGAAGAAAGAGGTAGTAATCAGTGGGGTTGATTATTTTAGTAAAGTAGTTGTTACATCTTTGATTTGAATAAGTGGATTTTTTTTTTAATTACATTTATATGCCGCCCTTCTCCGGAGACTCAGGGCGGCTCACAATTTTTTGGGATACAACCCAATGCGCTCAGCAATAGCCTTCTTTCTGTTGTATATGCCTGCTTATTACTAAGCGGCATTTTTACAAGGTCAGCTTATTGCCCCCAACAAAGCGGGGCAATTAAATGAGGACTATCTGTACCTCCAATTCATCACTAATTATTCGGAGAAAAAGTTTTTTCTATCTAATTTTCACAACCTGTGGAAAGAGAAATTATTACCTTGAGCTCCTCCACACTAGCTAAGTTGTTGTTCACCATTCTGTCCTTCAAGAGTGTAATAGGATCACTTTTGCTTCTTACTTCTTGAATTTCTTCTCTTGTTCGGTAACTGTAAAAAAGCCAATTACACCGGTAAACTGTATGAAAACAATTTCTGTCAATAAATTGTTAATAATATAATGAAAAATATGTCACTCATGGCATTTATTTCACAAATAGTGTAAGACAGTCAAGGCACTGTTCTTCAGGAGCAGGAATATAATTTAAGGTAAAATACGAATATAGACAAAACAGCAAAAAAAGACTCCTCTTACATTTACAATTCCTTGCCTTTCAAAGCTCTAACAAAAACTAAGGGAAATTAAGAGATGTATTCAGGATTAAATTATGAAACAAAGTTTGATTAAAGACCAATTGCTGATATAAATGAGAAAAGTCTACATGCAGATTTACATTTTGTACATGTTGTACTGCTTATTCAACTTTTAAAACTATATATATAAGTGAAATACCACTCATGCATCACCACAAAATCTCCAGAACTGTAAAGCCTACAAACTTGAAATTTGGCCCGTATGTTCCTCTTGGCTTCTAGGTGCTCACTAAGAAAGGGTTTTTCAAAATGACCATCAGAGCATTCGTATTTCCTATATTATTATTAACACGCTCTGATGCTAAGGAGTTCTACTCCCCCTCCCCACCTGAAAAGAAATCTGTTCCAAATGCAAAACACAAGCAGTTTGTTTTACAGTAACAACCAGCGTTAGTACAGAACAGTTGAGCTAAGCCACACCCAGGCTCCTTGCTATCTCCTCCTTGCTCACACAGCATATACTGCTTCAGTTTCCACACAGCCCTCAACTCTCTCACACACTGAGAGGACTCTAGCCAGATTAATACCAATGGATGCTGATAGGCAGAGGCACAATTTCCCCCCTTATTTTCCTCCCCCAAAACTAAACCCGATCACATAGTTTTGTAGTGAAGCACGGGTATAGCGCTAGTATATTATGTATTATTTATTTCTACTATAGGTCCTCAAATTGTAAAAACAATAAAAGTATTTGAAAAATTAATCCAATACAAGGCATGCAGACTGGGAGTTTATTATTAAAAAAAACAATCCTAAATCTGGTTTGGCCATTTACAAAATCTATAAAATGTTAGAGAAAACTTTCAGAATTTAAGGGAGAAAAAGTAGAGGAAGAAATTGTGAAAGGCATGCATGTACACAAAGTCATCTAAACTTCTCATGTAGAAGACAGTGTGCAGGCTGCCCCTTACAAACAATTGTAAGATTATGATTTGCTTAAGCCATGTCTAAATCATATTTTGCTTTGACTGTTTTGATCAACAGGAGAATGTACCGTGTTTCCCCGAAAATAAGACACTGTCTTATATTTTTTTTGGCTCCCAAAAACACACTAGGTCTTATTTTCGGGGTAGGTCTTATATATTTATGGTGCCAAATAGTGAGTGTGAGTGTGTAGGGGGGGGGTGTTTCGCGGGTGCACGGTTGCTCCCTGAAAAGTCTTCCTGGAACTGGAGATTTACACTAGGTCTTATTTTCGGGGTAGGTCTTATATTAGGGCAGGTTTAGAAAATAGTGCTAGGTCTTACTTTTGGGGTAGGTCTTATTTTCGGGGAAACACGGTACATACATACTAATGGGCCATATGTACATGCATACTAATGGGCCATATTTGCATAAGATGTTGGTTAGTCCTTTATTATTAGTTTGCAAATACCACCATGTCTAGCCCCCTAAAATGATAACGCTATTTATTGAGGTAGGGATGGGTAAGAAATAAATATACTACCTAATTCAATAATTAAATTTTAATTTAATACATGTCTTCTAATGTAACCATCTACTGCAGGCATGCCAAGCAACATGGGAGAGCTGTTAAAACTCACTCCTATTGTGCCCAGGCAAGGTGCAGCTGGCTTGAATAAGCCAAGTAGGATCCAAAGCCCAGTGTGTGTTTTGACCACACTCCTGCCTTGCCCTCACAAGCTTTTATCATGTGATCCCTGAAAGGTAGGAAGAGGATACAATCCACAGGGTGAAAATCTCTATTTTAATTTCGTCATTTTAAGAAAATGATTTGATTCAAAATATTTAAGAGTATGTAGTAGAAGAGATTGGTAGTCTTATTCTCTTGGCCAAATTTTTATACCTCTAGTTTGTTAAGTATTTGCATTTTCTGCTTTTTCTTCAACTATCCTCCAGCATAATCTATTTTTTCCCACCACTAATAACTATATATGCAACAATAAAGAATTACTATACCTGACTCCAGGGTCACTCATACTGTGCCCATGATAACGATATGTTTGTAGTTCCATCACAATAGGGCCCTGTTAAAATGGAAATCTTTAATAACTTTGAAAATCATGCCTTGATTTTGCTCATAACTAAATGTATGCCATGCCAGTTTAAGACAATCATTTAGACCAGTAGCTCTCAACTTTTTTGCATCTTACTCTGTTAAAAAAATACAGATCTGACCAAGACAGCAACAAAAATATTACGTTTTTTTTCCCTGAGACATTTATATGTTTAAAGTATTTTGTTATATTCAATATTTAATGTTTAGACTTGAATAAAATTTCAGAACTTTCACTTATCTCAATAAATCTACTGCCACACTATGTCTCATTTTTGGTGTCTGTAAGAGTCATAAATGCAGACTACTCTTGATAGTTGGCTAAATTTGTGCTAAATTGTTGATTGTAGTTCTTGTTGCCATTTTCTGAATGCTCGGAAAACACTGAAAAATCCCTCAAACCTCATTTAATAGAAAAGGGCAGATACATGCAAGTACGCCTTGACTCATGACCATTCATTTAATAATTATTTATTTTATTTATTTATTTATTTATTTTATTACATTTATATGCCGCCCTTCTCCGAAGACTCAGGGCGGCTTACAATTTTTGGGATACAACCCAGTGTGCTCAGCAATAGCCTTCATTCCATTGTATATGCCTGCTTATTACTAAGCGGCATTTTACAAAGTCAGCTTATTGCCCCCAACAATCTTGGGTCCTCAGTTTACCTACCCCGAGAGGATGGAAGGCTGAGTCAACCTTGAGCCTGGTGGGATTCGAGCCTGCAATAATTGCAGGCAGCTGGAACTTAAGTGCTAGGCATTTAGCAGCCTGCACCACCAAGGCCCTTTTTATATATTTGAAGTTATGTTGAAAAAAGTGACTAATGACCAGTCCTCACACTTACGACCATCACAGTGTCCTCACAGCCACATGATCAGTGTTTGGGTGCTTGGCAACCAGCATGTATTTGTGACAGATGCAGCATCCTGGGTCATGGGATTGCAATCTGTGACTTTCCCAAAGGGAAGCAAAGTCAATGGGGAAGTCAGATTTGCTTTATGACTGTAGGATTTGCCTAAAATTGTGATGATTTGCTTAATGACCATAACAAAAGCTCATAAAATCAGGCATGCCTCACTTAATGACCACATCATTTGGTGGCAGAAGTTTCAGTCCCCAATTGTGGTTTTAAGTTGAGCAATGCTGTATTTACACTGAGCCTTTTAATTTAAAAATGGATTTGCCAAGAACTGTTAAGAGAGGGTCTGTTTGGTTATGTGGTTCACAATATAAAATGTTACTGTGGTAGCCTGGTATCAAACTGGTGGTGATGTCCATGTGTAAAGTTGCATGTTTAAAGTTGCCTTGTAAGAATTGGTAACTGAATTCTTTCACATTGCATTTACCCAATCCAAATCTTCCAGCAATGCTAGGTTGTCCTTTTCTGCATATTTTATTTATTTATTTTATTATTTATTTATTGGACTTGTATGCCGCCCCATCTCCGAAGACTCGGGGCGGCTCACAACTAAAACATACATTGACAATAAATAACTAAAAAAGAATTAAACCAAACAAGCCCAATATTATCCAGATTTAAAATGAATTAAAACCATCCCATCCCCATCCCCCGAGAGGCAATCACAGCCCAGCTTGGTCAAATAACCAGGTCTTCAGGTCGTGGCGGAAGGTGTGGAGGTCAGGGGCCAAACGGAGTCCCAGGGGCAGCTGGTTCCACAGGATGGGGACCGCCACAGAGTAGGCTCGTCCCATCACCCATATGTGTCCTTTCTCAATGTTGCAACTAGGTCTTTCCTGAAGTTTAGCACAGAATATCTTGCAGGATCCAATCTGAGTCAGTCACTGGGACCAAAGGTTTATTCTTCCAAGCTGTCAGGATTGTGCTGGAGCCCATCATCAAGGAACCAGAATATTGCACCCACATTTGGAGAGATAAGCTCTCTGATGATGGGCTCCATGAGCCCAAAAGCTCAGAAGAGTAAACCTTTAGTCCTAGTGACCAACTTAGATTGGGTCCGGTAACATTATCCAGAGATATTTACCTTCATATGCCACAGAATATTCCTTCATTTCACCTATGACATGTGCACATACCCTTCATGCTGATGTTTATTAGATAATCATAACTTTAATGATATGTATGACTGTTTATTTGGTTACTGTTGAGAAGTATTTAATGGTGTCCTTTTTGAGTATGCTGCTTCTTCATTTCTTCACCTGAAGTTAACTTACTTATTCCCATACTAGTTAATCACACTATTAAGCACCATGTTTTTGATTTATAAAAAGTAAAAAATGAGTTATTGTTCAATAATAATCACAGCCCCAAAGATACTGGACCAAGTCTGCGAGATTTAATCAAGCTTTGAGTTTATTTTTATTATTTGTATACTATTTACATCATATTACTAGGTTTGGAGCTCACAAGGTAGTTTGCAAATGGGGCTAAAAGTAGTCCGGAGTTTATTATGGTTACATGTATTTGAAACAGAATAAATTTCTCCAAAATTCTGCCTACCTTAAACATACACACACACACACACACACACACACACACACAATATAGTCATTTCTACTCATTTCTACTTACTTTTCCTGCTCGGCAATGGCCAGCAGCAAATTTTGTAGCTTCTCTTACAGCAAGAACATCCATGCCATCCACCTAGTAGCAAAACAAAACAAAACCTAAGTTTACTTGAAAGTATTACTGCAATGTTCATTTTTCTTTTTAAAAAAATGGAGAATAGTAAATGTCTTACCCTAAGACCTGGAATAAAGTCTCCTCTTTTATAATAATCTGTGCTGGCTGCAGCTCTCTCTACAGAAGTACCCATTCCATATCTATTGTTCTCACAGATAAAAATGCATGGCAGCTTCCATAAGGCTGCCATATTAAAAGTTTCAAATATTTGACCCTGGAAGAATAACACAAGATTTTAGATACCTTTACATATATTCTTGCAGTTGGCAAATGTGACCCTGGGGTGGGTAGTTTTAATCAGTTTGTCTATTTGTATTTTATTGTTTTAGTTGTTGGTAATTTGGACTTGTTTTTATTTATTATTTTATTGTATATCTTTTTGTATGTTCGCCACCCTGAGTTCTTCGGGAGTAGGGCGGCATACAAGTCTAAATAAATAATAATAATAATAATAATAATAATAATAATAATAATAATAATATTTCATTATAAAGTTCATATACAGCTCAGGCATTCTCCCCTTTTCAGTCTACGCAACAACCTCATTGTTGTCCAATTTGCTTGCATCTACCTGAAGTGCTAGAAATTGTTAAGCCTCCTTATTGGAAACCAAGGGAAGATGATCCAAATCAAACTACAATCAAACCTTCAGCATGAGCAAGTTGCTCTGTGCAAATCACTTGTACATGGAAAACTACTTTCGCCAAATTTTCTACACTGAAGAGCTGGAAGGCAGCACTGCTACAGCAGCATGGGAAGAGACCACCTAAAACCAGCTGCCTTAGCATTGTCACACCTGTTGTGCTTAAAGGCAAGCATAGGCATATTATTATGTCAAATTGGATAGTGCTGTATAGAAATACGCATCTAATTGAATAAACCTGGAAACTTACCTGATTTGCAGCGCCATCACCGTACAATGTCACACAGATCTCATCATTCCCAAAGTATTTACACGCCAAAGCAATACCAGCTCCCAAAGGAACCTATAAGATATTATATGCAGTACGTAAACCATCTTAAACCACCTTGTTTTTCTTACAATGGCCAATCAGGTGCAGACTGCTTGCACACACAGGAACAGCCATATCCACCTCCTATTGTTTTCCCCAAGCTGGTATCTGAAGACATGCTGTCACCAACCAGAAATAACAATGAATCTCAAGATTAAGTGGCCTTGATAAATCTGCCTTTTCCTGAATTCATTTAATCCATCTTTAAAGTCATGCAATAATGGATTGTAATCATCATCATCATGTCTTGTGGCAATGTTCCCACATTATGCAATCGGCGATTTAGGTAATGTTAGGTTTACGAAAAAGAAATACTCAGGATACAGCATCCTACACAGAATTATAAAAGTAATGAAATACTCTGATAGGACAGACATTAAAAGCTTTATCCACATCTCAATAAAAAAGCTATTTTGATTAATGAACCTTACCTGGGCACCAACAATACCATTACCACCATAGAAGTTTTTGGCATACATGTGCATTGAGCCACCTTTACCTTTAGCACAACCACCTATACGACCTGAAATATTAAAAATACAGTGTACGTTGGGGCTCTTACTAGAGTTCACATGAACACTATAAAGGTAAAGATTTCCCCATCCAGTCATTTCTGACTATAAGGGGCGGTGTTATCTCCATTTCTTAGCAAAGGGAGCATGATTATACACTGAGGTGCATGGAACACTGTTACATTCCTACCCAAGTGGTACCTATTTATCTACTTGTATTTGCATGTTTTCAACTGCTAGGTTGGTAGGAACTGGGGCAAGTAATGGGAATTCACCCCATTGCATGGCATTAAGGTGCCAGCTTTCCCATTGCATGGCATCAGGGTGACCAGCTTAGCCTCTTTTAACCACTGAGCCATTGCACCCTCTATATGAATAGTATATGGGTCTTTTTAGCATACCATCCCTTTTTGCTTAATTGGAATTTTAATAAGATTCCATAACAAGACAGAAAGTAAGAAAAAAATTATAAACATTCTTTATAAGCTGTCTGTTAATGCCCAGATTTTCGCATCAAGAGAAATGTTTCAATGGCGGTGCAGAGATTTCTCTAAATATAGACAGCCTTGCAACAGTATATGAATTAATGACTAAAACCTCAGGCTCTGTGTATAAGGATAGATGACATCTATTATCCACTTGAGCAAAGATGTATACTAAGCAAATTAGGATGGTTTTCATTGTGGGAATGCAATCAAAACTTAACCTTTCTAGATCTATCTACAGTGGTATTTGTCTTTTCCATATTAACATTTCATTTTATTAGACAAACCTGTGAGTTCAGCAAGAATTTCTCGAACTGGAATACCACGTGTATAAGTAAAGCCATGAGCCCTGTAGGCAGTGATCAAATGATCTGTTCGATTTATGGCTGCCTCAAGTCCAACACAGCAAGCTTCCTGTAGAAAAACAAACCAACCGCATTAAAATAGCATGCACGATACCATAACATGCAGGTAGACAAATTTATTTGTAGACAATTCTCTACAAATGTCAGACACTGAGTTTGCACAATGGTTCAGAAGAAACCAAAAAGCCAGCTCTGGGAAACAGATGCTTTGCCTATTCAGTTGAGGCTGCTGTGTATCTGAAGGAATACATATGTGGCTCACTTCAAGTACTGTAGTATGTGCCTCCTGGAGCTGCCTTACACATGGTCAAGAAACTACCTTGAGTTCCAACTACAGTGCACTAGGCCTCTGCAACAGAGGATCATAGTGAAAGAACAGTTATTAATTCACAATACTTTGAATAATCAATTCATAATATTTTAATGCACTTCGGCCTTTGAGAAGGATGCTGCACTTAAACAAATACTGGCCCTTGTTATATGTTCTGTTTTATTACTATATTTAAGGTATCTTATATAACATTTTATCATATTTAATTTTTTAAAGTATGATCTGGAGCAGGGATGTCAAACTCAATTTCATTCAGGATTGTTGCACTGGGGGGGGTGCAGTATGGGCATGGCCGGGTGGTAGCGGCCAAGTGGGTGGGCGTGGCTGGGCTGGGCCTAGCCAGCTTGACATTGCTGATGTTGGGGTGGTACCAGGGCAGGTGCCGAGGCCTGATCCACCAGAGGAGCCTCACTGACCTCTTGGGCCATACGTGGGTCCCCCGGGCGGTAGGGGCCTGGCCCTTGAGCTCCCTGGGCGCTGGGACCCAATGACCCAGCCCTGCTTCCCAGAGGGCATACCCACCCGCACTTGCCTGCTCTTCCAGGCTGCTGCTGCTGCTGTGCTTGCCCTCCTTGCCTGGGCTGAGTTTCTTGGGCTGAGGGTGGGGTGATGGGCAGTGAGGCTCCTGCTGGAGGGGGCAGCTGTTGTTGGTACCGCCACTCCACAAGAAGCAAGGTGAGGCAGAGCAGGAGTGACCTGGCTGTGGGGCTCCGAGATGCACAGGTGCGGGTCTCATGGGGCAGCTCGGGCTGCGCTCGGGTGAGACAGAGTGGGGATGGGAGTTCCAGCTATCTCTTGGGGATGGGGGCTCTTCACTCTTCCTGTTGCCGGTGGGGCAGCAGGTAGGAGACTTGTGCCACATGTCTAGTGGAGCTGCAGGAGATTTGGACGAGGGGGGGGGCTAAGCGGTGGCAATGGCAGCAGTCGGAGGCAGAGGCACAGGGGGAGGCATGTGATTCAGCCCACCAGGCAGCCATGTGGCTGCTTGCCCTTTTCTGGCTGCAGGCAAACAAAAACAATCATTGGGACCGACGCCTGGCATGTTCAGCAGGCTGGATCAGTCCCCCCGTGCCTCTGCCTCTACCTGCTGCTTGGAGGGCCGGGCCGGCAGTTGCAATGCTCAAACCCATCTGTGCTGCGTGGGCTGAAGAACCCCAAAGTCTGCTAGTGGGCTGCAGCAGCTGCCAGACTCCATCAGCCCCCGCATGCTCACCTGTGTGTGCCGGGGGGGGGGGGCGGGCCCAGTGGGGGCCAGTACTTTGCTGTCTCCGGGGTGGCCCTGCAGACCAAATCTGGGCCCATTGCGGGTCAGATGAGGCTTCCTGGCCTTGTGTTTGACATGTCTGGTCTAGAGATATAGAAGTAATCTTAGCAAAGACAGTAGCAATACGGTAATTATATTAATGATAAATAGGTTAGGAAAAATCATTAAAACCCTTCAAAGACTATGGAAGCAAAATTTAAATGCACCATAGTATAATCTCTACCATTCAGGGGTAACCAGACTAAAATAAAAATATTGGCACTCGTCATTTGATCAAAGTAGTTTCCGCCAGCTACATACTACAAACTATCCCCACTGAAGATACTTCACAAAATTTCAGCATTTTTAGAAATGATAAATGTTCACTTTTTTCAACCACCTAGGAATTTGTTTATTTATATTGGCAGAGTTGAGACAGAATTCTTCAGAATTCTTCTTTTACCTGTAACAGCCTAATTAAAATGAAACAGAAAATTTGATAAAATCTGCTACACCTACCTGGCCATCATATAAATGGCAGAAACCCCGAATAATCTTTTGTTTATACAGCTGGTCTGCTTTCAGTTCCATGCGCCGAATAGTCTGCATCGTCTTATAGTATTGGAGACCTTGTTCTCGAGTCAGTACAGCTGTGGTAGGAGGACCTTCTTCCAAGCGATGGAGGTCATATTTCTGCAAAAAATAAAGACAAGCAGTCATGTTCTATTTTTAAAGTATTTGAGTAGCTTAATACTTAGCATCTTTGTGCTAAAAGGTTTCTACTGCCCCCACAGTAGGCACGTGAGCATGCACGGGAACTGCCCTGCCCTGCAAGCCGATTGCATTCTAAGCACTTCCCTTTCAACCAGTATGACAGTGCTTGCCAACTGTGCGCACACCCAGGAAGCGGGGCCGAGACAGTAGGATGGCCCCTTGCGAGCTGAAGGGCAGCCCCGTTGGGTCGGACCTAAGGCTGGACACAGGAACCAATGCGGTTTGTGGCCCGGGTGCGCTGCTCGCCCACATATGCCGGCCTGTTTGAGCGCAGGAACAAAGCCTTCAACTGAGTGAGGAGGCATCGCGGGGCCAGCGGGGGAGGAATGAGACCCTGTTGTCCCAGGGAGCCCACCACCACTTGTGCAGGGAGGAAGGAGGAAAAACATCAGTGAGAGTTTGTGCCAGCCAGCTGCCCAGGCAGGGAGTAGGCCGAGCTGGGCTGGCTGGCTGGTGCGGAAGGAAAGATCATGGCTGCTCAGGTGGCTCTGACCTCTACTACCAGCAGCTTGGGTGTCCCGGCTCTGTCCTAGCTGAAGAATGCGGAGGTGCAGCAGCAGGACTGCCCTCAAAGATAGCTCCATTTCTAAGCTCCCCATTTGCACGCAGATGCCCCATTTCTTGCTTACCTGCAGGTTTGTGGGACAACGGGTCTCATTCCTCCTCCAGTGCGGCAAGCCAGATGCGGGTATAAGGGGCCTGGCCCCGCGGTGCCTCCTCACTCAGTTGTAGGCTTCCTTCCTGCCCGGAAACAGGAAGGCATGTGAGAAAGCAGCACACCCAGGCCATGGATAGTGTTGGTTTCTGCACGCAGCCGATTCCGATTCCACGGTAACTCTCCCATGATGTGGGTTGAAGGAGCTCGTCCACAGTGGATTTTAGCGGGCAGGGAGTACCCCTGCCACTATGATGGTGGACAGGAGATTGGGGGGAGGAGCAAGAAGACAAATTGTCTTATTTATCTCACTCCCTTTCAAGCAACCATACAACAATTTACTCTAGCATCACATTTGAGCCCAGTGGGGATAACAACATCCTTTAAAAACTTATTGCATTTTCTAGAGAGAAATCCCCACTGTAACAGTTTTGTAACTGCCTAAACCAGGGGTGGGCAAACTTTTTGACTCGAGGGCCACAATGGGTTCTTAAACTGGACCGGAGGGCCGGAACAAAAGCATGGATGGAGTGTTTGTGTGAACTAATATAAATTCAAAGTTAGATTACTTCACGTAGCCTTCTGGAGAGCAAGAACCCTCCGCTCTTTGAAGCTCCGGGCGGATAGAACAGCGACGGGCGGATCCGGGCCCCGGGGCCATAGTTTGCCCATGGCTGGCCTAAACTACTCGCAGGAAGTCCTCACTTAACAGTCACAATTAAGACTGGCAACTTCGCAAAACAATCTGGTTGTTAAGCAAGGCCGCTTCCAATTTTACTACTGGCTTTTCCATTGCACTCTAATTATCAGGCGCTGTTGTGACCCGCCGGCTGCCAGCAGAGTCAGAGACAGAGGAGGAGGTTGAGGGACAGCCTGGGCCAGCTTTGGAGACTTTGGAAGGCTCTGACAAGGAAACAGAACAGAGGCAGAGGCAGAGCCAGGCTTTTCCATCCTCTCCCAGGTGTCCTGAGCTGAGTGAGGGGGCCCACCCCAGATGTGCGTATGCATAGAGAGAAAAGGAGAGGAGGGCAACGGAAAGCAATAAGCCGCCTCTCAGGGAAAAGCAGGCGTAGATGCTAGCCAGCCCTTCCCTGGCTGGGAAATAAATAGTAGGGGTTTAGGAATGGCCAGATGTCGCAGACAACCATTTTGGTTTCTAGTATATGGCAAGCAATTCGTATTCCTAGTCAGAACCAGGTTTTTCTGACTACTTATATTTGGTTTTTGTTTATCCACATGAATAAAAGACTGTTTCTGCCCTGTTTTGAAAAGGGGTACGTTTTATTCAAGAGTAAGTGTCTTATCATTACTTGCGAAGGCTGGGTCAGAACAGAAGCCAGCTATGAAGTACATAAATGGTAATCGTGACCATGGGATGCTGCAGTGATTGTAAATGGCCACTGATTACAAAGCCCTTGATATTGGTCACATGACCACAGATAACAGATAATCAGAGTTGGAAGGGACCTTGTAGGTCATCTAGTCCAACCCCCCGCCCAAGCAGGAGACCCTACACCATTTCTGACAAATGGCAGCCCAATCTCTTCTTGAAAGTCTCAAGTGATGGCGCTCCCACAATTTCCAAGCGCAACTTCTGTTCCATTGGTTGATTGTCCTGTCAGAAAGTTTCTCCTTATTTCCAGGTTAAATCTCTCCTTGTTCAGTTTCCATCCATTATTCCTTGTCTGGCCTACAGGCGCTTTAGAAAATAGCTTGACCCCTTCCTCCCTGTGGCAGCCCCTCAAATATTAGAAGGCTGCTATCATGTCTCCCCTGGTCCTTCTCTTCCCTAGACTAGCCAAGTCCAGTTCCTGTAACTGTTCTTCATATGTTTTAGTCTCCAGTCCCCTAATCATCATGGTTGCTCTTCTCTGTATTCTAGTCTCAACATCTTTTTTGTAATGTGGTGAACAAAACTGGATGCAGTACTCTAGGTGTAGTATTACTAAGGCTTTATAGAGTGGTATTAGTACCTCACTTGATCTTGATTGTATCCTTCTGTTAATACAACTCAGGATTGCGTTAGCTTTTTTGGCTGCTGCTGCACACTGCTGGCTCATATTTAGCTGGTTGTCCACTAAGACTCCAAGATCCCTCTCACAGTTACTGCTATTGAGCCTGGTTTCACCCAGTCTATATGTGTACTTTTGGTTTTTCTTGCCTAAGTGTAGGACTTTACTTTTCTCTACACTGAATTTCATTTTGTTAGATGAGGCCCAGTGTTCTAGTCTGTCAAGATCCATCTGGATCTTGAGCCTATCTTCTTGGGTGTTAGCTATTCCTGCCAGCTTAGTATCATCTGCAAATCTGTTAAGTTCCCCTTCTATTCCCTCATCTAAGTCATTAATGAAGATATTGAAGAGTACTGGGCCTAAGACAGAACCTTGTGGCACCCCACTGCTTACTTCCTCCATGTAGACTTAGACCCATTAAGGACTACTCGTTGAGTACGGTTTGCCAGCCAGTTGAGTCCATCTAGTGGTGGTGCTATCTATTCCACTTTTTTCTAGCTTACTAAGAAGTAGGTTGTGGTCTACTTTGTCGAATGCCTTGCTGAAATCTAAATATATTATGTCCACAGTATTTTGCTGGTCTACTAATTTAGTCACTGTGTTGAAGAATGAAATAAGATTGGTTTGGCATGATCTGTTCTTAACAAACCTGTGCTGACTGCTAGTTATTACTTTACTTGTTTCTAGATGTTGGCAGATCTGTTTTTTTTATTATCTTTTACAGTATCTTCCCTGGTATTGATGTTAGGCTGATTGGTCTACAGTTTCCTGGGTCTGTTTTTTCCTTTTTTTGAAGATGGGAACCACATCAGCTCTTTTCCAGTCCTCTGGTAGTTCCCTGGTGCTCCAGGATTTTTGAAAGATATGGTGCCGTGGTTCTGAGATGACCTCTGCCAGCTCTTTAAAACTCTGGGATGTAATCCATCAGGCCCGGTGATTTGTTTTCATCAAGATCAGACAGATGTTCTCTTACTATTTTTTGCTTATTTTAACTTTTATTTCTGGTCTGTCTTTACAGTTATGTTTTGGTGGGTTGAGCTATAGTTTCTTTTTGCATGAAGACAGATGCAAAGAATGAGTTAAGCAGTTCTGCTTTCTCTCTGTTGCCTATTACTTCCTTACCGTCTTCTCTCTTTAGTGGACTGACTGTTTCCTTGATTTTTTTCTTGTTATTTATGTTAGAAGAAACTTTTTTTATTATCTTTGACTTTTGTTGCAAGTCTGTTCGTTCTGAGCCTTTGTTATCCTCACTTCGTCTTTGCACATTCTGGCTGTTTGCTGATATTCTGCCTTAGTTGTATGTCCTTCTTTCCATTTTTTGTACTTGTCCTTTTTTCTTTCAATTTGCCAGAGAGATCCCTGTGCAGCCATGCTGGTTTCTTCTTGGATTTCTTGTTTTTCTTTCTCAGTGGTATTGTGCTTGTCTGGGCTTCTATGATCATACTTTTCAGAGTTTTCCAAGACTCTTGAGTTGTTTTCCCCTTTAGGATTTTCATCCATGGAATCTTTCCCAAGTTCTCTCTGAGTTTATTAAAATCAGCTCTTTTAAAATCCAAGACTCTGGTGTCACTATGTTCTGTTGCTTGTGTTTGTGTTATGTTGTATTCTAGTCACTCTCACCCAAGGTTCCTGCAGTTTCAATTCCCTCTATCACTTCTTCTCTGTTTGTAAGAATTAAGTCCAGTATGGCTGTCCCTCTAGTTTCACCCTCTACCTTTTGGACAACAAAGTTGTCAGCTAGGTTGGTTAGGAATTTATTTGATTTCTCACTTGATGCAGAATTAGTTTTCCAATTGATATCAGGATAATGGAAGTCTCCCATTACTATTGTTGTGTGTTTCCTGCATATGTTTGTTAGTTGGCTGGCAAAAAGGACATCTATTTTTTCTGCTTTATTGGGTGGCCTATAATATACACCTATGGCCATGTCATTCTTTTTTCCTCTTATATTGACCCATATGAATTCTAGGAGGTTTTTGTCTTTGATTTCATGCATTTCTGTAGCAATATAGTGGTCCTTTATATACAGTGCAACTCCACCTCCTCTTTTATGGGGTCAGGTTTTTTTGAACAGTTTGTATCCTTCTACCAGTATGTTCCGATCATGGGTTTCATCCCACCAAGTTTCTGTTATTCCAACTATGTCATATCTACCTTCATGTATTCGTAGTTCGAGTTCACCCTGTTTGTTCTCCAGACTTTGTGCATTTGTATATAGACACTTGAGATCTTCATGTCTAACACTGTGTTTACTGTCTACATGACCTGTGTTGTGCCTGCCTGCCCCTACTTTCTTGCCACCTGTTTGATTAATGCACATGGTATGGCACTCACTATTAAATGCTTGGTTCTGGTTGGCATCAAGGTTGATAATCTTAGCTGCACAGGAATGTTACAAGTATCATAAGAGTTAAGACCGGTGTAAAGATAAAGTTATTATTTCAGTACCATGTAACTCTGAACAATTGCTAAACAGGGCAGTTGTTAAGAGTATCTGTACTCTGAAATGTTCTGCATTAGCCAAAAAGTCTGAAATTGATGAAGGGTAGAACCTGATGAAATTTAATAGGATTCTTACATTAGAAAGCAGGACAGGCTCCCACATTCTCTATTTATGGCTGTTATACTCTCTCCTTGCATCTGTAGTAAGATCAGTATTTCACACCAGCTCATAAAAATGGTTTTTACATAATTTATAAAACATGCTGAATGATCATTGTGTGGCTTAAAATCAGCAAATATGTCTTTCATTTAAAGAAAATAATAACATAAAATTAGTGGTAATTAAATTGCATGTTAAAATTTTAAGTTATTTTGTACTTTTCCTGTAAGTACTGTATATTTCAATCCAAGAAACAATGTTCCCCATTTTATACTTAAAATATACCTTTGTAGTCTTATTTCAATATAAAGGAGTTTGACTATACATTCAAATGATTCTTTAATATACTGCACATTAAAATATATATTAGTTTTAGTCTAGTATTGGTTTTCTAAAATAAAATAATAAATCTGCTTACCTTAATTTCAAATGTAGCCTCGTTTGCAAAATCTGCATAGTTACGGGAAGCGACAACCACGCGGGCAACCTTTCCATAAAAAAGAGAGGCAAGAAACAGATATACAGATGGATATTAAATTAAAATAATATTTTTAAAAAATATTCCTATCTGCTTCAAGATTATTTCAACTTACATCTAATAATTTTAAACTTCTAAAAATAATGGATATTTTATAAGCAGTATTTGTCTATATCTATTATTGATTCATTCCATTTTGATGCTTGATTCCAATTAATCGTGGATGATTTAAAATAAACAATATAAAAATAAGGAAATATGAAAATAAAAATAACCCAAAAATGAATTGTAAGATACCAACAAAAGAAAATATTTCTAATTCAGGGTTGAACTGTGGAATTTTTGGTACTCTCTGAACCTATGTAAAGCTGATGATGTTACACAGCTGCGTAATAAAACATCTACAAGTAAACAATCAAGCTCATAGAATACTAAGAACTTATTATAATGAACAATATATTTTGCAGGAAATATATTGAATTATGTGGGTCCCATAAACACATCTGTGTTTTCTATTTTGGAAGATTTGGAATGGAAAAACCAGGGGGTGAAAAGCAACATAATCAGAATCAAGTTAAAATAATGCAGGTAAGAAAAAAGAACATTTAATAAACTAAATGCCTTAAACACTCTAGAGTGGGGGTGTCAAACTGGTGGCCCGCGGGCCGGATGCATCCTGAGCAAGCTATACCCACCCCAGCTCTGCAAAGGCAAAAAACATCACAATGTCATGTGACTTCATGACGCGGCAAGTTTGACACCCGTCTCTAGAGTTTAGCAAGCAATTTTTCAGTCTATCACCTGTCCTACCAGTTGTGATTATTTTGCAGCATATATGTGCAAATGATTATTACCACTTATGCTTACGCAAGATTTGCTACAGCAGCAAAATGCCACAGAATATATGATTTAGAGGATACAAAAAGAAACATAATACTGTAATAGGAAAATACAGGCAATGATAAAGTTTTTAGCAATGTTTACATTACTTAGATTTTCTAACATTTCCAGAAAAAGATAAATTCTTATATTTCATGCATTCAAAAACCTGTTTTCTCAACTGTGCAAAAATCAACAGAATTGTCTATTGACAGGAAATGCTGTAGCCCCTAACTTTGGTCTAGCACTCACGTCATCGTCACGTGATGTATTGGGACTTTTCCCCTTTCGCTAAACCGGGAGTGGGCATGGCCAGCGCATGACGCATCTGGCCTGCGGGGCAAGAGTTTGACAGCTCTGGTCTAGCATGATACTTATTCTAGAAATAATTTTTACTGAACTGAATGTCTTAAAATTAGAAGAGCTACCAAGATTTCAATTTTCTATACAGGAATAAATGGACTAGTAAAATAACTAACAAATCAGACTGGAATTTTTTTTGCACAACAAATTATGGCTTGTTATGAACATTCATACAATTAAAATTCTGGTCTTACCTCACTAACAGCTCCCTAAAGCAGAATTGGGAAAACAAAAATAGAAAGGAATATCAGCTACCATCATACAGATGTGGGAAAAATTATTCCTTACAAATATATATTTTAGTACCAATTTTATTTAGTCAAGTGACACCTAATTATTCAGCAGAGAGTTCTTTTTTATGCAACAGTAAAACTTCCTTTAAAAAGTTATTGCATTTCAGCATAATGAAGAACAGATGCTGTTATTTTTAATGCACCACTCAAAGTACTCTGGAGCAATTATCCCTATTTGTACACCAGTCTTCACACACACAACCCAAGTCAAAAAGATCTTCCTGCTGATTTTTGTGAGCAGATAGATTATCTGGATCGCTCTAAATCAGGGTTCAGGCCTGGGCTTGGGATCAAGATTCATTAGTTGCTCTTGCATCAGTTATGGGACCTGAAAGGAGATAAAGGCATAATGGAATCGGGCACTGTTTTGCACTGGACTGTCTGCAAAGTTGAGAATTTGAAGCACAATTTTGCAGATTCCACTCCTAATTTGTTCATTGCAGAAACAAGAGGGCTCAGGCCTGTCTCATGTAATTTCTTCTTGGGAGAGATCATCTGTACATTTAGAGTTTGGTATTAACAATATATACAACTCTAAACAACTCGTTTATTGTTAAAAACTGCATAGAGTAGCCCCACAATGGAACATAAAGCAGAACATAAATTAAACAAATATACAGGCATTGTTGATACAGGAAACCTTTGCTTCAATTGAAGTTTCATCTATCGTTCTCAAGAGTGGGGAAAAATGATCAGCTCTTGTTTTACACCTAGTGTTAAACCGTAATTTTCCTTTTTGTGTGACCTTAACCACTGTTGGTGCCATGGCTTAGTGTCGTATGAACATGTAAATTGTGGCTTATTCAACACACCATTGATAAAATCATGGTTCAGTACAGAACAGTATTAAAACCTAAGTACAAAGAAGACCATTGAGGTTTATTATGGGCAATGGTTTCTTTAAGGCCCCTAAATCTTGGATTTTGAAACAGGATTTTTATTGGAATTCTGCAAATCCACTCTTAAAGAATCCAAAAAGTAGAATTAAGAATTTCTGTTCTAACTTACTCCTTACTATGAATAAAAACTTTTTTTTTTAAAAAAAGTAGCTTGTTGATATAAATTTCAGAACAAAATAAAGGAATGTGGTTTAGAAAGAATAATTTATGACAAGAGCACCCTGGATCATGAGATCCAAGTCTAAGTAACTCAGAATTTGTGTTGCATGGTATTTTTAAGATACATATTGCAAATTGATCTAAAGTGATCTGAAATGAAAATATAAACCAGTAACAAGATTTATCCCCATATTAAAAGCTGGGCTTGAAACATCATGCAGGGAATATCACCGTTTCCTCTGCAATATCTGATAGCTTATGACAGCTCTATAATATACTTTCCTTAATACTGTTAAATCACACATTGGAACGAAAATGTCTCCTTCAATAATACCTCCCAAACCTGACCAAGTGCTTACTCTTTATGGACATGTTGTAGGCTGACCGCACTTTAAATATTCAAAGAGACTCACTATCTAGGAATTCAAAATGAAGAACCAAAAAACCCTGTTCTTTCTGTTTACTTGTTTACAAAACACACTAAGGATGAACTAAGCAATGGTTACTCAAATGTCTGGGTTTACACAATATGCTGAAATCTAAGTGTTCATAGAGTGTTCACACAACCTTTTAAGTCTAAATATTTACCTAATTTGTTGCAGGATCCAATCTGAGGCAGTCACTAGGACCAGAGATTTAGTCTTCCTAGCTTTTGGACTCTCTTAGGAATTGAAAGTCACCTAACAGTTGGGTTAGCAATATATAAACCAGGATAGTAAATTGATATTGTATCTTTAAGAGAAATGCCAATTGTAATTGGCTGCAGTTTCTGCCAATGGCCATAAGATGGAGCCAGAAACCTGCTTCGTTCTCTGCTCTGCTCCACTCCACTCCATTCTCTGTTTGCATTTTGTATTCTGCTGATATTGTTGTGAGTTTTTTGCTACTGTTTGCAAACTCCGTGTACTGAACTCCGTGTACTGAACTCTGTGTATGATATTGGTAAGGAAAAGGACTTTGTTTTTTGGATTATCAACAGGAATATTGCTTTGACTGCATTCACCATGTTTGACTTGGGCTGTTTTCTGGATTCTGCTTAACCATTTACTGGAAGTAAAACCTACATTTCAGTATTCAGTATATCTTCGTGTCACGTGTGTGTTATTCATAATCCCTCTCACTATGTTTCCCTGAGCGCGCTCATTCTCCTAAGGGGGATATTTCTTAACAGACTCAAGCTGCAGGGAACTTCTCTCCCTCCAGGATGTGTATGACAGAGAAGCTCCACAACATTCTGGGGAGATGTTCTGAGGATAGGCTCCAGCACAAGTCCAAAAGCTTGGAAGACTAAACTTCTAGTCCCGATGACGGACTCAGATTGGATCCTGCAACATTATCCTGAGACATGTATATCTGCCTTCATTCATGTGTAATTTGTGGTTCAGTTCTAGTCTGCAAAAAGCCAGATGAGGAGATGGCAGCCAAGATTCAGACCCATACCATATTCAGACAACCCATACCATACTGGCTATGGGTTGCCTGAATATTTCCATGGACACCATGTGCACAATTATTAGGCAAGTTGTATTTTGGAAGGTTAATTTTATTGTTGAACAATTACAGTGCTCTCGGTCAATTCAAAATGTTAACAAACCTCAAACCTGAATACTGAAGAAAGTAAAAGTGAGGTTTTGGCTTTCTTAGGAGAATATGTGTGCACAATTATTATGCAACTAAATGAAAAATGAAAATTTGCCCATTTCACTCATTTATTTGCATCTGTTAAAGTGAAAATAATAAACAAACAACTCAAAATGTATAAACAGTTCTGACAATTCCAAAAAAAAATCAGTAACCAATATAGCCAGTCATAAGCCTTCCATTCATGGAGTCTGTCAGTTTCTTGACCTGTTGATGATCAACGTTTTGTGCAGCAGCAACCAGCCTCCCAGAAACTGTTCAGACAGGTGCACTGTTTTCCTTCACCATACATTTCCTGTTTAAGAACGGCCCACAAGTTCTCAATAGGATTTAGGTCAGGTAAGGAAAGGGGCCTTATTCTTTCATCTTTAAGCCCTTTATTGGCTAGTCATGCAGTGGAGTACTTCAATGAATGCGATGGAGCATTGTCCTGCATAAAAATCTTGGTCTTCTTGAAAGACGCTGACTTTTTCCTGTACCACTGCTTGAAGAAAGTGTCTTCTAAAAACTGGCAGTAGGTTTGGGAGTTGATTTTGAATCCATCTTCAACCCGAAAAGGTGCAACTAGCTCATCTGAAATAATAACAGCCCATACCAGTACCCCACCTCCACCTTGCTAGTGTCTGAGTCGAAGTGGAGCTCTGTGCCCATTACTGATCCAGCCACGGATCCATCTATCAGGTCTGTCAAGAGTCACTTCATCTCATCAGTCCATAAAATCTTTGAAAAATCTGTCATCAGATATTTCTTGCCCAATTTTGCCATTTCAACTTATTAGAATTAGAATTCTTTATTGGCCAAGTGTGATTGGACACACAAGGAATTTGCCTTGCTGCAAATGCTTTCAATGTGTGTCTTCAGTGTCTTCAGCCTTCCTTACCTTGGCCATGTCTCTGAGCAATAAACACTTTGTACTTCTGGGCACTCGAGGTAGGTTGCCGTTCTAGAATATGACAGCACTAGAAGATAATGGGTTCCTGGTAGATTGACATTTGATTCTTCTCAAACCTTTGGTAGTTAATGTATGTCTTTTTTCTCAACATGTTTCTTGCGACCCTACGGACTATTTGCAACAAAATGTTTGATGGTTCTGTGATCACAACCCAATATCTTAGCAATTTCAAGAGTGCTACATCCCTCTGAAAGACTTCTTGAATTTTCAGAGTCAGTTAAATCTCTTTTTGGCCCATTTTGCCTGAGGAAAAGCAGCTGCCTAATAATTATGCACACCTTGACATAGGTGTTGATCTTCTTAGGCCACACCCTCCCTCATTACACAAGTACACATCACCTTATACACTTATATCCACTAAGCATTCAAGTGTGTACAGATTGGAGGTGGGAAAATATGCATAAAAATGATATGGTCAAAATACACACCTAATAATTGTGTACACAGGGTACATCTGGTATGCTACCATGCAAATGGAGCAGGGAAGAGCCTAGTCCGGTCAGAAACTCTTGTTTCTGATTTGCATTCACTCACTGCTTAGTCTACTAAATAAGTCAGAGTAGCAATTCTCTACCTGGGGCCATATGGCCCCCTTGGGATGTTTCAAGTAGGCCACAAGTGAAAAATATGTACGGGGGGGACCCATCATAAGAAAAGGGATCACAGAAAAGCGGAGTGTATTATACTGCAAACACTGTCTTTACTGTAAATAAAAACTTATATTCTATTTACAACCTAAGTGTGTAAGGATGAGGGGCAAATGACATGGGTTTTGTAGCTTGTTAACCAATATAGTTACTTCGTATTTTAATTTATTTTCTCTCTTTTAAAATGATGCTCGGGTTTATTAGTTTTTAACATTCCTAAACTGCTAAACAACCAGAAGACTAGCTCCAGCTAAGAAAATGTTTGTTAGTACAAATTGGGGTTTGGTTTATCTCTTTTGTGACCTCCAAGCAACCCTTTTCCTTCTAATTATATCCCTTCCGACCTCAATCATATTAATGAACATGTATGATATTATGGAATACAAATACGTAACATATTTGACTACGTGTAACTAATTTCCTATGCAAAGGGGAGGTTACTTTTATCCTGTCCAATCTACTTTCCTCTTGCATTTTCTTTGTTGTGTTAACTGTAAGCAGGAACAAAACATGGGGCTCTGAGTTCTCTCTCCTTTTTCATACAGAGATTCACTTTATCAGGGCACCCTAACTAATAAACTGCTTTTAAATGATCTTCCAACTCAGTTGCTTATTGGGAAGGTAAACTGAGGCAGAACCTGGGGCCAGATTTGGCTTTCAGTGGCAAGCTTTTTCATCAGTAATAGCAGAGGTGGTATTCAACTGGTTCTGACCAGTTCTGGAGAGCTGGTAGCAGAAATTTTGAGTAGTTTGGAAAACCAGCAAATACCACCTCTGACTGGAGATTTTACACTATCCTTCCCTTGACAGGCCCACCAAGCCACAGCCACAGAACCGGTAGTAAAACAAATTTGAATCCCACCACCGAGTAATAGGACCTGGAAAGTGGGGAGGCACAGAAGAAAAATTACAAGTGGGCACAGGTGAAAACAGGGTGAGAAACATGCAATGTTTCTTAATTTTGGGCAATTTTAGATGTGTGGATATATTACACTACTAACTAGGGCATACAAAACATTTGCTAGACCAATACTCGAATACAGCTCATGAGTCTGGAACCCACATCACGTATCTGATATTAACACAGTTGAGAAAGTCCAGAAATATTTCACAAGAAGAGTTCTCCACTCCTCTACTCGTTGCAGAATACCTTATGCCACCAGACTTGAAATTCTAGACCTAGAAAACCTAGAACTACACTGCCTTCGGTCCGATCTAAGTACAGTATATAAAATCATACATTGCAATGTCCTTCCGGTCAATGAATACTTCAGCTTCAACCATAACAATACAAGAGCACACAACAGATACAAACTCAAGATTAACCGCACCAAACTTGATTGCAGGAAATAGGACTTCAGCAACAGAGCGGTCAATGTCTGGAATACTCTACCTGATTCTGTGGTTTCTTCCCCAAACCCCCAAAACTTTAACCTTAGACTGTCTACTATTGACCTCACCCCTTTCCTAGGGCGTGCATCACTGCACTAACGTGCCTACCGTCCCTGTCCTACTGATTCTTTTTATTTTTAGTATATATACCCATTCCATGTATTCATAACAATGTTTATACTTATAGCTATTATCTTGTAAGCAATTGACAAATCAAATAAATAAATAAAACTCCCAGAATTGCCCAGCTAGCTGTCCGGAGAATTCTGGGAGTTGAAGAGTCCACTCATCTTAAAGTTGCCAAGGTGGAGAAACGCTTGGTACATAAAAGTACAGGAAGGAATAATCTTTGGAATATTAAAAAAAAAAATCTTGCAACGTCCAGGTCGAAACTGCCCAAACGCGGCCCTTAGCCGGGCCTTGCTTCCCTTCCCTTTTCCTATGAAAGCCCCAATAGGCGAAGAGTCCCAGCCCGCTTGGGTGGCGACGGGATGCAACCAAGGGCTGGTCCCGACAGCGGCAGGAGAGCCGAGCCGCTATGCACGCGCTTATGCAAGGCGCCCAACCCTGGGTCGTGTGAATCCCACGCACTCGGGGCAAGGGCTACCTAGCCCAGGGTCCGCGCGCGGGCTCCAGCCGCCGGAACCGGGTGCTTTGCGAGCGGCGGCCGCTGCCGCTGCCTCCTGCCCCCGGGATACTCACCGGTCTTGAGGCGGCCGTCCCTTGCAGCAGGCGCGAGAGGGCGGCCAGCATCTTGCGCATGGAGTGTGTCGCCGGGTCCCCGCCGGCCGCAGCCTCCTGGAGCAAGGCCGGAGACGGAGTCTCCTTCAAGGATTCGGCGCCTTGCCCTTCCTCGCCCGCTGGCGGGCAGACAAGCCCTTTGCCCAGAGTGACGGCCAAGCGGCTCTCGCCTGCCCCCCAGCGGATCCCGCCGCCCTCCCCGGCGTGGTTGCTGCGCTTGCCTTCGACACGAGGGGGCGACAGTGCGAATGTGCGACGTTCCCCTTTCCTCCGCGTTTAAATGTGGGCCCAGCGAGCCTAGCAAGAAAGCGCCGCTGCTGCGGGTGTTTCAGAATCGACTCGCCCCATTCCTTGCTTGGGCTTCTGGGCTTTCTCCTATTTCCACGCAGCTAATGAGTAGCCGGAAGGCGTGTTGTTCCTGGCTTCGGGGAGACGAGGATAAACGTTCCTTTTGCGCCGTTGCAGGATGTACATACACTAACAGTGTGGTTATTAGTTGTCGCGTTATTTCGGTTGTTTTCTTTTTTTAACAGAAAGGAAGATAGGAAAAGAGGGGAGGATTTAATTAAGAGTGAAAGACCTATGCGTTTCTTTCTCCACATGGGTTTGGCGTTTTCACATGAAATAAATGCCATTTGAAATATCTGTCTAGCTAGTGAAGGCACCACTGAAGACCCCCAATGTTTGTCTTTATTATGTATTGCGGGCAGATTGAAGAGGCAACCAATCTTTGACTTCAAGCTACTTTATTCAGTAACAACAAGAACAATCCAGCAACTTGCCTGTCTGACAGATTGCCCTTTTATAGGGAGCTGTTAGACGGCTTGACCAATCAGGTTAAACTTTCCCCAGAGACCCTAGGAAAATCCCCCAAAAAGTCTGCAGGAAAATCCCCCACCCCATTTTCCTACCATCGCAGAATACTCTCTCTCTCTCAGAAGGGAGCTGAAAAGCAGGTTAGGAATGCAGCTGCCTTGGAGGGGGCATGGGGGTGTGAGAGAGGGAGTGTGTGTGAGAGAGAGGGAGAGAGAGAGACATCACCACCAGCCCTCCGAGGTTAAATGGGATCTCTCTCCCCTCCTCACCCTGAGAACGGAGCTGAAAAGCAAGTTAGGAATGTGGCTGCCTTGGAGGGGTGTGAGAGAGAGGGTGGGGGAGAGGGAGAGAGACCATCACCACCAGTTCTCCAAGGTTAGATCAGATCTCTCTTTCGCTCTCGCTCTCTTTCTTTCCCTCCCTCTCTCCAAAGTCAGCAAGCCACCGTCAGTCAAAATTCATATTAGTGGTCTGCGGGATTTAAAAGTATGAGCTTGCTGGTCCCTGAGGTCCAAAAGGTTGTGACCCCTTGTCTAAAACCAGTGGTGGGATTCAGCCAGTTCGCACCAGTTCACCTGAACCGTTAGCTAATTAAGCTGAAAGTAAAATGCAAGAGAGGGTTTTTTCCCCCTATCTCCCTTCAGTTAATAGCTCCAGGCAGACAGCCAAGAACCACATAACAGGTTACTTAAGCTACTTAGTTGTGATAGCAGCCAATATATGCCTTGAATAAAGTAAATAAACAATAGAAACTGACAGGATTAGGGCAGGGAAACACCCAGGAAACCCATCAATCACCCATCTAGGGATGAAATTAAACTCTTTCTTTCAGGAAGGACAAGATTACAAACATTTTTATTATAAAGGGTATCAAGTAACATTTCTATGATCAGCTGATATTCCCAAGGTCTTTTATAGCTGCTGCAATATTGGCTATTTCTTGTTTCTTCCTGGGGGGAAAAGATACAGGAGGGGACAATGATGCAGCTTGATCATACAGGCTGTGAATTTAATGCATGTGTGGTTGAGCCAGCTGTATTGCTTCTGCTGTGAAGCACCCAATTTAGAACATCTAGAATAATAGAGTTGAAAGGTTCTTGGTTAAGCCCTCCTAGGCGACAAACCGGGGACCGTGACTGTCCGTGGCATTGGTCCATGCTCTTTCGTTGGAAAGCCCCAATCATCATGATTAGGGGCTGAAGCTGCCTCGGCGGGGTGGTAGAGTAAGGGGAAGCCTCCAGCCAGGTCAAGGGAAGCTGCATCTCCCCAGGCTTGGCAATTTTTTCCCCAAAGATGACCGAGCGGTGGTCTAAAATGGCCACCCTGAAGAGGAGGACTTAGCTGGATTAAGATTTCTGCGGGAGTGGAGAAAGAGGTGGACAATATAAGAATCAGGACAATTTGGTGCAAGAAAGGAAACAAGAATCTTTAAGAAAGCGAATTATAAGGGAAGGGGGGAAAAAAGAGAAAATAACTTTGACAGTTGAACAGGGCTTCGAACCGAGAAAGGAAGAAGCCAGAACAAGAAACTTAAATAAATTGAATTAAAATATATTGGCAACAAACAGGCATAAATTAAAGCTGGACTTAAGAGCTATTAAAAAGAGGGGGGAAATTGGAGATTTGATTGTTTTGGAATATTGAGGCTTGGAAAGCCCTGAACAAAAAAATGAGGGGGGGAGTGAGGACTTTGTATAACGGAGAGTGCCATCTGGTGGACAAAAATTTAAACGGAAAAATAAAAAGAGTTCCTGTTTTTCTATGAATCTGACTTGATACAATGAAAAGGAAATATTGAAACAATAAAACAAGTACCCCAGAAAGTGAAAGTTGAACTAGAATAAAAGAAAAAAATACAGATTATTGGACTAATTGGTGACTTTGGTATAAACCCAGTGTTGGAATAATTGTGAATCTAGAAAGCCTGAAGAAGAAGAAAGAAAAAGAGAAGTTGATTTGTGGATTTTAAAGATTATAAGATATAAGAGTGTGTAACAATGATATCTCTGTGGGAACTAAAAATGGAACTTAAAAATATGAAAGAACTGCTACATGCAAGAGGTGAATCACTTGGCTCTGTGTTAAAAGATATGGAAATGGCGATTGAAGAACATGAAGAAGAAATCTCAGAGAAGGAGGAGTTAGTTCAAGAAGAAGCCATCTTAAATAGACAATCAACACAAAGAATACCACAAAGAAGAGAGAAAAGAAGGGGGGTTAAAAATAGGAGATTCCAAAGTAACTAAAAAGGGGAATACCTGTAAAAATAGGAAAGACAGAAAGAAACAGCAGAAAAGTAAAAGGGGGAAGGAGAGGCCAGGCGAGATGAGGCGTCCCTTGTGATGTTGAGTTGGCCATGCTCACCCAGTCACATGACCACCCAGCCACGTCTACCCAGCTGGTCATTAGGGCAGAGAACCGGTTGTTAAATTATTTGAATCCCACCACTGTCTAAAAGTATTACCGTTGAGTGCTCCCCTGGATTTTTTCAGGTATAGTGTTTCTTATCTTCCATTTCTCCCACCCAAATTTAATTGTTGCGGTGGAGGGACTTGAGTCATCCCACCATTGACAGGGTTGTGGGATGCAGAATGTGTTTAAGCCCATGAAAGGCTATAAGAAATCTACTCTAAAGGGTTGTACCATTGAGCCCACTCCCCTGTGTCAAGCGGGGATATTAATTAAATATACCTGGGGGGGAATTCAAACCAAGCCAGTGAGGCAGCTACACAAAGCCGAGGGAGCCACGGGAGCATCGTGTGAGGTCCCAGCTACAGCAGCAGGACTCCGGGTGCTGCGCTCCACCTCCATTCATCAGCTGGCCACTCAACAGCTGATCACCTATGGATCGGGCCTCCGGTCAGCAGCAGCAGCAAGAAGTCCAGGACAGCTAGGATGAGCTGGCCAGCTGATCACTCGCCAGCTGGCCACTTAGATGGACAAGACGGGACTGCTGTTACTGCCAATGGTGTGAGGAGCTGGAACATGACTCCAGAAGGGTGGGGGAGAGCTACGGTTGCTGGGAGGTAGAAGCTCCCAGCACTGACTTTGCAAGGGACTTGTATGTTCCTACTCACCGTGTACCAAGGCTCTGGATTGAAGATTAAAGACTGGTTTGCTGCTACGTTGTTGTGCTCTTGTTTTTGGGTGTGTGTGCTGTGGTTCTTCCCATGGTCTGGCCTTGGACCTTTGAGAGTAATCCCAAAGGAATAACCTTTCCTTGTTTCGGGATCATGTAACGATCATGTCCATCAAAGTGGGCCAGATGAGGGAACATAGAAGCAATTTGTCACAATTTCCAGCTGTTATTAATGAATTGAGAATCCCCAAAAGCTTTGGGAGTGGCATGAGTTCTGAACAGTCATAAATATTCAGCTCTTCTATTCAGCTTACTAACAGTTTTCTTTCGTTTGTGCTAAAAAATTACAAAAGAACCTGTTTTTTTCTGAAACATTCTAGAAAACAGATGTTGAGAGTTTCTCCTCAATATAGTCTTCCCCTTGTCTGAAAGCATGTCAGTCCTGGAACACTAAACTGGGTTTCAATTGTTTCATATGGATGTATAGGAGGAGAACTGGCAGAGTCAGGGGGAGGGGTAAAATAAGGGATCAGTTTAGAGTCAGAAATGAACTATGTCCAATCCCCCTTTGATTGCTATTGAACTTTATCTAGCTCTAACCAGCTGTTGATTGCTAGTTGAGAAGATTTTTCTGGATCAGCTTTTAGCAGTAAATCACTTAAATTGAGATTTACATGTGGACCTGGTTTTTTGCACCTGACAGGATGCTAAGATAGGAAATGTTCAATTTTTTTAAACTATAACTTGCTTGAGCATGAGAGAAAATTTTGGAGGGAAGTAAAAGAACAGAAACTACAAATTGGTATGAAACTATAGTTTAGAAGTAAAGGATTATCAATGAATATACTGATTAAAATATTTTCTGTAGTCAGAAAATTATCCAATTTACTAAACAAAACAATGTCTTTGAAAAATATTTATCAAACATGCTTTATTTCTAAATAGGAGAAAGTGACTATAACTCCCTGTTCCAGATGTAATGTCTCCTGGGTAGTGAGTCATTAGTAATAATACATTCAATTATATGATTGCAGGCTGTTGTGGTCATTGATTTTGAAAAAATATGGCCGAAAATATATAATGTGCCATATTGCATATGCTTTTATGCAGTATATGGGGGTTTTTTGGCAGTAATGTGGAAACAGTTTGTCAGTATTTCCCAGTCTAGCTTAAACTCCAGAGATTTCTCAGTAATCTCTTATCCAAGATTTGACCACATCCAAGCCTGCTTAACTTTTGGATGTGAAGTACTTGCTGGCAGCTGCTATAGAACAGTTCATATATACAGTGAACATTAATATTCACTTTTTAAAGGGTGGGGCTTCAGTTGTGCAGCCACAGCTGTAATTTTGAGATTGTTGACCCTTCTCAGCAGATGTCTACTTCAAAAAGATTTTATTTATTTGAATTTATTGGCCATCTACTAGACCAGGGGTGTCAAACTCAATTTCACTGAGGATCACATCAGGGTTATATTTGACCTTGGAGGGCCAAGGTGTGCGTGGCTAGGGTGGGCATGGGCAGCTCAACATCATTTGTGTTGGGGGTACCTGTGGTGGCCTGAGCGCTCTGCCAGTGAAAATGGGCTCCCGAGCTCCGTTTCGGCTGCGATCCTCTGCTAGCAAAAATGGAGTTTGAGAGTGCCACCCGCAGCCCTCACAAGCTCTGTTTTTAGCTGCAATGGCCTCCTGCAACACTCCGCCAGTGAAAACAGATCTTGAGAGGGCTGCACACAGAACATAAGTACCAAACCAGTAGTAGCACTGGTTGAATCCCACCCCTGCCTCGGTCATCACAGTTGTAATTTGAGAACTAACTGTAATTGCTTACAGAGCTCACACTTTGAGAAGTTGAGAAAATATTCTGACAACCATGCTACCTTATCCCTTCCAGCTATAACTCAGGGTCATCTTATAATAAGAATTAAAGGCTTGGTTCCACTTATATAACATGTTGTTAATGAGTAACAATGCTGTGCTGAGGAATGGCTACCATGCTGTTATCAGAACCAGGTGAGTCCCTCTTTCTGAGCCTAGGTTCCACACTGCCACAAAACAGTAATATTTCTCGCCTTATATTGTTTTTATAAGAATTTACAGCACAACAAGAAAACACAATACAAAGGACTGTTGAAAAAATAATAAATCATTAAGGATTTTCATCCTTGTTATGGGATCAAGAATCTAAATCCTTTTGACTGAAGCCAGACTAACAGCAAGTGTCAATGAAGTGTGCCAAGCTGATTATATATTACTTCATTCTTGTTAAATGCAAAATTTATTTCCTGGCATAAGTCTATTCTGTTCTTTTATCTATTAGCCTTGTATGCTAAGTACACCAGTGTATTCTGTCATGCATACCAGCAAAGCACTGAGGTTGAGTATCATGTATTTTTATCAACTGACAGTAATTCTCTAATATCTGGCACAGTTGAGAATTACATAAGACTGGCTTAATTAGCAGATTGATGGTAGAACTGTTTTATTCAGAAAGAAAACATCATTATGCCTTCTTGACTTCATATTCAACCACTTCTATGCCAATGGTTTAGAAAAAACATTGTCAAAGCTAGCAAACACACTTTTGTCCTGTTTTACTGTAGTCAAGTTTGTGCATGATCCTTGAAAATTGATTTTAAAAAGTAAGCTGCCTGGAGGAACAAGCCAAGAAGATCAAACATATCTACTTGCTTTCAACTGTAACCAATCAATTGTTCACAAAAAAAACAGGAGGGTACAAATACACGTCTCCCTCCCTCACTTTCAAACAACTGGCAATCTGAATATCCTGGAGGCAAGTGCTAGTCATCAGGATGTCTAGCTAATCAATAACTATTGTGATGTTTGTCTAATCTTATGGTAAAGCTATCCACATGAACGGCCATTACACTGTGAGCCCACTGCAGGCTCCTTTTTTGTTATCCCCCAAAGCTTTTTATTTTAGTTTTGATGCTTGGTGTGTCTGTTGGTCTGCATGTGTGCATGTGCACTTGAATACAATTTAATTTTATGTAATTGTATTGCTTGTTTCTTTGCACTTTGGGATAAATTTCAGTGAAAAAAGCTTCACTGTTAAAAACAACAAATGCATTAAATGCTGCATGAAGAATTATATTCATACGTTTCTGGCATAAGCGAAATAGCCCTCAGCAAATCAGTTGTCATATTGTCACATCTCATAGCATTTTTTCCATGGAGTACAGGTAGTCTTCTACTTACAACAGTTTGTTTAGTGACCGTTTTCAGAGTTACAGCATCACTGAAAAAAGGAACTTATGACCATTTCTCACATTTAAGTCTTTTGTAGCATCCCCCATGGTCACATGATTTACATTCAGATGCTTGGCAACTGTCTCATATTTATCACTGTTGCAGTGCCCCAAGGATCCCAATTTTGTGACCTTCTGTCAAGCTAAGTCAATGGTGAAACCAGATTCACTTAACAACCGTGTTACTAATTTAACAACTGTGGTGATTCACTTAACAAATGTGGGAAAAGAAGTCACAAAATGGGGCAAAACTCACTTAAATATCTCACTTGGCAACAAAAGTTTTGGATTCTATTGTGGTCATAAGTTGAAAACTATCTGTACTCATACGAAGAAAAGAGACACTGAGTTTAGAATTTTTAAAAATCTCAATATTCCTATATAATAGACCATCTCAAACATTCAGTGGAAAAAGTGAATGCAATGGACCAATTAATATTTCCAAAAGGAACAAATATATATAATATTGAAGTCATTGATTGGGAAATATAATAGACCCAATAGTTTCAACTCAGCTAATTCTGATTGCAGTTTCCAATGCTTAGATGCAAATACTGGTTTATCTAGTGTTTGACCAACTTTCCCCAAGCTACTGTTCTCAAAAGTATATGTGGGAATAATTCTGAGAAGGCAGATTTATTGGCAAGACTTTTAGAATTGGTTTCCCATTGCCTACTTACTAAGGGAGAAAGTAAGTGACTTGCCCATAGACACCCAACTGGCAACATTGTCAAGGCTTCCAGTTTCTAATCTGGTGCCTTTAACCATATACCAAATTGGTTTCATCTTTAATGCTGGTCTATGATAAATACGAAATGGTGGAAACTGTAACAGAAATATTCCAGAATTGTTCACAGAACATGTGCCGACCTGATGCAATTAAAAAAAAAACACTTTATTTTACTTTCATTATTTTTATGACCGTCTCCAGGTTCTGTTGGAGGCAAGTATATATATAAAGAAACCAAATACATAACAGTATTCCTACTTCTTCCAAAGTTGAAAGATATATTTATACGGTTGCATTCTAATCATAGTTGATACTACTACTACTCCTGATGTCATTTGTAACAATTATGATTTGGAAAAATTATAGTAATGACTCAGATATAAAAGAAACATCAGTACTGAACTAACTCAACATTTGAAAATTCCTAAAGTAAAACTACCAGGGAATGTTCTCCCTGCCTTATTTCATCCTAATCTTCTGGGACTTTTGCAGATGCTATATAATAGTTGGATACAATTTAAAAAAAGAAAACCAGCATGTCTTTAAAACAGATACAGATACAAAAGTGAAAAAAATGAAATATACGCTTCCTTTTAAAATAAATTTTAATTATAAATGATTGTGTTATACTGTAAATTCTGAATTAATATTTCCAGAAAATTATATTTTCAGGATCTCCAATAAAACTTATTTAGCAGTTTGGATTTAATTAAACATGTCAGAACAAAAATTAAAAATAGCTGTTACTCTAAGATCCAAAGGAATTACAAGTTCCTACTGTGGTGTTTATTAGCACAAATAATAATCTCATCCCCATCAAAAGGAAGAGACATCTTCAATAGTAAAGCACTTCACTTTCATTAAGTGCAGCTTCTGAATGGCTTACTAACAAACATCACATTATTTGTGAAAGCTTGATGAAGCTGAACAGGAAGTAATATTTATTAATCAGATTTCAAAGTACTCCACCCAAGTAGTTTTGCCAACTGTGACTCATTTAGTTTGTCCCTTAAAATTCAGGGAAACCAATTCCATTTCTACTAAAATAGCCTCACCTCATCTATCTGTAAAGCCACCCTCTGCTTCTATTTCTTGTTATATCAAAACATATTACAAAGACAGAGTTAATATTACTTGCCCTTCTAAGTATATCTAATAGTTGTACTGAAATATATTGGGAGATTTGGTCTGTGAATATATTTTTGGTAAGTAAGTTTATAATTGGTAATCTTCAAAAGTGACAAATATTCACATGAATATTTGTATTGAATGTTTGATTTTTATTGAAAGTAACAGATTTGTTGGATTAGTTCCCCAAGAATGTGCATTGATTTTAGTGAGACAATGAGTCATCCTAAGGAATGTATCAGCTCTGTTGGCTTGTATGTCACTATGTAGAATTAGTTGGTTACCATAGTGTCCAGGATCAACATACTATATGCACATTTTCAAATCAGAACACTTCTGGTATGAATACTTTCATTCACTATTTGAAACTTCATGGTATAACTTGTTTTTACTTTTTTTCCCAGGACATGATCCAGTGGTGAGATTCAAATAATTTAACAACTGGTTATATGCCCTAATGACCATTTTATTTATTAAAAAATGATATACCAAAAGGATTAGGGTTAGGGCCAGAGGTGGTATTCAGCAGGTTCTAACCAGTTCTGAAGAACCGCTGGCAGAAATTTTGAGTAGTTCAGAGAACCGGTAAATATCACCTCTGACTGGCCCTGCCCTCATCAAATCTCTGCCTCCCAAGTCCCAGCTGATCAGCTGGGTCTTCTTTTGTTGCCCTGCAGAGGAGAATGGAGCTGGAAAGCAGGTTAGTGGGATGGGGAAGGAATGGAACTTTGCAGTAACCTTCCCCAGGAGTGGGGAGGGAATGGAGATTTTACAGTATCCTTCCCCTGCCACACCCACTAAGCCACGCCATGCCCACCAAGCCACACCCACAGAACTGGTAGTAAAAAATGTTGAATCCCACCATTGTTTAGGGCCCAAATGTTAGGGCTGGGGGGTTGGCCTGAATGTCAAGAGAACCAGGGTGGTGACAAGCAGAGGCTGCCTCTTTTCCATCCCTGCCCTGGATCAGGGAATCTGGCGGATGGACAGGGGTGGGGGCTGGCCAGAGCCTCAACCATCAGCTTCTCATCTCTCATCCTCACCCCAAAGCAGCCTCCAGAGGTGGTCTGCCCTGCCCTGTGGCTTTGTCAGCTTTCTTTTCCTCTGCGGAAGAGCAGGAAAGAAAGCTGGGTGTCCCGAGACGTCCCATTCAGGGAGGCAACTCAGGTTGCACTTGATAGGAAAGTAAGGCTTTGGAAGCTGCCTTTTCATTTACATTAATCATCAATATTGTAATCCACCCTTTATTTTTCAAACAAATGATTTGTATTTACCACAATTAGCCTCCTAATTATAGGAGGCTAATTGTAGCTATGAATTCTGCACATGAGCTGGTGAAATAGACACTCATGCCCTCAAAGCTCATAATGCTTCCTTGCTCAGGGTGCACCACTGCTTTATGGGTGCATTCAACTTTATGGCTCAGCTGAACTCTTCAGATGTGGTGGCTGCAGTTCTGATCACCTTTGGGAAGCCTGGGTGATGAAAACCTTGATGAAATCCAGCTCACCCAAGGTCAGGTTGGCCGTCGTAGGAGGTGTGGTCCATCCCTGTCCTCCAGCAGGGCAAGCCTCCCACAATGGCCAACCTGACTCTGGGTAAGCCGGATTGCTTCAGCTGCAAGGAGCCCAGCCTAAGGTTTCCATCACTCAGGCTTCCTGAAGGTGATCGGAACTGCAGCTCCTGCCATTGTGAGAAAGTCTCATTGATTCCCTTACAAACAGCATTGCCTGAAATTCTCGTTACAGGCAGAGGCTGCGCGTTGCTTCTAAACACACACCTCCCACAATCTTCCAGGGCTCGATTCTGCAAAGACAATTTGCTCTAGAATGGAAGCAGGGGAGAAGTTTCTGTCAGGAGACGTCCTGCCCAGCAGTCAAAATTTCAAGCAGGAGGATGACTGCAAAGAGCATGCAGGGATCCCTGCAGCTCCTGGAAACTTTGAGTGCTGTTTTTCGGCACTGTTCGGTTGGTCTAGTGGGCGGGATTGCATTGCGCTTTACCCGCAGTTACATTGGCACCTGGTGCTGTCCTCCCAAGAGGTGGTGCAGTGTTTGGTCAGCAGCCATACCATGAATGGGGATTGACCATCCTCCAAACCCACCCACCCCCCCGCTGTCAAAGTGGATCCTGGGCACTACACTGCATGGAGAAACATGAAAACTTCTCTCTTGGACTTTTGGGGAGGGGTTTTTTCCCCACTTAGAAGGAAGTTGAATGAAAACCAGACAAGTTCCAGAAAACACGCATTTATCATAACCAGTTTGCCAAACTCAACAAAAAAGTAGGTATCACTTCTGCTGATCCAGTGCGAACCGGCTCAATCCCACCACTGACATGATCTCTGTAATAAACAGAAGAGCATCCTTTTTCTTCTTGAGACTACAGATAATCTTCAACTTATGATCCAAGTGGAAACAGCCAACTCAGAAAGCTCAAATGCCCAAGGAGCTGCTGATCCAGTTCTGCAGAGGAATTATTGAGTCTATCATCTGCACCTCTATAATGGTCTGGTTTGGTTCTGCAACCCAACAGGACAGACAGACTTCAAAGAGTAATTAGGACTGCAGAAAAAACAATTACTACCAACCTGCCTTCCATCGAGGACCTGCATACTGCACAAATCAAAAAGAGGCTGTGAAAATATTTACAGACTCCTCACATCCCGGACAGAAACTGTTTCAACTCCTACCCTCAAAAGGACGCTATAGAGCACTGCACACCAGAACAACTAGACACAAGGACAGTTTTCTCCCCGAACGCCATCACTTTGCTAAACAAATAACTCCCTCAACACTGTCCAACTATTTACAAAGTCCGCATTACTATTAATATTAACCTTCTCATCACTCCTTATCACCCATCCCCTCCCACTTGTGACTGTATGACTGTAACTTTGTCCTTGTATCCTTATGATTTATATTGACTGTTTCCTAGTATGATTTGATTGCTTATTGTACCCTATGACTGTCATTAAGTGTTGTACCTTATGATTCTCACTCTTGATGAATGTATCTTTTCTTTTATGTACACTGAAAGCATTTGCACCAAGACAAATTCCTTGTGTATCCAATCACACTTGGCCAATAAAGAATTCTATTCTATTCTATTGTTAAGCAAGGTGGTTGTTAAATGAGTTATGACCAACTTTACTGCTTTTGCCATAGTTAAGTTAATCACTGCAGTTGTTAAGTGAATCATGAGGCAAATCCAGATTCACGGTTGAGTCTGCTTGTTGGAAGCTGGCTGCAAAGCACTAATGGCAATCACGTGACCCGAGAATAATGCAACCACTGTAAATACATGTTGGTTGCCAAGCACCTGAATTTTGATCATGATCATGAGGATGCAGTCATTAGATGGACTGTTTCCTTGTATGATTTGATTGCTTATTATACCCTATGACTATTATTAAGTGTTATACCTGATGATTCTTGACTCTTGACAAATGTATCTTTCCTTATGTACACTGAGAGCATTTGCACCAAGACAAATTCCTTGTGTGTCCAACCACACTTGGCCAATGAAGAATTCTATCTAAAGAATTCTATGCTGCAATGATCATAAGTGCAAGGACTGGTCATAAGTCATTTTTTCAATGCTATTGTAACATCAAATGGTCACCAAATGAAGGGTTTCAAGTTGAAGACTCCCTCTAATTCTGAAGACGTAGCCGTATGTCCCTCTAACAAAAGCATGAATATGCCTCAGTAACGATTTTTAATGGCATGTGTTCTAGACATTGACTTCAGCCCATTCCAAGACAATATCTGAGGCAGCTTAAAGGATATTTACCTGTTCTAATTTTAAAATAACATATCCCCTCTTCTGGATGCAACATAATGGATAATGAAGCTATCAGCCCCATAAACTGTAGACAGAACAATGTTTCTCAACCGTAGCATGTACGATCAATTCCCAGAATTCTCCAGGCAGTCCTCAATTCCTCTGTCTGCTTATATCATCTACACTTCTGTAGATGATGGCTGCTTATATACATTATATTTAATCATACTGATAGAAAAATAACTTTCTGTGAAATTGAACCAATATCTTCTATTATTTTTAATGTTGCAGTTTCATTGACATTACTAATAATTTAAACTCCCTATTCTTGGGAACAATACAAGATGGTTTGCCATCACCTCCTGATTTTCATTCTGGATTTATAAATGAGCACCTGGGAAAAACATGAAGCCAAATTAAGTAATTTAGAAGAACTCTAGACCATGTGCTCCAATATATTATACTATGGAGAAAAATCCATCATGGGTAAAAAAAAATGGAGCAGTTGATCTAATAGGATTTTCCATTCTGTGGTAGCAGACAGAACAAGATGCATGATTTATTGCAATATAAAAATGCCCTTTAGGAGATTATGAACATTTCTTCACTAGCAGTCCTTAGTGGAACCCATCTTGTTTTTAGGACAATAGAAAAAGCAACCAGCATAATGATAATTGGTCCCATCCCTGGCTTTTTGTGCCTGCTTTCCAGTATGGAAATCTGTAGGACAAGGCTGGATAATCAGGTCCAGAGGACAACGCAAGGCTAGTGTTGTAGAAACAGAGTGTGAAACTAAAGTCATGAGATACCCTTGGTGGTGCTGCAAATAATAAATACTCCACATCTCACTTTTTCCCTTCAGCTTTCACATACACCCAATTGTATATTTTCTCCATTTTCTGTTAAGGCATTACATTAGAAACCTGGAGATTATGAATTCTAATTCTCTCTCAGGCACAAAACTAAGTAGGTGACCTTGGGCCATTCATTTTTTCTCTGCCCTAGAGACAATAGCAACCTGTGGCTGAAAAACATTGGCAAGAAAACTGCAGGGACTTGTCAAGACAGTCTCAGAAAACTGGACATGATTAAATGGAAGAAAAAATGAGTTTTATTACAAGCCATCAGTTTATAATAAATGATGATTAAAAAAACAAAAATCTTCAAGGGCATTGAAAAAGAATGATCTGTCTAGACTTTGGCTGAGGTACTATTAGATCTTCAGTGTTGTAATTGCTTATTTATTTTTACAATTTCAACTTTATGATTTCATATTAAAATCATTTAACGAGAAAGAACTGCTGTTACAGGAATGCAATGAAGAATTTATGGTACAAACAGTACCATTGACTTCCACAATTAGTAGTCATATTTATCAGGATTCCATCCTACTGAATATCATTGTACATACAATTTAAATGTTTCTTATAACATCTGTATAATATGATTCAGAACACAGAACAATCATTTTTACATCAAAGCCAATGTTAGGGTTCTATGTGCAATTCAAATAAAAGATACGCATTTTCAGAACTACCATTTCGAACTGAAACCAATTCATTCAATATATTAATCACAGGAGGAGTTCTGAGGAGCTTACTGCATATCCAGGAGATGTTTCTTTATTAGAACTCCAAAATTATGGAATGGTCTCCCTTTGAACATAATCCTTGCCTTCACTGATCTTTTGGAAAGCATTGAAAGCACCATCAGAAGATAAATCAGCAGTTGATTATTGCCTTATTGTTCTTAGGGATGAACTTGAAGTTGCCCTGTGTTGTTATTGTGAGATTGATCCAGTGGTGATGATTGGTAAATTGTATATTAGGTTTTTTATTGTTATGTTAGTTATGCCATGGATGCTGTAATAATTAAACTCATAGACAATTTTGTTTTAGAGCTTACATATTGGGGGATGTTTTATTGCATTTATTATTTATCACTTCACAGTACTTTTACAGCTCTCTCTAAGCGGTTTACAGAGTCAGCATATTGCCCCCAACAATCTGGGTCCTCATTTTACCCACCTCGGAAGGATGGAAGGCTAAGTCAACCTTATAGCATATATTTTTTTAATTTTTCTAAGCCACCACACATCTATATAGGATTGATGACATACACATTTGTAAATAAATACATAATTTGTGGGGCGGGTTTGCTAGTATCATGCATTAACCTACAAAATTGTGGTGACTCAACAGTGTATATGACTGCTGCTATCCAGGCTTGTACACAATATCAGTGCTTTATAATTCTGGAAGAAATATTTGCACTACTTCCAGAATTATAAAGCATTGATATTGTGAACAAGTCCCTTAATTTTGCATACTGTATATAAACTGGGTGTTCAGTTGTGCAACTGACTACAGGTCAATTTGCTACATGGCTGGCAGTCTGGTAGAATCAACAGAGAAGACCAGAGGTTTTCCATCACTCATAAGAATGCTAATTGGGTGTGGCTCACAATGACATGCTTTCCAAACATGAGCCTGTTTTAAATTATATTTGGCCTAACATCCTAGGACAGTTATATCCTTGATTTTGAGAGTTATGAGAAGAAAAAGGCTAATTGTAGATCAGGGGATTTATCTGTAGTCCCTTAGTCCTAAAATTTAACTGTTATGTCTACATCAAGTTCAGAAATGATGGACTTAGGAAAATGGTGTAGTCTGAAGCTTCATCAGCGAACTACATCACGGAACTCAGGAGATTACAACACAAAACCTCAGGAGGTTGCAACACAGACAACGACCCAGGAGATAACAGCACAAGACCCAGGATGTCACAACAATAAAACTCAGAAGGTCATCACACGTAGCTACAACACAAAAGGCTGAAGGACACACAGCCACTACCTCAGCCACACAGGCTCTTATGAAAAAGCCAACCAATCAGCAAACATCAACTCCATCAACCAATCAAGAGGCAACAACACAGCCAACAACACAGCCAACCAATCAGCAAATACCAATTCCATCAACCAATCAAGAAGCAACAACAGAGCCAACAACACAGCCAACCAACCCGCTTACAGCAGAGCCAGCACACCACACCTCCCCTCCAGTATTTATAGAGAGAAGGCAGCTCAGATCACGCTTTGCTGGCACAAGCACAAAGCTGAAGGCACCAACCTGAAGATGGTGAGTGGGATCTCGTCGAAACGTCGCCAAGGTATTCTCAATCTTACACGAGACAAGACCCGAATACACCAAGACCTACATACCTTTACCCGTGAAAATCTACGAAAACAAATATATATATATATATATATATATATATATATATATATATACACATATATATACATACATACATACATGTAGGTCTTGGTGTATTCGGGTCTTGTCCCGTGTAAGATTGAGAATACCTTGGCAATGTTACGACGAAATCTCATCCGTCATCTTCAGGCTGGTGTCTTCAGCTTCGTTCTTCTGGGAGAAGTGCGTGATCGTGGCTGTTTTTCCCTTTTAAACTCCAGAGTTGGCTGTGTTGTTACTTCTTGAATGGTTGATGGAGTTGATGTATGCAAATTGGATGGCTTTTTCCTGAGACCCTGTGTGGCTGAGGTGCTGGCTGTGTGTCTCTCAGCCTTTTGTGTTGTAACGACCTGGGTAATGGGCTGTGTGATGACCTTCTGAGTTCTATTGTTGTGACATCCTGGGTGTGGTGCTGTAATCTCCTGGGTCGTTGTCTGTGTTGCAACCTCCTGATGTTTTGTGTTGTAATCTCCTGAGTTCTGTGATGTAGTATCCTGGGTGGAAGGCTGTGATGTGACATTCGGGCCTTGGTTTGGCTCGAGTTTGAGGTCTGGCTATGTGTTTATAGCGTGTGTCAGTTTGCTTAGTTTGGGGGTCGGAGGGGGTGTAGCAGCTGGTGTTGCAGCCATGGTCTGGTTTCTGGATGGTGGTTGCCTTTCATCTGTGGCTTTGGGTTTGAGTCTGGTGAAGGAGATTGGTGGTGGCATCATGTGTTATTTTGGGTCCGTGTTGGTTTTCGTGGCTGGGACTCGTTTGTTGATTAGGGCTAGTTTCCAGATGTCTGGTAGGTGGGAAGTATCATCCCGTTTATTCATGTTATGGGGTGTTTCTCTATTTCGATGGCTTCCCTAATTATTCTCTTGTTGAAGTGTTCAGTATTGGAGATAAGTTTGGATCCCTCAAAATCAATTTCATGTCCTGTGGCTTTAAGGTGCTGGAAAAGGGAGGAAGTTTTTCTTCTTTTCTGACTGCGTTCTTGTGTTCTGCGATGCATGCATTTATTCTCCTGTTGGTTTGTCCAATGTATGTGGCTGGGCAAATTTTGCATGGTATTTTATAAACTCCTTGGTTTTCTAGCTGGATCTTGTCTTTGGGGTTTCTTAAGATGTTGGCTATTTTTTGGTCAGTGCCAAAGGCTGTCCTGATATTGTGTTTGTGGAGAATTTTGCTGATTTTATCTGTGGTGCCTTTGATGTAAGGGAGGAGGGCGATGACATTGTCCTGTTCTGTGTCTTGGTTTTTGGGGGGAGTCTCCCTTAGGATTAGGTTGGTGATTGTGCTTCTTTGGAATCCATTGGACATTAATACGTTAGTGAGGGTGTGTAATTCTGTTCTCAAGTGGTCTTTGTCAGCTAGGCGTTTGGTTCTGAGATGAGGGTCTTGGCTACGGAGTTGATCTGTGCAGGGTGGTGATGGGATTGTGCATTTAAGTAGCGGTTAGTGTGTGTCTTTTTCTGGTAGATGGTGTGTCCTAGGGAGCCATTGGGTTTTTTGTAAATTAGGACGTCCAGGAACGGAAGTTGGTTGTTGGTTTCTGTTTCCATGGTAAATTGTATTTTGGGGTGTAGGCTGTTGAGATGTGTGAGGAAGACGTCCAGTTTTTCTTTCCCGTGTGGCCAAATTACGAAAGTGTCATCTATATATCTAAGCCAGAGTTTGGGTTTGGATTTGGATTTGTCTAGAGCATTGGTTTCAAAATGTTCCATGTATAGGTTAGCAATGACGGGTGAGAGGGGTGATCCCATAGGTGCTCCTTCTATCTGTTTATATCCAACCCAAACTCTGGCTTAGATATGTAGATGACACTTTCGCAACATCACCTGTATTGATTGTTGTCCCCCAGATGGTGAGGAAGAGGCAGTTGTTAGTTGAGAAACAGGAGCCGTTACTTTTCTACTCATTTTCTAATAAAAAGCCCCAAAAACAAAGGCCAATCCAACAATAATAAAGATAAGGAGACAAAAAGAGGAAAAATAGAAATTTTTGAAAAAAGGGGGAATCTTCAGGTTCTTGTATACGCTAATCAGTTAGTTCCATTTATGTGCAAAAATAGAAAAGGGATGAAAAAGAGGAAACCACAAAGGCTGAAGGTAAATGTCTCCCACTTCAAAAAATAAAAGAGGAAGAGAGAGCGAAATCTTCAGGCACTTGTATGCCCTAATCCAATTGGTTGCAATGATATGTCAAAAGAGAGAAAAAGAAAAAAAGAGTGAAAAAGGGAAAAAAGGGAACAAGCCAAAAGAAGAAAAAAAGAAAGGGAAAAAACAATTCTTATTTGGAAAAAAGAGAAGGAAACAATATATATATATACATATATATATATGTAGGTCTTGGTGTATTCGGGTCTTGTCCCGTGTAAGATTGAGAATACCTTGGCAATGTTACGACGAAATCTCATCCGTCATCTTCAGGCTGGTGTCTTCAGCTTCGTTCTTCTGGGAGAAGTGCGTGATCGTGGCTGTTTTTCCCTTTTAAACTCCAGAGTTGGCTGTGTTGTTACTTCTTGATTGGTTGATGGAGTTGATGTATGCAGATTGGATGGCTTTTTCCTGAGACCCTGTGTGGCTGAGGTGCTGGCTGTGTGTCTCAGCCTTCTGTGTTGTAAACGACCTGGGTAATGGGCTGTGTGATGACCTTCTGAGTTCTATTGTTGTGACATCCTGGGTGTGGTGCTGTAGTCTCCTGGGTCGTTGTCTGTGTTGCAACCTCCTGATGTTTTGTGTTGTAATCTCCTGAGTTCTGTGATGTAGTATCCTGTGTGGAAGGCTGTGATGTGACATTCTGACCTTGGTTTGGCTCGAGTTTGAGGTCTGGCTATGTGTTTATAGCGTGTGTCAGTTTGCTTAGTTTGGGGGTCGGAGGGGTGTAGCAGCTGGTGTTGCAGCCATGGTCTGGTTTCTGGATGGTGGTTGCCTTCATCTGTGGCGGGCTTGGGTTTGAGTCTGGTGAAGGAGATTGGTGGTGGCATCATGTGTTATTTTGGGTCCGTGTTGGTTTTCGTGGCTGGGACTCGTTTGTTGATTAGGGCTAGTTTCCAGATGTCTGGTAGGTGGGCTATCATCCCGCTTATTCATGTTATGGGGTGTTTCTCTATTTCGATGGCTTCCTAATTATTCTCTTGTTGAAGTGTTCAGTATTGAGATAAGTTTGGATCCCTCAAAATCAATTTCATGTCCTGTGGCTTTAAGGTGCTGAAAGGGAGGAGAGTTTTTCTTCTTTTTCTGACTGTTGTGTTCTTGTGTTCTACGGATGCGCATTTATTCTCCTGTTGGTTTGTCCAATGTATGTGGCTGGGCAAATTTTGCACGGTATTTTATAAACTCCTTGGTTTTCTAGCTGGATCTTGTCTTTGGTGTTTCTTAAGATGTTGGCTATTTTTGGTCAGTGCCAAAGGCTGTCCTGATATTGTGTTTATGGAGAATTTTGCTGATTTTATCTGTGGTGCCTTTGATGTAAGGGAGGAGGCTGCCATTGTCCTGTTCTGTGTCTTGGTTTTTGGGAGTCTCCCTTAGGATTAGGTTGGTGATTGTGCTTCTTTGGAATCCATTGGACATTAATCGTTAGTGAGGGTGTGTAATCTGTCTGAAGTGGTCTTTGTCAGCTAGGCATTTGGTTCTGAGATGAGGGTCTTGGCTACGGAGTTGATCTGTGCAGGGTGGTGATGGGATTGTGCATTTAAGTAGCGTTAGTGTGTGTCTTTCTGGTAGATGGTGTGTCCTAGGGAGCCATTGGGTTTTGTAAATTAGGACATCCAGGAACGGAAGTTGGTTGTTGGTTTCTGTTTCCATGGTAAATTGTATTTTGGGGTGTAGGCTGTTGAGATGTGTGAGGAAGATGTCCAGTTTTCTTTCCCGTGTGGCCAAATTACGAAAGTGTCATCTACATATCTAAGCCAGAGTTTGGGTTTGGATTTGGATTTGTCTAGAGCATTGGTTTCAAAATGTTCCATGTATAGGTTAGCAATGACGGTGAGAGGGTGATCCCATAGGTGCTCCTTCTATCTGTTTATATCCAACCCGAACTCTGGCTTAGATATGTAGATGACACTTTTGCAACATCACCTGTATTGATTGTTGTCCCCCAGATGGTGAGGAAGAGGCAGTTGTTAGTTGAGAAACAGGAGCCGTTACTTTTCTACTCATTTTCTAATAAAAAGCCCCAAAAACAAAGGCCAATCCAACAATAATAAAGATAAGGAGACAAAAAGAGGAAAAAAATAGAAATTTTTGAAAAAAAGGGGGGGGGAAATCTTCAGGTTCTTGTATACGCTAATTCAGTTAGTTCCACTTATGTGCAAAAATAGAAAAGGGATGAAAAAAAAGAGGAAAACCACAAAAGGCGAAGGTAAATGTCTCCCACTTCAAAAAATAAAAGAGGAAGAGAGAGCGAAATCTTCAGGCACTTGTATGCCCTAATCCAATTGGTTGCAATGATATGTCAAAAGAGAGAAAAAGAAAAAAAAAAAGTGAAAAAGGGAAAAAAAGGGAACCAAAAAGAAGAAAGAAGAAAGGGAGAAAGGGATTTAACAATCTTATTTGGAAAAAGAGAAGGAAACAATATATATATATACACTATATATATGTAGGTCTTGGTGTATTCGGTCTTGTCCCGTGTAAGATTGAGAATACCTTGGCAACGTTTCGACGAAATCTCATCCGTCATCTTCAGGCTGGTGTCTTCAGCTTCGTTCTCCTGGGAGAAGTGCATGATCGTGGCTGTTTTTCCCTTTTAAACTCCAGAGTTGGCTGTGTTGTTGCTTCTTGATTGGTTGATGGAGTTGATGTATGCAGATTGGATGGCTTTTTCCTGAGACCCTGTGTGGCTGAGGTGCTGGCTGTGTGTCTCTCAGTAGATGACACTTTCGTAATTTGGCCACACGGGACTAACCACAAGGTTTCATAGAACATAGTTTGAAAAACTCCAATGTAAGATTGTAAAATACTTTTGATTTATTGCTTATTTCAGTCATAGACTAACTTCAAAATGATAACGATCACCCTAAAACAGAAATAAAAGTAAAATGGCAACTTTGATCAGAATAAAATAAAGTAAAAATAAAAAAAATATTAACATCAAATTACAAAGTACAGGGATTAAAATCCCAAAAGGCTTTATAATTCAGGACTCTGGTAAATATAATTATAACACTGGAAAACTGATCTAGGATACAGCCACAGCAGTGTTTAATTTGTAAAGGTAATAATAGTTAATTCTTTACTACTGGCAATGTACATCTGGAAGAAGGAACCACATAATGCAGAATGTAAATATTTGCTAATAAACTTGAATACGTTTTGTGGCAAATGCATATGAAGGCCCTGCATTGCAAGAGGACAGCGACATCCTTTCTGTGTTTATTCATCTAAGTGAAAAATGAGCCTCACTGGAAAAAAAACCAGAAATGGGGGAGGGGTGAGGAAAAGAAAAATGTTAATGTCACAGCCAATTGCCTTGATAAGCAATAAAAAGGGGACATGAGAATAAGTTAATGGCAGGAGGGTATAAAAAATTTAAAAGATGCTATTGATTTAAGAGATGATGTCTCAAAAGCTGAGGAGCACCAACTATTGACGGCATTGTAGATTTTGCAATGTATGTGGTGGCCAATCAGTGTTTATCAGGCTTTCCCAGTTGTTTTATAAATGTTACTAATTCTGTATTTTTTGCAAGGCAGTTTGTACCGTTTTTCAAACATAATAAATAGTGATAATGGACATGTCGGCCTTTTCATAAGTCATTGCAAGTGCAAACAAGAACGTCTACAAATCTACATATATAAAAAGCGGAGTAAACAATGAAAACAAGAAAAAATATTTTGGAAGCATAAACAAATATGCAAATCTTATTATTTTTGAAAATAAGGAATGTTGGCCAGAAAGCCTTGGCCAGAAATCTTTGCAGAATAGGAAGGCAAATTGGTCTCCCTCTATCTATCTATCTATCTATCTATCTATCTATCTATCTATTCAATCGACAAGATAATAAGTATAAGGATAAAATAGTAAAAAAATACAATAGGACAGGGATGGTAGGCACATTGGTGCACTTATGCACGCTCCCTACAGACCTCTTAGGAAAGGGGTGAGGTCAATAGTAGACAGTCTAAGGTTAAAGTTTTTGGGGTTTGGGGAAGAAACCACAGAGTCAGGTACAGTATTCCAGACATTGACCGCTCTGTTGCTGAAGTCGTATTTCCTGCAATCAAGTTTGGTGCGGTTAACCTTGAGTTTGTATCTATTGTGTGCTCTTGTATTGTTATGGTTGAAGCTGAAGTATTCATTGACTGGAAAGACATTGCAATGTATGATTTTATATACTATACTTAGATCGGACCGAAGGCGGAGTAGTTCTAGGTTTTCTAGGTCTAGAATTTCAAGTCTGGTGGCATAAGGTATTCTGCAACGAGTAGAGGTGTAGAACTCTTCTTGTGAAATATTTCTGGACTTTCTCAACTGTGTTAATATCAGATACGTGATGTGGGTTCCAGACTGATGAGCTGTATTTGAGTATTGGTCTAACAAATGTTTTGTATGCTCTAGTTAGTAGTGTGATATTACCAGAGAAAAAGCTACGTAGGATTAGGTTAACAACTCTTAATGCCTTTTTGGCTATGTAGTTACAGTGGGCTCTAGCACTTAGATCATTAGAGATGAGTATTCCAAGGTCCTTGATGGAGTTTGGATCATCAACAAGGTCTTGACTATTCTTTTATTATTTTTTTATTCTTTATTATTAAATAAAACAGTTTATTTCTATTAGGAAAAAACTGTGTGCCAAAAATGTAAAATAAGTATAAAAAGTAAAATCATTTTTATTTCAGTGCACATATGTGCATATTAGAATGGTAAATGGTGGTATGGTGAATAACCAAACCAAATTTTGAAATGAAACCTCTAGGTTATCTGTTTTAAAAGAGAAATACAGCAGTTAGCAACTGAAATCCTTTAAAGCTTCCCTCCTGTTTTTTAATGTCAGATCTCTGTCATCCTTTTCTATGTTTTTGGGCTGCTGGCACATTTAGCAATATTTTATATAACCCAGGCTTGTTGATAACACAATAAATTTTGCTTCATATAATGGAAGTGTTGTATACAGCATACAAAGCTGCAGCTATCACGTTTCACATGTTGTGCTACTTATGATCAGATTACAGATTAACACAATTGGAAGGTACCTTGTAGGTCATCTAGTCCAACCCCCTGCCCAAGCCAGAGACCCTGCAATTTCTGACAAATGGCAGTCTGATCTCTTCTTGAAAGCCTCCAGTGAAGCTCCCACAACTTCCAATGTTCCATTGGTTGATTGTCCTCATTGTCAGAAAATTTCTCCTTATTTCTAGGTTGAATCTCTCCTTGATCAGTTTCCATCCATTTTTCCTTGTCTGTGGCAATTATAAAAAAAGGTGGGGGAAAACCAGGGTCAAGGGTGACAATCAGTGGTGGGATTCAAATTTTTTTACTACCGGTTCTGTGGGCGTGGCTTGGTGAGCATGGCAGGGAAAGGATATTGTAAAATCTCCAGTCAGAGGTGGTATTTGCCGGTTCTCCGAACTACTCAAAATTTCCTCTACTGGTTCTCCAGAACTGGTCAGAACCTGCTGCATACCACCTCTGGGGACAGTGAACTACGTGTCTCAGAATCGGCTACATCCAGGTCATGCCAATATGTCACTCCTAATGAATTCTTTGAAGCTTTTTGAAGTTTGGCTCAAGGCTCATCATTAGGGCAATTGCTGGAATTCTGACAGCCTGGCCTTCAGGTGTCTTGGAAAATAGTTTGACCCCTCTCAAGCATCAATTACCAACAGGAAAATAGCCAATCCCGCTTCCTAACATGGAGTGGGATACGTTTAAGCAAATCTTAAGGAACCATGGTGGTGCAGTGGTTGGAATTCAGTATTGCAGGCTAATTCTGCCAACTGCCAGCAGTTTGATTCTCACTGACTCAAGGTTGACTCAGCCTTTTATCCTTCTGAAGGTTGGTAAAATGAGGACCCAGACTGTTGGGGGCAATATGCTGACTCTGTAAACCACTTAGAGAGGGCTGTAATTCACTATGAAGCAGTATATAAATCTAAGTGCTATTGCTCTTGTTGGTGTAGTGGTATAGATATCTATCAAGTAGCCTAAAACACTGTTAATGGAAGTGCAATAGAAGGGGCAGAAAGTATAGTGTGGGTGAGTGTTCCTGATGCACTTGCATAGTGCAACCTTCCTCCACCCATCTTAACTCTTCATCAAACTATTTCTGACCATGGATAAAGCACTTTTACATCTGAATGGTGACACATTCAGGGTGAAGCATCAGAGAATGTTCCCAGTGCTTTGCATTCTCCTTATATAGGAGAACATCATCAGACTTGCAAGTGACTAAGAAGTTCAGTTTTGACTTCTTGACCATGGGCATCCAGAAGTAGCCAAGAAACAACCACAAATAATATACATGGCATTGTTTACTTCTGGAATCAGACCTGCCCATAAGAACTACAGTTCAGCAATGGGCCCTACCACCACCAAAATTAGTATCATTCAGGGGTGGGATTCAAATTTCTTAACAATAGGTTCTGTGGGTGTGGCCTAAAACCAGGCATTGGTCACGCCGGTGGATGATCTCTGGCGGGCTTGGGATAGGGGTTATTCCTTGATCCTGGTCCTTTTAGACCTCTCAGCAGCTTTTGAAACCATCGACCATAGTATCTTACTGCGACGCCTCAAGGGGTTGGGAGTGGGAGGCACTGTTTTACGGTGATTCTCCTCCTACCTCTCGGGGCGTTCGCAGTCGGTGTTGGCAGGGGGACAGAAATCGACCCTGAGGCCCTTCTCTTGTGGGGTGCCCCAGGGGTTGGTTCTCTCTCCCCTTTTGTTCAACATCTATATGAAACCACTGGGTGAGATCATCCGTGGTTTGGGGTGAGGTATCATCAGTATGCTGATGATACCCAGCTTTTTATCTCCACCCCAGACCAACCCAGTGATGCCCTTGACGTGATGTTCCAGTGCCTGGAAGTGGTACGGGTCTGGATGGGGAGGAACAGACTTCGACTCAACCCAGCCAAGACCAAGTGGCTGTATGTACCAGCATCTCAGACTGTCCAGGATGTTCCATCTTAGGTTGTGGGGGGAGAGGTGTTACCCCCTGCAGAGAGGGTACGCAGCTTGGGTGTCCTTCTGGACACAGGGCTCAGTTTAGAGGAGCAGGTGGGAGCCGTGGCCAGGGGGGCATTTGCTCAGGTTCGCCTGGTGCGCAAGCTGCGCCCCTATCTGGACAGAGATGCCTTACATATGGTTACTCATGCACTCATTACCTCCCGTGTGGACTACTGCAATGGTGTCTACATGGGGCTGCCCTTGAGGACCACTCGGAGGCTTCAGCTGGTGCAGAATGTGGCCGTCGGGTTGTGATGGGAGTATCCCGATACTCCTATATTACACCCCTCCTGCATGAACTGCATTGGTTACCAGTTGCCCTCTGGGTGAGATTCAAGGTGCTGGTAATTGCCTATAAAGCTTAGGGCCGGGGTATTTATGGGACCATCTTCTGCCAGCAGCGATTTCCCAGTGCCCGGTGCGCTCCCATAGACAGGGCCTCCTTAGGGTGCTGTCAGGCATGCCGTGCTGGCAGCCCCCAGGGGGAGAGCCTTCTCTGTGGGAGCGCCCACCCTGTGGAACCAGCTGCCCTTGGAGTTGCGGTTGGCCCCTGACCTTCGATCCTTCCGTCGCAACCTGAAGACATGGCTCTTCTAGCAGGCTGACCTGGACTGAGGGGGGGTGTTATTGGCTTTTACTGGTTATTGTTTATTGTGGGTTTTAAATTTTGTTGGGATTTAATACTTTTTAATAATTTTAATTTTTGTATACTATGTTTTTATAGTTGTGAGCTGCCCTGAGTCCTTCGGGAGAGAGCATATAAATCCTATTATTATTATTATTGGGTGTGGCTTGGTGGTCATGTGACTGGGTGGGCATGGCTTGTATGTAAATATTATAAATGTTTATGTAAATATTGATTTTTTTTACAAAAAAGGGCAACTTTTACCCAAAACCAGGCAAAGCAGGCAGGCAGATTGAGTTGCTCACAGAATCACAGATTCACTTAGAGATCTATTTATCTGCAATCGGCTATCTAAGTCTGTCACATAAAATTTGCTAGCAAGCAAACTCACAAAATTCACTCACAACACACCATGTATGTAAATATTGAATCTTTTATTTTAAAAAGGGCAATTTTTATCCCAAAGCAAGTAAAGCAGGCAGGCATAGTGAGTTGCTCACAGAATCACAGATTAACTTAGAGATCTATCTATCTACAATCGGCTACCTGAGTCTGTACTGAAAAGCTTCAGTCCTAAGGAAGATTCGGCTCTGCTTTTAGATTAGCTAGAAAGCAAGAAATCCAAGGATTTCCTGCTTTCTAGTTTAAAAAAAGGGAAAATAGCAACTTACCAAACCAGGCAAGTTGGATGGCTCACATGCCAGGTAAGGAGTGAGTGGGCGGGGAGGGGCCAGCCAGTAGAGCGATTTGCCGGTTCTCTGAACTGGGGACAATTGTGTGTGCAGCCTTTGCAAGAAATCATCAGCTGTGCACCTGGACAGCTGACAAGTGCTACGCTTGGGTGCTCAGTGTTTGAAAATTCTCTTGTTTCCTGCTTTTTCAACCTCAGCTGTGCCACACAAAGCAGCTGAGGAGGGAAAAGCAGGGAATAAAGGACAGCCTAGAGCCCAGGCAGGCAGGTGGGCCAAACACTGAACCGGTTCAGTGACAGCTGCTCTTCGCAGCTACAGGTTTTATAGAACCAGGCTGAACCGGTAGCATCCCACCCCTGGTATCATTTGGATGATACAAAGGTCATATCAGGAGAACTGGGCAGAAAAACTTTACTGAAACATGTTCATGGTTAGGGACAAGGGAAGAAGACTCTGAGACCAGTAGCAAAAATAATGTGTATGTGCTGTCTTTCTTGGCTGTAGGGTACAACAGACTTGTTAATGGTGGTGGTGATGGAATGTAGTCCAGATTCCCAGGAGGGAGGGACTGCATTCCAGATGAACAACAGACAATGAAGTTTAGATAGTTTGGGAGGAAGAGGATCAAGACAACTCCTCCTTAGAAGTTCTCAGAATATATCTTTAATGATGCAAGTAGTTTGATTTCTATCCATAGGTGAGGACCAATAAAGGAAAATGCTTTGAAGTAACTTAGCACATCCTTCACGGTTTTTGGAATCTGATAGAGTGGAGAAGAGGAGGATGGCAAAAAATAAAATATGCTCCAGATAAAATTCTTTTAACCTATAAATCAAACCAACTATTTATGAAAACCATAAGTATATCTGGCTGTGTTTCTTTAATGTTGTTGCTCTTTTCAACAGTTATGTTTTCAAAATGTTATGAAGATCCCTAGTTGATCTTGAAAAAAATAAGCAGGGTCAGGTTTGGTTAGTATTTGGATGGCAGTTTGCAAGAAAATCCCTGAATTCTAGAGTAAATGAGGAATTTAAAAAAATATCCTGGAAGAAGGCAAATGTGATTACTTCCAGACTGCACAAAATCAACACGGACATAATCTGTGCAGTCAGCAAGAAATTGGCTCACCTTTTATGATGATCTCACATTCATGTTACGGGCATCAAAAAAGATTAACTAATAGATTCATTGCACTAAAAGGTAATCTGCAGTTTCCTTGGCAACAGTGCAGGAGTGTAGGACTGGTTCTATTGTCACAATATGGGATATTTTTGACTTTCTATTAATTCCTTGCCAACTTTTCAAATCCACACTATCACAGCAGCAAACCTTTTGAAAATTTGATTACTGTTATTGTTGAAGTTTGATGAGTAATGTTTTTTTAATAAAGAAAAATAAAGAGGAATTATAAAATACAGTGGTACCTCATACTCATTGTTAATTGATTCCGGGAGGCATGATGAGTACCAAACAATTTTTTTCCCATAACAAATAATGTAGTGAATCGCAAGGCAGCTGACACTGACAAGTTCTACCTTCTGCATTGAGTACCAAATAAATGATGAGTACCAGTGTCAAAATATGTTGAGCACCAAATTCAATGAGTTCAAAGCAGTTGAGTACCAAGGTACCACTGTAGACAGTTTCCTGCCCATGTAACTTTAACAATAAATTCTTTCTAATTTGGAGTACACATGCTTAACTAAAATATACAAATGCATATACCTATCTGTCTCCTCATTTGAACTAAATGTGTGGGCCCTGTGCTGTTCAGACAGTATATAGGTAATTGGGAATTGAATAGTTAAGTTAGAATTGGGAGCTGTCCCCTTAAGGACAGCCTCATGGTAAATGTAGTTAATGCATCATGAGAAATGTAGTTCATGTCATGTGGTCACATCTGTAATCCTGATTGATCACTGAACTGACCTTTGGTTGGGTTGGTGGAGTTTCCTTTACTCTTGCTCGGACCCCAGCACTGTGCTGGTGTCTCACCCTTTGCTCCAGCATTATGGGATGAAGATCACTATAATTTTACACTATGAAGTCAGCTATGCAAAGAATTGGACATTAGATGAATCTCGACATAACCATAAGTTATATTTGAGGATGCCTTGTGACCCAATAAAGAAACTTTGTATGGAAGCCTTTGTAGAGTATATCTGTCTGTCTTTATATTCAGCCATCAATTAAAAGACAGAACAGTAAAATTATAGCTAATCTGAAGCCCAGCAGTAAAATTATAGTGATCTTCATCCCATAACGATGGAGCAAGGGTGATACTGTATATTTCAAATAAACAAGTATCTATAATCAGGATGCTAGCTTCCAACAGTCAGCTACTACTAGTGGAACATTTTTAGCATATTAACAGATTTGAAATGAAAGGCATATGAGTGGTATAGTTTTTTTCATGATCCATGCATTTCCATTAGTAGTACTCCTGACACCTCCTGACTCACTTTTTGGTGAATGGTTTTATGAGATCTTTATGAAATAATTGGTAATTAAAAAGTGACATACTGCATTATAAACATTTTATGTCTATCAAGTCCTCTAGCATAAAATATATAACATGGATTATGTGTACTCCAATCAACAGTTTGCTGCATATTATACTATAAATGGCAGCCAGGACCATAATTTCAAAGTTGAGATGAATGTTATTGCTAAGTTATTTTTAACCTTTCAATTTCTTATGACAGTCTTGTCTTCTAATTTACAGCTAAATTGAGCAACAGAACCATTTCTCTAAGAGATCAGATAAATTGCAGAATAGACAGGAGAAGAGTCATGTTGGATAATGCTATAAGCAAAAACAATCAGAAGATATTCTCACTGCACCCTATATTAATTATCCAGTGAAACATAAAGGCAGAGACATCTAACCATTCTCAACAAAGTGAGGCAAAGCATGGGGAGAATTTATTTATTTATTTAAATTTATTATTATCCATCTCACTATCACACAACTCTGGGTGGCTTACAATCCAATAAAACCATTGTATAAAAGATTAAACAGTACAGACATTAAAATTAACAAGAAATAGCTAAGATAGTTTGTGCGGGGTACACAATAGAGTGGAGGTGAGATCTTCTAGTAACCACCTCCAGGATAATATGCCCATAATTGAGCCTTAGGCCAACTGGCACAGTCAGAACACATTGAGACAACTTGCCATGGCCAATTTACTACAGCCAACTTGCCATGGGACAACTCACCACCGCCAACTCACCACAGGATAACTCACCGCAGAAACAATTCAACAAATGCAAAAGTTAAATTAATTTCAATGGAACTGTGACCAATAATAATTAAATAAGAAAGTCAATCCAGAAATACAAGAGTTACAATAGTTTCTACAAAAATGTGGTTACCAATAACAAAAGTAACTGAATGAAATGATTCAATTTGAATTGTTCCGGAACAAGTTTTCCTGTGGTAAGTTGGCCATGGCAAGTCTAAGTATTTCTGGGTGGATAGATAGCATTATAAACTACAATCATCTGCATAATTTAAATAAATTTTCTTGTGGGTCTTTATGATTGTTTTTATGTCTACAATGGCAATAAAGTTTGAAAAGATAACAAACTAAACATTTAACCAGGATTCTATAGTTTTACACTTTCTTTTCTGTCTCTAATTATATTTATGGGAATTGAAGGACTGGTTTGTTTCACAATTAAAGTATAATGACTGGAGCTGTATTTTTTCAGAAATGTTTTTCCCTTAATAAAACCATGTCATGCTTTTTAGATAAGCTAAACATAAAGCATGTATCATCTGAGATTCCTTACATGAATGATAGCATTGTGAAGAATGATTAAAGTTTGTATCCAGCAGTGACTTGGAATTTGAATTGACAGCATATGACAGCTATTTAGACAGAAGGAGCAACACCCTACACAGGCCTGAACAAAATCTGCTGAAGATATGTCATGCTGTTGATAATACTGCAGTGCAAGATTTTTATTTTTTTTAACATTATACATATCATGAGGTTGTTTTAAAATGTAATTTCCTTTTGCAGATTAAGGAACTATCTTGAACAAACAGCGCATATGGCCAACAAGATATGTGCAGTGCTCATCACTACTAGCAAATGATTCCCTGCATGTATTTATTTGTCCCTTGAAAATGTTTCACTTGATTATTTCAGTGCATATATTCATGAGCAAGCATTTTTGTACTGCCATGCAACTGTCACAAAGACTGCTTATTTGAGATGAGAACATCTCCCCAGACAAACATGAAGGCCAGAGGTCAGAAGCCAGCTTGTGCATCATTCCCATCCTTGGTCTTTAACTCACCATATTAAGCTTTTCGTAGCAAGCAAACTACTGTCAGAGAAAGGCAAATCGTTATTTTCTTTAGTAGGAAATGAGAGACAAGAAAGGGCATGGGGAGGGATGCAGTAAGAAAGAATTATTATTAAGAGAAAGCTGTCCTCCCTTGTAGCTTGAGGTATCTGCTGCTCAGCTTTTGTCTTTTGGAGAAGAGGCCAAGCCAATTAATTGATGCAATTGCTTAGTTTGCCTTTCTGAGACTAATGGAAACATCACACAACCAAGAAAACTTTAAGGATCTGATTGTTGATCTATATGAAAAGAGACTGAGTTCCCAATTAGTCTATGTGTTCATCTAATAGTGGTTCCATGTTATATGCTTTCTTGAGCATTTATAAATCGTATGTCATAGCAATGCTCTGGTATTGTTAACAGTAAGTGTGTTAAAATGCAGTGGGCTGCCTCTGGGTGAATTAAGATGGTTTAATACAGGACAGGTTATTTTGAGCTAAAAAAAAGCATTGGTATCTTTTTGGGTGGTAATATGGAAAGCAATAATGCTAATTTATCTCACTAACAGCTAATTCTAATGTAACTATTATATCAATAATTTTACTTCATTCACTCTTGAATCTAAAAAAATTGGATTGTTTTTTTGAGATTTTCTTGAAATTTCATTCTACAAATATCACATCTAATAGCTAGAGTAGTACATTTTTAAAAGCATCATGATAGACTTCATATTTCAACAGAATAATTGTCTATTTGCAACAAGCATTTAATATTTATTTTTATTTTTTTATTACTTGGACTTGTATGCCGCCCCATCTCCGAAGACTCGGGGTGGCTCACAACTAAAACCAACAATAAGAATAAGTTATTTAAAAAATATTAAATAATCACAAGCCCAATTTCGCTAAAACACCAGAATACATTATAAAATTTAACACCCCCCACAGGAGGTCAGCACAGCCCGGCCTGTTCGAATAGCCAAGTTTTCAGGTTGTGACGGAAGGTGTGGAGGTCAGGGGCCAGATGGAGCCACAGGGGTAGTTGATTCCACAGGGCGGGAACCTCCACAGAGTAGGCCCATCCCCGGGGCACCGCCAACCGGCATTGGCTCACCGATGGCACCCTGAGAAGCCCCTGTGTGCGCTCGCACAGGGCAGTTGGCACTCGATATTGGCATATAATAAATGGCTAGTTGCAAGCAAATGTTGGTTAAACCATGTAATAATTCTGAATTCTTTCACCTGGTTTCTATTTCTTTTCTCCTTAATAGTTTATGTTTGTTCCAACACAAGACATTTTATGTGGATGAAAACAAATAATTATAGGAATTCAGAGTACAAAATTATTAACAACAGTAATACATTGCATCAGTACAACGTATCTTACATTTATCCTATTCCCCTCCCAATAATAATATCTGAATGGAAATATTAGCATCTTTAATATTTTAAAATGACATTAGATAGATAATACACCCTTTCTTTACAAGAACATATTTTTCCTTAGAGCATGGTATTTATGTTTTATCTAAGTAATGTGTCAAATAATATATTTTTTATGGGGGAAGCAACAACATTTTGAATGGGTATTTATGTTTTAATCTAAGAAAATACAAATAATGTATTTTCAGAAAAAAAATAAAAGCAACAACATTTGAATGGGTACTTATGTTTTAATCCAAGTAATGCATCAAATAATGTATTTTCAGAAAAAAATCAAAAGCAACATTTTGAATGGCAACAGGTATGCTGAATATGAATATCTAGTGCAAGCCTGCTGTAACATTTTTAAACCAAACGTAGCATTTTAAGATGTATGGACTTCAGCACCTAGACTTCTTGAATGTTGTGGTTGCATCAGGTTTCTTAATTTAATAATAGGTTAATATGAAAAAATGACATTTTAGTTTTTATAAAACTATTTAGTATATTTGTTACCAAGCCAAATATATGACTGAGTAGTAAGAGAAATATTAATTTTTTAATTAATTTAATACCTTAAAGTCAACATAGGGAATATGATGGCTTATATCAATGAATGCAAACAAAAACAAAAAAATTATAAAATGAAAGCAATACAAATGGAAAAAGTTTTTAAAAATTTTTTAAAGTCCTTACAAAGTTTAAAACAATAGGATGGATGGATGGATGGATGGGTGGATGGATGGATGGATGGAAGGATAGAAAGACTATTCAGGCAATCAGTCATCTGTCACCAAACATTATCCCTTTCTCTTATTTCCCCATCAGCTACTCTGTTCCTGTGATGAATGGAAGAAGGATTATTAGGTTCATTAGCTGCTTTGAGTTATTTTTCAAAATAATAAAGATGGGGTAAAAATAATAAAATAAAACAACAAAAATAGGAACTGTTCAAGTGGAAATGTTGTAGAGTTGGGAAGTGTGGGAGAAATTTTGGTTCCAATGTCTTCCCAATCCATTATCATGATCTTAATCCTGGGCTAGAAAGGATTGAAACGTGGCCAATGTTTGCTTTTATTTTAAATGGAAATGCTAAGTTTTCACTTCTTTTGCTGGCAACCTCCAGACCTGTCAGAGCTTTGCAATGTTGGAGCATTCCACTTATGGTTCCATGACATGAGTAATATCCTATAATTTATTTAGCTCCCTTTGTCTTTTAAGGGTTGAAAAAGAAAACATGGGAGGATGAAAAAGGGGCAGAGATTGGGAGAAGGCTAAATAAATCTTATCCCAGCAAACTCCCTTAGGGGGTTGCTAAGAATATTTGTTTGTGTGCAAAGAAATGTCCTCATAATTAGAGGAGTCTACACATCAGACTTTTATCTGTCTGAGGATGCATAGTTCTTGCTACTCAGGATAAGATCTAATATGACTATACTCATGCTATCCTTTTACTCCTAATATATGAAAGAAGGGATTAAAATTAAATGCAAAACAATTTTAAAAAATTCTTCTACCTCCTACAGTTATGTAATAACAGAACAAAGAGAAGATTTAAACCATCTGCCACCAAGATTAGCTGTCACAACCCCGTTTTTTATTCCATTTTAATCCTGTTTGCATCAAATTTCACATTTGGAGCTCACAAGCTCATTTTATGTTTTCCCCAAAGAGATCAAATGAAACTACCTGAAAGACACAATTAAGCGATCTAAAAAGGTTTTAAAAATAAGGTTGTATTCTGAGGGTGTGTGGACAGAAAAATGGCATGGATCAGAAGAAAGAAAAATAGACATATATTGTTTATAAAAAGTACATCTGTGGTGCTTTTGAAGAAAAATCTGTTAAGAGAGATTTTTAAAGTTCATGTTATCTACTCAAGCAGGACACAAGGGTAATTCATTCTCCAAACTCTTTATGATGGGTTTGAAGAGCTAGGTCAAGCATATGTGGATATGTTCCATTTTCTATGGGCAAGACTCTGATATAGAGGAAACAGCACATTAATTAGTCAGCAAGGAGATGTAAGTTTAAAGATTGGTTTGTATTTTCTAAACTTAATTTATTACAGATGAAATTGGAAGGTCTTTTGGGATTTTCCTTAAAGAAAATATTTAAAATGCTGATGGCCCATTTCTCTATCTTATAACCTGACTACATGTAAATCAGTTCAGCAATAAATTTTGCAACTGGTGTAGATGGCAAACGAAAACAGTGATTTGCATGGATTGCAGCAGCCATCATGAACTGAAGTAAATAAAGGGAAATTATTTCACAGACAGAAGCCAGACTTCTGTGCATCTAATTACACATATTGCCTGCAGTCAGTGGTAGCACCTTTAAGCCATTTATGATATAACTATCAAGTGCAATGAACTGGAAAAGAACAAACTAGCCTAGGAGGCAATGTTCAAAACACCCAGTTCATAAACCATACAGTATATTTAACCTTGCAGTAATTATCGCCAATAAGAATTGCAATAAGGACTAAAAGGATTTCTTACACACAGCAAATAACAAACTTTGCTAGCTAATTGTTAAATTTTAAAAAAAATTATCTAAATCCCAAACAGAAAAACTGTATACATCAATCAATACAAATAATAAAGGGCTAAAGAATGGAATTGTTATTGTGTGTGGAAACATGTTTTCCTACACTGTGCCATACTTACTCTGATCCCTCCATCAAACTAATAAAAAGTACCAATATGAATATTCTTTTCCAATATCTTCCTGGTTTATGATAGCATTTCGTGTATTGTTTTGCATTGTAAAATTGTATTGGCAAAACATTACATTTTTATTTACTTATTTAGTGAGTCCTATGTGTTACTTTCAGTGATTTATTCTTTTCTGTGGAAAAAAGTTAAAATATAACAGCAATATAAAATAAAAATATAACACAAAATAATAACAAAAAAACTAAAGGCCACATAGGACAAATATCCACCACAAGTCAGTGTCCCAATTCTAGCTTTTGCCAGCTCTTCTCCAAAATTTAACACTAAACTTGAATCTAGAATATGGTTGTCATTTAAGCTAAACCTTTCTATATTTGTATTATTAACATTTATTGTTTGTAGAACAGTATATGAAAGGATGAAACATCTCTGCCTCCAGATGCAAGGACTCAGATTAATAAAAAATGACAAACAAACACATGTTGCAGCCTGATTCTATATGTCTTGTGATATCACATGCATACCCCAAAGGAATAAAGCTAATGATGTGGCAGCCCAATACTGCTTCTGATGTTCTAATGCAGAGGTGTCAAACTCACATCATCACGGCATCATCATGTGATCACAACCTCTTTGCTAAACCAGGTGTGGGCATAGCAAGCATGTGACGCATTCAGCCCATGGGCCACGAGTTTGACAGCCCTGTTCTAATGAAAGCAGGGTAGTCCTGGAAGCATCATTGTGCTCAGGTTTAATTTTACATAGCATTAGTAGTGAAATGTAACCATTTTAATTAATCAAAATCTGAAAAGTTATAAACTGTTCACCTTACCATATAACCATTTTTGCCTTTTTTGCATAAAATATGAATGCTACCCATATGATCAACTCTTATGTGCAGTGTATTATATAGAGTAAATTAGGTCTAGTGAAAAATATGATAATATCATATAAAATTATCTGTTTTGACCTCTGTTAAAATGTACCAGGTGATTTAATTCTACCAATTCAAATCCCTGCATCACAACTAATGAGAAATAAATTTATTCAATCCAATGGGGTTTTAAAATCTGTAGCAGTAAAATAGCAATTTATATTCTATTAAATAAGAATTCCGTCTATTTCAAAGACAATACTAAAATATGGGGGACAGAAAAAATGCTTCATAAGGCAACATTTTGAAAAGGTCATTAAAAATATGCAAAGTTTTGTTGGCACTGCATGGTAACTAACAAGATTTCAGGCAAGATCATTAAAACTTTTAGTATTTTCATGAAGGAAGCCTTTGATGGAATTCTTTGTTATTTTGAAAATTTGCAGTTTGCATTGCTGTGAATAGATACAGAAATTTTACATTGCTAACTTTTTCAGGGCTACATGGGTTTACTGATTTTTTTTAAAGAAAACCCTGCAATAGTCTACATCAGGACTGTCAAACTCCCAGCCCATGAGTCGGATGCGTCACGTGCTGACCATGCCCATGCTCAGTTTAGTGAAGGGGAAAGTCCTGATATGTCAAGTGACGCTGCCGTGATGATGTGAGTTTGACACTCCTGGTCTACATGATCACCAAGCATGTATGTAATTTCAGTGTAGGATTCTGTGTATGTTGTAATCCTTATGTCATGCCCCAGCATATAGCTTCTATATACTGTTGTTGCTCTCTAGCTGCATCTAGTGGCCAGAGAGACAAACTGAGCCCACCCCATTATCCATCAGCCTGCACTCTCAAAACAAATGCATGGTGGGAAGCCAGACTCCTTCCTTTAGCATTTGGAGAAGGCAGAAGCACAAAGAAGAATCCATCTTAATCTGTGGCACAAAGTCACCCAAGGACAAACCCACATCCTACATACAGAGCATCACTGGTGAGATTTAAATTATTTGTATTTACTAATTGTTATGTTCAGCAGTAACTCAATACTGCCTATCTTGTGTTTGGTTCTCATTATATGTATTCCTAATTTCCCAGTTTCACCATATCCTGTTCTTTTAATAAAGCATTCAGATCTACACACATGGTCTGTTTTATTGGAGGATAGATGGGTTTAGCTGCATGTTGAGCTGCACACAGATTAACATGTAGTGAGGACAAAACAATGAAACAGTGGCTACCCAGCAAGTGGCATCCAGGGTAATAACTATACAGAGACCTGCTACTCTGCCAATGCAGTTACCTGCATACAACCATACAGCAGCCTCTAGAGTCTAGACAGTCAAGCACCTTCAGAAGACACCATGTCACAGAGCTGGGCATCTTCATACAAGACAAGGTCTCAAGTCTCTAATTCTTCCAAACAGTCATCAGCCAGTAGTGCACTTGCCATTGCCAGTGCAAAGGCTGAAGCTGCAAAAGCATGAGCAGCCTTTGCTGAACAAGAATTAGTGTTAGGATTAGGATTAGTGTTTGAAGAATAACAGCAAGGTTGATGGGGTGTAAAGATTGATAACCATCGAATTACAACCTATATTCTTATCTTTTTCTTGGATTATAATTAACACCTTTATCTCTTTCTTTTTGTAGATTATAAATACTAAAGTACTCTAAAATGAGGAAGGCACCATCGGCACCATCTTCAGCATCATCCTCAGCAATATCTAGTCCATCAGGCCAGAGGTCATTGGATGCTATGTTACAGCAAGAGAAAATGAATGTGATGTAGATGGAACTAAAAGTTATGATCCAAATCCTGCATGATGGCTTGAAGGAAAGAATAGGAAAAATAGAGGATAAAATAGAAAGTTTTCAACAAATGATGGTGAACAGTGAACAACATATACAGAAAGTAGAAGAGAAAGCCAAACAAACAGAAAAAAGAGTGGAAGAAGTTGATTACAGACTTACTTTGGCAGATAAAAATAAAGAGCAATAATATCGTGAAATGGATAGGGCTGTTTATTACCTGTGGTTTCAGAACATGGAGGAACAAAAGGGAGAGAATTTGGAGGAGATATTGGCAGAGTTGCTAGCAGATGCCTTAAACATGACCAACGAGAAAGTTCTTGCCAAGTTTGATGAAATGTTTAGAGTTTATACTAGATATGTGACAAAAAAGCAGACTTCCTAGAGAGGTACACGTGAGATTCACTAAAAAAGCAATAAAAACAGAGACCTTACAAAGAGTGAGAAATGATCCTTTAAAATACAAAGGGGAAAAAATAGTAGTCCTAAGGCAGATTCCAAGAAGAGTCAGAGAAATAAGGAAGGAATACCAATTCTTGACAAAACAACTAAGTAAAAATGAAGTGAATTTTAGATGGCTGATACCGTAGGGAATACTGGTGACCTGGACATAGGTTGGATTCCATAGAAAAAGTCGAACAATTTTATGAACACTACTTTGGACCACAAGAGAAAATGAGAATAAGAGAGGAAAAAGAGGACAGGTGACAAGAGAAAACTATAGCAGAGGGAAACATACAAGAAAAAGAAGATGAAAGAGATCTGGAGGAAATTGCAAAAAGAGAAGGAGCGAAGCCAAAAGAACTGAGAGAGACAAGAGTGACTAGAACAACAAAACCCATGTATAAGTAAAACTATGGAAAAAGACATAAAATTAATGCCAATCAACATGAATCGACTGAACTCTGCAATAAAAAAGAAAAGGACTTTTAGCAAATTAGAAAAATTAAAATTAGATATAATCTGCTTGCAAGAAGTTCATATTAAAAAACAACATAATAAAATACTGGAACACCCCAAAATTGGGAAGTTATATACTTCTCTACCACAACAAAAGAAGAGGGGAATAGCTCTTTATGTAAAAGAGACAATAAATGCTAAGCAAATCTTTACAGATGAGGAAGGGAGGATTTTGATGGTGGAGATAATGATGAACTATAAACAGATACTCTTAGTAGCAATATATGCACCAAATAGTAACAGTAAGCAAGAGGATTTTTTATGGAAAACTTCATAAGAAAATAGCAGAACTGGAGTATGAAAACATATGCATAGTAGGAGACTTTAATGCAATTGCGTGGATTTAGACTATAAAATTAGAAAAGTAAACAAAAAAGCCAGAAAAACACTTCCAAAGGTTTTTTTCAAAATGGTGGAAAAATTATTCAAGATGTATGGCGAGAGATGCACCCCAAGGAAAATCAATACTCATTTTATTCAAATAGACATATGTCTTGGTCAAGAATAGACATGATATGGATGTCAGCAGAGCTAAAATCCGTTGTACAAGAAATATAGAAATAAGCAACTGGGTAGATCACAATGCAATAAAAATATATGGAAGGGACAAAAAAGGAAATTAAGATGGATGCTGAATCAATCAATATTAAAAGAAAAGGAATTTATTCGATTTACTGAAAGAGAACTGGACTTTTTTAAAAAAGAGAATAGAAAACAAGAAACATCACTACAAAACGTATGGGACACAGCTAAGGCATATATTAGGCTAACTATAACATGTATGGGAAAGAAAAACAAAAAGAAGAGACAAAATCAAAAGAAACTAGAAGAAGAATATAAGAAACTAGAGATAGAATTACAAAAGAACCACAAAAAAGAACATAAAAAATCAAATGGAATTAATAAAACATAAGCTGAATTTAATAGATAAAGAAGTGCTAAACATTTTTTTTGAAAATGCAAATAAACCAGGAAGATGGTTGGCATACAAACTGAAAAAGGAGAAAGAAAAGAAATTGATACACCACTTAATGGATGATGAAGGAATTCTACACCATCAAAATGATGGTAGAAAGAAAATGATTCAAAATTACTATGAAAAACTATATGATCAGGAGACAATCTCAGAAGATAAAATAAAACAATATTTTAAAAAAGCGGAACTACCTAAAGTACCTGAAACAGTGAAAGCAATGTTAGATGAATGAATAACAATGATGGAACTAACACAAGCAATTAAGAAACAAAAGAATGGCAAAACACCAGGTCCGGATGGACTACCAGCAGAACTGTACAAAGACTTACAAAATATTTTAAGTATTCCAATGTTGGGAGTGTTCAATGAACTATTGTTAGAAACGAAAGTACCAAATGGAAGCATATATTACTCTCATACCGAAAGAAGACTCAGATCTACAACAGATAAAAAACTACAGGCCAATATCTTTACTAAATGCTGATTATAAAATATTTGCTTCAATAATTGAAGAAGGACGAAAAAGATTTTAAAATCAATTTATACATCCAGACCAAAATGGTTTTCTACCTAAGAGACAAATTACAGACAATATGAGAATAATTCTAAACACACTAGAGTATTACGAAGCTCCTCCAGAGAAGCAAATGGCGTTGATCTTCCTAAAAGCGCAGAAGCCATTTGATGGCAATTTATGCCAGCATAGTTAAATGACATGGACTTTGGGAAGAGATTTATTAATATGATTAAGGCAATATATTATAAGCAAACTGCAAAGGTGATAGTAAATGGAGATTTGGTGGAGAAGGTCGGTATTAAAAAAGGTACAAGACAAGGATGTCCTTTGTCCCCCCCTCTTATTTATATTGACACTGGAAGTATTAAATAGAATTATCAGACAAGATACAGAGATAAAAGGTATGGAAATTAAAAAAGAAAAATATAAATTACAAGCGTTTGCAGATGACTTAGTTTTTATTTTGGAAGACCCACAAAAACAGGGCCTAAATTAATTTTTAAAAATAGAAGAATATGGCAAGGTGACAGGATTGAAAATAAATAAAAAGAAAACTTAAGATTTTAGCGAGAAAAAAAGTTAATGAAGAGAATGGATATTCAGATTACTAAGAAAGTAAAATACTTAGGGATTTAGCTGACAGCAAGATATGTAATGATTAAGGAAGATAACTGTTATAAAATTGATGCAACAAATTAAAACAGATCTGGAAAAATGGAAAAATCTACAATTATCCTTGATAGGAAAGATAGCTATAATTAAAATGAATATATTGCCAAGACTAATGTACTTATTTCAAACAATTCCAATAAAGTTGGGAAAATACTTTGAGGAACTCAGTAAAATAACATTCAAATATATCCGGCAAGGGGGAAAAAAAGCAAGAATTAGCTTTAAAATGTTGCGGGACTCAAGAAATAGAGGAGGTTTTGGATTACCAAATTGGGAATTGTATTATCAGGCAGCAATATTAACATGGATGAGAGAATGGATTGCATTGAGGCATACAAGATTATTGACTTTGGAGGGACATGGGTGGGTAAGGTACATGGATATTTTCGGAGACATTATATCCGGGACGCTTTATTAACAATATGGTAGAAAATAAGGGAGCAGCATTATATGGAAATACCAGTCTGGTTACTGACAATAGAGGCTTTTGCATCCCCAAATGTTTTTAAAATGGAACGGATTATTAGCTATAATGAAATCTTAAAAGAAAAGGGTGAACTCAAAACAAAGCAAGAATTAGATAAACAAGGGATTAATATGAATTGGAATATATTTGCAAATACATTCAAGATATGAAAAAGATAGTAAGATAGATGGGTTTCATAAAGAGCTGATTGAATTAGATAAAATCTTAACAGGCACTGAAGAGAGGATGATTAAAAAATTATATGGTTATTTATTGGGAGTGAAATTAGAAGAAGAGCAAGTTAAAGAAACAATGATTGCCTGGGGGGAAATTTTTGGGTATGGGATAGACTTGGATAAATGGCAGAAACTATGGACTAGCAATTACAAATTAACAATGTCAACTGCCTTTAAAGAGAATTTGTATAAGATGTTTTACAAGTGGCACCTACCCCGGAAAGAATAGCTTTTGGAGGATAGGTGGGTTTGCCTGCATGTCGAGCTGCACACAGACTAACATGCAGTGAGGACAGAACACCTTAAATTTAATTTCAGAGTTATACTCTATTTGAATTCGAGGAGTATCAGGTAGAAAATATTTTTGATAATAAGGGGTTTAAAACTCGGTTTGCATTTAGCATTGGCGTGGATATGCAGAAGATATGCAGTTCAAAAAAAAGATAATAGATGTAGTTCATGATAATTCATTGAAGATTAAGACAGAGAACAGCTGTGCATTAAACAATATATTTAATTATAATATTTACAAATATATATGTGTTAGGCTATAATTCCTATAATCCATAGTTAGCATCCAAAATGTGTGCAGTTACAAAAGAAAGGTTTCCAAAGCTATATTGAAATAATATCAAAATTAGTCATGATCTGAGGAATGAGGGAATATTTTCAGTCAGCTACTTTGAAAAAACAAATCTGTTGATCTATCACATCTGCAAAAAAATCCATTGTTGGTCACATTCTCAGAAACCACAATCTGCAGTCTCTTTTTTTTTTAACCTTGAAACCTGAGCAGTGACAGGACCAGGAAGAAGGTGTGTGGTAAGATGAGAAAGAGTAGCTTTGTTTTTCCTTGATATTCAGTCTAGATAGGCATGTAAGATGCTACATTATTCTCAGAATCAGAAAAGTTTAAGTTTGATCTGTGATAGCTCAATTACCCTTGAGCTGGATGCCTGCAGGGTTTTTTTTATTAACTTATGTACATAAATGGAAAATGAATGAAATAATAGTGTTAAAAAAACCCAGTTCTAGGAGGTGGTGCATCATCTTTTTTTTTATTATAAAAGTTTTATTTGAGTTTTCACAAAACATAATCCAAATAAAATATCTTTTTGAGAGTAGAATGATTCCAGGTTATCACATCTCCGTACATACATAATTTCAATTACATATTCATCTTTATATTCTATTTCATATCTTGTCACTATTTTATCATTTTCTCAATAATTTTTCCCTTCCCTTACTTTCCTCAACCTTACTTATAATTATCTCATTCCTTTCTAATTCAATTACATATCTTTTTCTAATTTTCTATCTTTCTAGTCATTATGTTTGTACTTTTGTCTGTCCTGCTTACAATTTCATACATTCTTTTTCCATCATCGTCCTGAAAGGAAAAGAAAAAAGCAATTCCCTCCCCTTCCAAGCATTAAAAAGCAAGTTTTTGCCCCTGTAATTACCAAGTAGAGAGAGTCACCTTTATATCTTATAGTTGTTATCCATTCAAGCCTCATTTAACATTTAGTTTATACATTATACAATTATAACGTTCAGTTTCTAATGTCTATTTTATACTATATAACTCTTATCAGCCGAATTCCGCTTGGTACTTCTTCTTAAAAATACACAGTAAGTTCTAAGAAAAGAAAAATATATATAACAATAATGAACAAAATGGTTATTCTATTCAAATTCATCCTGACAACTGATATTGATTTCATTATAAATCTTTTACATTTCTTTTCAATTATATTTTATAAATCATTAAGATTAAAGTATTTTCATTCCTTCCTCTTATTTCCTCTTTTACTTTTGTTCCCTTTCTCTCTTTATTTCATTTAATTATTAACAAACATTCCATTACATAACAATACCAGTTTTGTCTTTCACTTTAATCACCTATATTTCATATTTTCTAGCTCATTACTGTTTCCAATATAATAACACTATCTCTTGTGGAATCTTCTCTTTTAATTTATATTTTTAACCATTATCTCTATGTCTTTTAATTACGCTAATACCTTTAATCCTTGTACGTTTCCCCTGTTTCTTTATTTCCTGTTTCTGTCCCTTATAACTTATTTTCATTTTTATCTTTCTCCTCTTTTTCTCACCACCCTTTTTGTCCCCCCACGCTCTCTAATTCTCCCTTCTGTAATCCTCTCTTCTGCTTCCTCCTAATATTGTATTTACTTTTCAAAACATTCTTTTCTTTAGTTGTTTCCTCATATCATGAGTTTTTTACTCCCTTTCCCTCCTTTTCCCATTTTACCCCATATGGAATTTTGGGTTGTTAAAGATGGCTTCTTCTTTGTCCAGCCCTTCTTGTTCTTCAAGCATTTCTTGTTGTTTTTCATAGTTCAGAATCTCCATTTCTAAGAATTGAAGTGTGAAGCCAAAGGATCCTCCTCCCTCTTGCGACTCTTTTTTCATTTTTTTGAGTTCCATTTTTAGTTCCTCAAGGAGTACTGCCATTTTAAGCACTTTTAAACAACCACCCGATTAATTTTATTTCAAACCACTAGAAATCCAACACCCAAAATTCCAAAATCACCAAATAATCCAAAGCTGTTTCTTCTTGCTTCTTTTTTCCACTTTCCCTTTCTGAGGGCTCTGTTATCTGGTAGCAAAGTTTCAGTTACAATGTATCCTTTGGAAGTCTTGTTAAAATTCCACTGTTAATTCTTTTTTTTTAAAATTACAAAGACTCATTATACAACCCAATGCCTTAGCCTTCATTCCATTGATATGCCTGCTTATTACTGCATTTAAAGTCAGCTTATTGCTCCAACAATCTTGGGTCCTCAATTTACCTACCAAGAGGATGGAAGGCTCAACCTTGAGCCTGGTATTTGAGCCTGCAATAATTGCAGGCAGCTGAACAAGTGCTAGGCATTTAACAGCCTGCACCACCAAGGCTCTTTTATTTCCACGTGGTACTCTCTGCTGTTTCCAAGTCCCACCCTTTCTTTTTTCCTCTACTTTCCTCCTTTTGAAGGTTTTAGAATATCCAGAAAGTCTTTATTTTCCCTTTGACACTTTAATTTCAGCTTAAAGTTGCCTGTTAGTGTCAAAGTAAATTAACACAAATTTCTTACTTAAATCTCTTCTTTTTAGAACTCAAAGCCAATCACAGCTGTGAGTGTTAGAGAGAGAAAAAATCTTTTTTCCTTTTCCCTCTCCCCTCCACTGCTTTAAAAATCTTCTTTTAGGAGTAACACTCTTGATAATTTAAATTCCAGGGTGCCTTGCATAGATGTTATCTCCCTCCTTTGTCTTCCTCCTGCTCATTCTTGTCCAGTCAGGTTCTTCTTTGAGGTGGCCATTTCTGACCACCGCTGCAACCGCCTTCGGGAAAGGGAGTAATGACCAGCCGAGGAGGAGAGATGCTGCTCCCCTCAACTCAGCTGGTGGTCTCCCCCTTCTTCACCACCTCTATGGGGTGGCTTCTGCCCCATATCCAAAAGATTGGGGTGCTCCAGCAGCGAGCAAGGATCGAAACCACTCACGATTGCGGATTTTGGTTTGTCACCGAAGAAGCCCAAACCGGAAGACTCTTCTTGAAAGCTATAGTCAAGCATTGTGGCACAACAGCAGGACAATGGATAATATGCAGGTATTGTAAATATATGTACACCTGAAACAAGTTCACTAATAACATTTCTGATTTCCCCATTATGTAAAAGTTATTACAGCAATATGTAAAGTTACATATTCATACAATTTCCTTGGTAAAATGAATTTGTTTTAAGTGTTTAAAGATATATTACATACAATTTGGACCTTGGTTTTGCAAAATGGTCAATGCTCCAAAATGAAAACTGCTTGCCAAGGTCCACCCTGAATAAACTTTTATGACTAAGTTACAACTCATTAAAAATATGTTGCTGAATAGAAATGTTGACAAAGTGTTTATCAAATATGTTGCTCATATCTTGAAGTGCTAGAGATTTTTATAGTACTACTGAGGTGTTCAGAGCTGTAATCCTTTGGCAATTTCCCATTCATTTTTCATTTTGGGTGTGTGATAATATCAGCTTTTCAGCACTTCTAATTGCCTTTAAAACTTTGTTATTTGGCACTGATCTAATAAAAATAGTACATTTTTAAAGGATTTCCATCTCCCTGGGTTTCAGAAAGAAGAGAATTAATTAGCATATTTACCTGAAAGAATCATGCGCTAGAAAAACCTATTGTAGGATAAGGAATAAAAGAAATTTGATTTGGAATTTGAGGATTAGACTTGATTTGACTAGAGAAATATTATGGGTTGTTAAATATATGGCTATGATTTATTTAGAATTAGATTTTTATATGTTAGATTAAAATTAAACTAAGATTATATGATTATTGGTTTTCAAATATTGGTTATTAATATTTTAAACATTTTCAGGTATTGATATTAGAGGTTGTTGTATTTTCACTGTACTGAAAAAAGTCAAAGGTCACTTTTTATATTTATTTTATGCATTTTTGACATCTTTTAACTTCTCCCTTTTATTCCCTTCCCCCCTTTCCCTTTATGTTAATTTGAATTTCATTGAGTTTTTTAATTTAATAAAGCTATATATAAAATAGAATAACCTATTAAATAGCATTAAGGACATGATTGAAGAGAAAAACATTTATCGGGAGCCAAAAATCAGCTATAAGTATTATTCCTTTACATTTTATGGGGAAGATGGGAATTCTGGATATAGTTGCACTCAGGGGTGGGATTCAATTTTTTTAACAACTGGTTCTGTGGGTGTGGCTTAGTTGGTGGGCATGGCTTGGTGGTAATGTGACTGGCTGGGTGTGGCCAACTCAACATCACTCACATCGAGGCATGCATCTCCTTGCCTGGCCTCTCGTGACTGTGGGGATGGTGCAACAGTCGTAAGTTTGAAAAGTGGTCATAAGTCACTTTTTTCAGTGCCATTGTAACTTTGAATGGTCACTCCACACAAGCAAAGTACCAGCAAAGGAGGGGGGAAAACTCCAGAGAAGTTCCAGAGAAAGGAAGTCTAGTCCTGCCAAGAATGTAATAAGGGTTAACGGAGAGGCAGTTTCTGTAAGCAACACCAGAATGTTTCCTTCCTGCCTTCCTTACAGGATTAGGCCAGTAATTTCTTCTAACAACCGGTTCTCCGAACTGCTTAGAATGTTAACAACCGGTTCTAGAGAATAGGTGAGAACCTGTAGAATCCCACTCCTGGTTGCACCAGCTGATGAGTTATTGACAATGTGACAAACATTCCATCAACATAAGACTCAGACTACTGTGGAACCTGAAGTGCAAGTCTAATCCCAAGCTGCAAGCTATATCAGAGTCATTCCCACACAGCCCCATTGATCAAGTCTGGTGAGTTATACTACTGCAGTGATTCACTTAACTGTGGCAAGAAAAGTTGTAAAACGAGGCAAAATTCACTTAACTGTCTTGCTTAACAACAAATTTTGGGCTTAATTGTGGTCAAAGACAAAGACTACATAGCATGTGAAGATGGGTGTCCTAGGGTTGCACAGCATGAAAATTACCTTTTTTCTACAGATACCATAAAGTCAAGTCTCACCCATGTTTTCCAGCTAGTATTCCAGTTAATATTAAAAATATTAATAATTATAAGCAGGTCTTTTACTAATTACAGACTATTAATTACAGATCTTGTTCAGCTAGGTTCAATCCAGTTCACTTAAATAGGTTGTTGTGCCATGGTGGTGCAGTAGTTAGAATGCAGTATTGCAGGCCAATTCTGCTGACTGCCAGCAATTTGATTTTCACCAGCTCAAGGATGATTTAGCCTTCCACCCTTCCAAGGTCAGTAAAATGAGGACCCAGATTGTTGGGTCAGCCTTCTTGGGTCCTCAGTTTACCTAGAGGATGGAAGGCTGAGTCAACCTTGAGCCTGGTGGGATTCGAGCCTACAGCAGTTGTAGGCAGCTGGAACTTATGTGCAGGCAATTAACAGCCTGAGCCACCAAGGCCCTTATTCATATTCATTTTGAAATGGTATTTCAAATCTTATTGTAAGCTCTGCCCATTATCATATACTGAAGAGTAAAGTTTATATAAGATTGTATAATAAATATCTTTTTAGATTGCACTTTTTTTTGTTCTTGGCTATATTAAAAATGGTGTCATGCCCCTTGTGGAGTCTGACTCTGAGGGAGAGGGACTGGTCTACTCAAGGGAGGAGGATCATGGGGGAGGTGTCTCTGTAAGAGTCTGGACTTGCCTGCTAACAAACGCTGGAGACAAATTAGTGTTTTAATTCCTAGAGAAGGTTTATCTTGGTTGGCGTTCTTCCAACAGACCGTAGGTGGTTATCTTCCTGAAGTTGGTAATTATTTATCCTGGTCTGTCGTGGAACTTTATTCAGTGTGGTTTGTTTTGGGTTTTTGCTTCGTTACCTGCTCTTTGAAATTGAACTGTGTTTCTTTTGTTTGGAATGTTACTTTGAAAATAGTTTAATCTTCAACTGTGAACAATTAAACAGTGAAGCCAAGTTGAAGGCATTAAAGGACCTTTATTTATGTTTTGGTTTTTGTTATACACTGCTCAAAAAAATAAAGGGAACACTTAAACAACACAATGTAACTCCAAGTCAATCACACTTCTGTGAAATCAAACTGTCCACTTAGGTAGCAACACTGATTAACAATCAATTCCACATGCTGTTGTGCAAATGGAAGAGACAATAGGTGGAAATTATAGGCAATTAGCAAGACATCCCCAATAAAGGTGTGGTTCTGCAGGTGGTGACCACAGATCACTTCTCAGTTCCTATGCTTTCTGGCTGATGGTTTGGTCACTTTTGAATGCTGGCGGTGCGTTCACTCTAGTGGTAGCATGAGTGAGTCTACAACCCACACAAGTGGCTCAGGTAGTGCAGCTCATCCAGGATGGCACATCAATGCGAGCTGTGGCAAGAAGGTTTGCTGTGTCTGTCAGCGTAGTATCCAGAGCATGGAGGTGCTACCAGGAGACAGGCCAGTACATCAGGAGACATGGAGGCCATAGGAGGGCAACAACCCAGCAGCAGGACCCTACCCTCTGCCTTTGTGCAAGGAGGAACAGGAGGAGCACTGCCAGAGCCCTGCACAATGACCTCCAGCAGGCCACAAATGTGCATGTGTCTGCTCAAATGGTCAGAAACAGACTCCATGAGGGTGGTATGAGGGCCCGATGTCCACAGGTGGGGCTTGTGCTTACAACCCAACACCATGCAGGACGTTTGGCATTTGCCAGAGAACACCAAGATTGGCAAATTTGCCACTGGTGCCCTGTGCTGTTCACAGATGAAAGCAGGTTCACACTGATCACATGTGACAGATGTGACAGGGTCTGGAGATGCTGTGGAGAACATTCTGCTGCCTGCAACATCCTCCAGCATGACCGGTTTGGCAGTGGGTCAGTAATGGTGTGGGGCAGCATTTCTTTGAAGGCACACAGCCCTCCATGTGCTCGCCAGAGGTAGCCTGACTGCCATTAGGTACCGAGATGAGATCCTCAGACCCCTTGTGAGACCATTTGCTGGTGCGGTTGGCCCTGGGTTCCTCCTAATGCGACAATGCTAGAATCTCTCAATCACACTTCTGTGAAATCAAACTGTCCACTTAGGTAGCAACACTGATTAACAATCAATTCCACATGCTGTTGTGCAAATGGAAGAGACAACAGGTGGAAATTATAGGCAATTAGCAAGACATCCCCAATAAAGGTGTGGTTCTGCAGGTGGTGACCACAGACCACTTCTCAGTTCCTATGCTTTCTGGCTGATGGTTTGGTCACTTTGAATGCTGGCTGTGTGCTCACTCTAGTGGTAGCATGAGACGGTCTACAACCCACACAAGTGGCTCAGGTAGTGCAGCTCATCCAGGATGGCACATCAATGCGAGCTGTGGCAAGAAGGTTTGCTGTGTCTGTCAGCGAGTGTCCAGAGCATGGAGGTGCTACCAGGAGACAGGCCAGTACATCAGGAGACATGGAGGAGGCCATAGGAGGGCAACAACCCAGCAGCAGGACCGCTACCTCCGCCTTTGTGCAAGGAGGAACAGGAGGAGCACTGCCAGAGCCCTGCACAATGACCTCCAGCAGGCCACAAATGGGCATGTGTCTGCTCAAATGGTCAGAAACAGACTCCATGAGGGTGGTATGAGGGCCCGATGTCCACAGGTGGGGCTTGTGCTTACAACCCAACACCATGCAGGATGTTTGGCATTTGCCAGAGAACACCAAGATTGGCAAATTTGCCACTGGTGCCCTGTGCTGTTCACAGATGAAAGCAGGTTCACACTGATCACATGTGACAGATGTGACAGGGTCTGGAGATGCTGTGGAGAACATTCTGCTGCCTGCAACATCCTCCAGCATGACCGGTTTGGCAGTGGGTCAGTAATGGTGTGGGGTGGCATTTCTTTGAAGGGCCGCACAGCCCTCCATGTGCTCGCCAGAGGTAGCCTGACTGCCATTAGGTACCGAGATGAGATCCTCAGACCCCTGAGAGACCATATGCTGGCGGTTGGCCCTGGGTTCCTCCTAATGCACGACAATGCTAGACCTCATGTGGCTGGAGTGTGTCAGCAGTTCCTGCAAGATGAAGGCATTGATGCTATGGACTGGCCCGCCCTGTTCCCAGACCTGAATCCAATTGAGCACATCTGGGACATCATGTCTCGCTCCATCCACCAACGCCACTTGCACCACAGACTGTCCAGGAGTTGGGGATGCTTTAGTCCAGGTGTGGGAGGAGATCCCTCAGGAGACCATCCGCCACCTCATCAGGAGCATGCCCAGGCATTGTAGGGAGGTCATACAGGCACGTGGAGGCCACACACACTACTGAGCCTCATTTTGACTTGTGTTAAGGACATTACATCACAGTTGGATCAGCCTGTAGTGTTTTCTTCCACTTTTGAGTGTACCTCCAAATCCAGACCTCCATGGGTTGATGCATTTGATTTTTATTGTTAATTTGTGTGCCACATTGTCTGCAGACTCAAGTGCTACTTACATTTTTGGCAGCTAACCCCAATGTTTGCAATAGCCTTAATTCCATTGTAGATTCTTGCTTATTACTAAGCGGCATTTTTACAAAGTCAGCTTATTGCCCCCAACAATCTTGGGTCCTCACTTACTCACCCCAGAGGATGAAAGGTTGAGTCAACCTTGAGCCTGGTAGATTCAAGCCTGCAGTAATTGCAGGCAGCTGGAATTAAGTGCTAGGCATTTAACAGCCTGCACCACCAAGGCTCTTGTCAATTTGATTTCCATTGTTAAGTTTTGTGTGATTTTGTTGTCAGCACATTCAACTACTGTACATTGTGTTGTTTAAGTGTTCCCTTTATTTTATTGAGCAGCTTATTTCTGATACACTCCAGGTCATCACAAATGGATAATATGAGACTTCAATTTCATGAGCCAAAACTTTAATATAGAACCTCTTATTGTAAGGCATCCAGAAAGTATCATTCTCATAATATTAAGTTCAAAATCTGAATTCCTGCTGCAACTGAGTCCTTCCATTTTTATTTTGGTTGTCCTCCAATTTCTTTTTCTTCCATCTTTCATAGCATTAGCACCTACTCTGGAGAGCTAGCTTTGCATAATATATTGGAAATATGATAATTTGATCCTGATAATTTGTGCCTCAAGTGAGGACTTATGGTTGGTTGGTTTGATAATCTAATGAACTAATTTCTAGTATTCTCAGGAATCTCCTCCAACAGCAAAGTGTCCAGACTGTTTGTATCCTATTTCTTCAAAGTCCATTGGATAATTTAGGTTTACAAAACTTCCAATGAACTCTTCTGAATTACAATGATAATTGTGCATCTATCTATCTACTTATTACCTCAACAAGAAATTGTATAACTGGTAGCCATTTGCTTTTCAAAAGGAAATAAATGGACTCAGGAAGTCCTTTCCAGAATTAATCAGATAATATCTTGTGTATCATTAGAATTAAAATAAATTGATTTATGACAAAATATATTTGAATGCAGTTGATGCATTGTGACCATGTTGTCACAATGCACATTTTGAATTGATTTAACAGGGTGTGGCCCCTTTTTAAAAAGTATACTTAAATAGTATGGTTTGGAAATAAGCCAGCATAAATGTATTTCAAGCTCCTCTTGTTCTGCCACATGCAAGGAAACTGAAAACACCTGCTTTCTGATAAATATTATCTTTCATTTATTGTTATGTTTAAGAAGCAGAGAAGTTAGTAAGTTACATGCTTTTCACTTTGCATTTCAATATGAGCATAACCAATTTGTATATCTCAAATTCATATGGAAATGTGCTGATATGGCCTATTTTAAAGGATTTGCATTTACTTTACAATACATAAACACATGCAAAAGGCACATTTATTAAGGGACAATCTAGCCAAAATTGTATCATTACATGGTACCCTTCTGGGTCAGTTTCAGGGGCTGGGAGTGGATGGCCATGAATTGTATTGCTTTGCTGCCTTCCTCTAGGGCTGGTTCCAGATGGTATTGATATAGGAGTGAGGAGTTCTAGCGCATAGTTTTTGCTTTGCAGAGTGCCTCAGAGCTTGACACTATCCCCACACCTGTTTAATTTTTATGCAACCATTGGGTGAAGTTATATAGTAGCACAAGTTGAGGAATTATTAGTATGCTGATGATATTCAGCTTTATATTTCTTCCTAGCCAATAAAATAATGCTATGGAGGCTCTGGTTTAGTACTGTGTTTCCTCCAAAATAAGACCTGGTCTTATTTGGGGGGGGGGCTACAAAACAAGCACTAGGTCTTATTTTTGGGGAACACAATTTCAAGGTGATCAGCCAGGCTGGGTGCCCCACCTCACCCCCATGGGCACAAAAGGTGGAGAGCATAGGGGGAGCGACATTATCCAGCAGTAACTTGAGCCTGCTGGTCCCTTGGTCATTGCACTCTGGGGTTCACAGCTTGTGCAGCGCAGGTGAGTTGATTACCTATCCAAGCAGCAGATGGCAGAGGTGCAGGGGGAGGAACACAATCTGGATGCGCTGTGTGGGCTGTGGGAAAGCTGAGAGATGGTGGGATGGAGCAGGAGGTCAGCCGCGGGAGGCTTGTTTTCATGTCTCTCAGTTTGCCTGTGGCCTGCATGGAGCATCAGGATTGCCTGACTTCGTCCTGTGCTTCTGCATCCATCTGCTGCCTGTGCCGCCGCATGAAGACCAGCCTCCTGTGCTGGCCACACCCTTCACTAGGGCTTATTTTATATTAGGCGCATGTGTTGAAATCAGGCTAAGTGTTATTTTCAGGATAGGTCTTATTTTCAGGGAAACAAGATATGTAGCGTCTCTGGTATATTTGATGGGGAAATTTAAAAAGAGGATTTGGCTCAACCTTTGCAAGCTAAGTGGCTTCCTGGTTCTAGGAATTTATATCTAGTTTGTCCTTGATTTTCTTATTCCAAACCAAACCAGGGCATAATGTGGGTGTCTCCTGGGTTTTGCAGCTGTTTGAGGAACAAGTGGCAGCTGTGGCTAGAGGGCTTTTTCATGACTTCATGTTGCGTGACTTCATGTTGAGTGTCAATTGCATCCTTTCCTGAACTAGGTATTTTTTTACAGTCATCCATGCCTTAATGAGTAGACTGTCCTATTGTCCCCATAAGAAACTCTCAATCTCAAGGACTCTGCCAACTAATAGATCCCAAGTCTACCAAGATAACCAGGCAAGTCTGTCCCTCAGAGCCTCCATAGGATCTGTATAGTTAAAATCCAACTCTAAACAAATCAAACTAAGTCACCCTGAACAACCCACCAGCATCGAACTAAGTCACCAACAACCCTCTCATCTGTCTGTGAATTCAATAACCCCCATCCCCACCCCTCCACTCTAAGTTTTGCTGTTCTTATCACCATAAGATAATGCCTAAGAAAGGCCCTTACTTGTATTTGGTTGGATTCCTGCTTTGTTGTTCTCCAGCAATGCTCTAAGTATATCTGTAGCTGCTCCTTCTCCTGGAATTCCTCTGAATATCCAATTTGTTTCTGATTTAATCTAACAAACCATTTTTTTCCAACCATAATTTCTTTTACTGTTAATAACATATCAAACCCAGTGTTGACAGTCAAGGAAAAGAAAGCTTATCTCTCCTCTCTGAAGTTGCCTTACAAGATAAAAAGAAGAAAAGCAGCATGCTTTAGCATATTCATTTGTTGAATAATTTATTGTTTAGCCTTAGCTATGAAATGGGAGTATAAAAAAGCATATGTAAAGATAAATACAGAATATACACACACACACATAAAGATACACAACAAGGGATACATGCATATTCAAAAATCCTTAGGCAGCTAAACTTTTCCTCTGTCCTGGTCCTATTAGACCTCTCTCAGCGGGCTTTCATACCATCGACCATGGTATCCTTTATGATGATTTCGGCGGGCTGGGTGTGGGGGGCACTGTTTTTTGGTGGCTCTCCTCCTACCTCGTGGGGCGGTCGCAATCGGTGTTGGCAGGGGCAGAGGTCGCCTGAGGGCACTCACTTGTGGGGTCCCTCAGGGTTGGTCCTCTCTCCCTTTATTTAATATCTACATGAAACCGCTGGGTGAGATCATTCGTGGTTTTGTGAGGTATCATCAATATGCTGATGATACACAGCTATATATCTCCACCCCAAACCAGATCAGTGATGCCCTCTCCGTGATGACTCGCCTCTGGATGTGGTACGGATCTGGATGGACGGAAATATGACTTGGGGTCCCTCAGGGGTTGGTCCTCTCTCCCCTTTTATTTAATATCTACATGAAACCGCTGGGTGAGATATTCTGGTTTGGGTGAGTATCATCAATATGCTGATGATACACAGCTTATATCTCCACCCCCAAACCAGATCAGTGATGCCCTCTCCGTGTGACTCGCTGTCTGGATGTGTAACGGATCTGGATGGACGAAATATGCTTCGACTCAACCCGCCAAGACTGAGTGGCTGTACATACCAGCATCGCGGTCCAGTTTGGAATGTCCATCGTTGACCATAGGGGGAGTGGTGCTGCCCCCTGTGGATAGGGCAAGGAACCTGGATGCACGCTCCGGTTGGAGGAGCAGGTGGGAGCCGGCCCAGGGGGGCTTTTGCCCAGGTCCGGCTGGTTCGCCAGCTTCGCCCTTTCTGGACTGCATGCCCTGCGACGCACTCATGCCCTTGTTACTACTTCGCGACTCGACTACTGCAACGCTCTCTACCTAGAACTGCCTTGCACACCATCCGAGATTGCAGCTGGTGCAAAATGCGCGGCGCTGGTGATGATGGAGCTCCCCGTTCTCCCATGTTGCCCCCCTCCTGCGCTGCCTGCATTGGTTGCCGGTTGCACTCGGTGAGGTTAAGGTTCTAACTTAACATACAAAGTCCTTCAGACATGGGTCCTTATTATTTAAGGGAGCGACTGCTGCCGACATCGAACACTAACCGCCCTGTGTGATCTCACAGACAGGGCTTTCCTTGGGGTCCCGTCAGCGGGGCAGTGCCGCTGGCGGTCCCCCGACGACGCCTATTCTGTCGGCCCACCCTGACCTCTGGAATCAACTTCCCCTGGAGCTCCGCCTGGCCCCTTACTCCTCCACTTCTGTCAGCGATATTAAGACCTGGTTGTTTAATCAACCCGGGCTGTGACCTTGGGTGGGGTGTTTTAGAGTTTTAATGTTGGGATTTTAGTATTATTCGGCTTGATTTGTTAATCTGGTTTTATTTAATTTATTGTTGTGTAGTTTTTACACACAAGCCGCCCCGAGTCCTTCGGGAGAGGGGGCGGCATATATCGAATTAATAATAAGAAGCTAAATAAATAACTTGTGATCAGTAGACAAAATTTGAAATATGAATTAGCGTGGCTTTTAATCTTCAAGGCTTGTTATTTGAGCAAATAACATATGCTTATGGGGGAAAAATCATAGCCAACAGATCTAGCATACAGAATGTAATTTAAAATATTTGACTACATTGTTCAATTATATTATTCATCTGGTTTACATACACATACTTTAGATGATATGAATTTTTACTGAAGATAATGAACTTCCTCAAATTCATCCCCACAGAGAATTGCAATAGCCTCTGTATTGCTTACTTGCAGAACTATTTTAGGATTACCATGACAGTACTGAAATACAGAATATACACACACAGATACACACACACACACAAAGATACACAACAAGGGATAAATGCATATTCAGAAATCCTTAGGCAGCTAACTTTCTGCCAACTTGTTATCAGTAGACAAAATTTAAAATATGAATTAGCTTGGCTTTTAATCTTCAAGGCTTGTTATTTGAGCAAATAACATATGCTTATGGGGGAAAAATCATAGCCAACAGATCTAGCATACAGAATGTAATTTAAAATATTTGACTACATTGTTCAATTATATTATTCATCTGGTTTACATACACATACTTCAGATGATATGAATTTTTACTGAAGATAATGAACTTCCTCAAATTCATCCCCACAGAAAATTGCAATAGCCTCTGTATTGCTTACTTGCAGAACTATTTTAGGATTACCATGACAGTACTGAAATACAGAATACACACACACAGATACACACACACACACACAAAGATAGACAACAAGGGATAAATGCATATTCAGAAATCCTTAGGCAGCTAAACTTTTCCTGCCAACTTGTTATCAGTAGACAAAATTTGAAATATGAATTAGCTTGGCTTTTAATCTTCAAGGCTTGTTATTTGAGCAAATAACATATACTTATGGGGGAAAAATCATAGCCAACAGATCTAGCATACAGAATGTAATTTAAAATATTTGACTACATTGTTCAATTATATTATTCATCTGGTTTACATACACATACTTTAGATGATATGAATTTTTACTGAAGATAATGAACTTCCTCAAATTCATCCCCACAGGGAATTGCAATAGCCTCTGTATTGCTTACTTGCAGAACTATTTTAGGATTACCATGACAGTACTGAAACAATTGGAGGATCTTTATGTCATTTTCCTTGATATCGATTAGAAAATGTCCATGAAACTGATTTAACTGTTACTGCTTCAGTTGTAATAAATATAACAAAAAAACCCACATTTTTTCTCTTCTATTGCATAACATATTTTTCTAAACATCTTTATATCTGAAATATGGCTTACCCAGTTCTCCTAGAACAATTTAAAAATATATATGCATATGTGGACACATGTTCAAGTTGCTACAAATTCATGACATTCCTACTTATTATCACTATAATTTATCTCTTACCAATATATACACTGAGAAGTACACATGTATATATTTCATGTGAACACAGTTCCAGGATCAAGACCCCAGAAATTTTTAATAGTTATTGAACAATATCAGCATTAGGCAGTCTGGATGAGTGAACAAGCAGCGAAAAGCACAATAAAAGCATGTGAGCTGGTACAATTTCTTCTTCCAGAAGGCATTCATAAAATTGATGGGACTCTTTATTCTTCCAAATAATGTTAGACACCTTGTATTATTTCTGTTAGCTATATTGGCTGAGAATGATGGAGCTGAGTCCAACAACAATTGGAAAATCCGCCTATTCATCTGATTTAGTTCACATCATTTGTGCAACTACACATACTTGTGGTAACTCACAGTATCTTAAAGTAAAATCCTTAGTTTTCTCTGAACTTCTTTAAAAATTACACACTCTAAAATGGGTAATTTAGAAGATGAAGTTTGATCAACCACCATACTTCATTTTTGTTCATGTTACAGTTAATTTTTCAAAATAGCTGTAATTACTCTATTATCTCTTTTTAAATTTGTACATCTTGCCTAAATAAAAACAAATAAATGCAACCACAAATTCTGAACGGATATATTGCCTTGCTATGTTTAATTCAGCACATTTCAATCCCGAGCGGGTGTGTGTGTGTGTGTGTGTGTGTGTGTCCCGCTTCGAGGCAGAGAGGACGGCCGGGTGCGTGGCCAGGGCTGGAAGGGATCGGGGCTGGGGAGCGGTCCGCCGGCGCCCTCGGAGAAGAGGGAGAGCGAAAGGGGGACGAGAGACGCAGGTCGCGCTTCCAGCAGCGCCGCTGTGCCTTCGCCTTCAAAGCGGTCGGCTGCCTTCCCAGCGCAGCCGATCCCGAGGGTGTGTGTGTGTGTGTGTGTGTGTGTGTCCCGCTTCGAGGCAGAGAGGACGGCCGGGTGCGTGGCCAGGGCTGGAAGGGATCGGGGCTGGGGAGCGGTCCGCCGGGCGCCCTCGGAGAAGAAGGGAGAGCGAAAGGGGGACGAGAGGACGCAGGTCGCGCTTCCAGCAGCGCCGGGTCGCGGGTCTGTGCATCGCAGCTGGCTTCGCCGCCGGCCTGAGCGAGGTGAGCCGGGAACTGTTCTGCGCCTGGCCGTCCTTGGGGCGAAGGGATAGGCGAAGCATGCCGGGCAAGCAGGAGAAAGTTGCTCCTGAGTTCCATTTTACAGCTGTAGGGGTGGGGCCGTTTCCTTTCCTCTTAACAAGAGTTTTTGGGACTTGCCTTGGAAGACCTCCGATTGGGTTGGAGCAGGACAGGTTTGTTCCTGCCTTTCCAAGACGCCGGGACTCCTTCACTGGGTCCTTCCATCCATCAGATGGTAGTTCTCGAACAAAGGGAGAGGAGAAAGGCGACTGGAGAACGTAGTGGGTTTTGCACTTGAAAGCGACAGCGATAACAATCGGGTCTCTCTCTCCCTCGCGTTAAGTAATTAGGAATAAATACATTTTCTTCTCCACCCACCCCCAGGAAACAGAATATACAACAGGTGTAAGGACTGCTCTGCACTGGGGGACATGTCGCAACCACAACTCTGCAGACATGAAGAGGAATATGAAAGAAAGGGATAATCCACTCTGAAAAACTATACAGATTCAGCCTTTGCCTGTTTCAGGCTCTTTCGAGGCAGGAGGGAGTTCATAATACTTGTTTGTCGTTTGGACATTGCTAAAAGTGTGGACTGGTCAGGGAAATCTGAGCAGTCTACTAGCTGTATACAACAATACACAAATATGTTCATACTCCGATTCTGCTATACTCTTATGTAGTTTACTATAAAAGTCCTCTTCTTTACTATTTGGTGCATAAATTGCTACCGGGAGTATCTGTTTTTGATTCATTGTTATCTCCACCATCAAAATCCTCCCTTCTTCATCCACAAATATTTGCTTAGTGTTTATTGTCTCTTTTACATAGAGTGCTACTCTCCTTATGTTGTGATAAGGAGGCATATAATTTCCCAATTTTGGGGTATTCCAATAATTTATTATGTTGGTTTTTTTTTTAATATGTACCTCTTGTATGCAAATTATGTCCAGCTTTAATTTTTCTAATTTGCTAAAAGTCCTTTTCCTTTTTATAGCCAAATTCAATCAATTTATGTTAATTGACAATAGTTTTATTTCTCCTTCCATAATTTACTTACAAATAGGTTTGTTGTTCTAGTCACTCTTGTCTTTGGTCCTTTGCTTTTGCCCCCCCCCCTCTTCCCCTCTTTGCTATTTCCTCTGCTTCTCTTTCATCTTTCTTTTATTGTATATCTCTTTCTCCTGTAGCTTCTTCCTCTTGTTGTCTGTCCTCCTTTTCCCCTCTTGCTATAACTTCTTCTTGTGATCCAAAATAGTGGTCATAAAATTGTTCTGCTTTTTCTATGGAATCTAATCTGTGTCTTTGCTCCATCCAAGTCACCAATATTCCCTCTGGTATCAGGTACCTAAAATTTACTCCATTCTTAACACGCTGTTTTCTTATCTCTGTTACTCTTCTGGGGGCCTGTTTTAGAACCACTATTTCTTTCTCCTTATATTTTATGCGTTCGTCCCTTGCTCTTTGTAGTATCTCTGTTCTTATTGCTTTTTTAGGTAATCTCACATGTACCTCTCTGGGGCCTGTTTTAGAACCACTATTTCTTTCTCCTTATATTTTATGCTCTGTTTCTTGTCACATGTCTGGTATGGACTCTAAATATTTCATCCACTTTGGCAAGCACTTTTCTTTGGATTTCTCTAAAGCATTTGCCAGCAGCTCTGCCATTATTTCCACCACATTTTCTCCTTTTTCTTCTTCAATGTTCTGAAAGCGTAGATAATACTCAGCCTTCCATCTCTAATAGTATTATTGCTCTCTCCTGATTTTTGTCTGCCAGTGTGAGTCTATAACAGCCGTGGGCAAACTACGGCCCGGGGCCGATCCGCCCGCTGTTCTATCCGCCCACGGAGCCAAAGACGGAGGAGGGTTCTCTTGCTCTCCCAGAAGGCTACGTGAAGTAATCTAACTTTGAATTTATATTACTTCACACAAACACTCCATCCATGCTTTTGTTTCAGCCCTCCGGTCCAGTTTAAGAACCCACTGTGGCCCTTGAGTCAAAAAGTTTGCCCAACCCTGGTCTATAATCAACCTCTTCCACTCTTTTCTGTTTGTTCAGCTTTCTCTTCCACTTTCTGGATATATTGTTCATTCTTAGTCATTGTTCGTTGGAAATTTTCTATTTTATCCTCTACTTTACCTAGCCTATCCTTGCTCTGAGATTCTTAAAGCCGCGGCTGGGTGCTGTGGGCCCATCCCCCTTTCCGTCATCCCCTTCTCCCAGATCCCATTCCCACCCTGACAGCCCTCATGTTAGCGAGGCTGGCATCAGTTGCGGCTGGGTTGGGCCAGTATATCAGGGTGGAAAGCAGGCTGCATGTCTCCCCAAGTGACCGAGGCATGCCCAGCACCAACAAGGGCCGGAAGAAGCTCCAGCAAGAGTGAGGTGCCAGAGAATCAGCCCTGGCTGCTTCTTCATCCGCTGCCATTACCCTTACCTTCTCAGGCTAGGTGAGGGAGGGGAGAGCAAGGGGTGGGCCCAGCCAGTGATGGGACAGGGAGCTGCAGCAGAGGGCTGAAAGATGGAGCCGCAGGTTGCCGACGCCCGGATTAGAGTATGTGTTATACAGTATATGTATGTCTAATGTATACATATTCACTATACTAATTATTAAAAGGATATTTAGCAATGAGCAAGAAGGTTCTATTAGAAGTCATGAGGCCTGTTGAAGCTAAGAGGAATTAGTGTTCATTATCACATGCAAAGTGGTCTAAAATACTTCCTTGAATCTGAGCTTTTATAATTCCTTTTTAAGAGTAATTTCTCACACTGTTAAGAAGCTTAGCCCACAAGTACCAAAATAATAAATAGATACAGACTGCCCTGATTTCACAAAATAGACAGCATGCTGCCCTTTGCACCAAAAACTATGAAAAAACAGACTAGAATATTGTCATTTTAGATTACGTATGCACAGGTTTCTCATTTGAAAGAATATTTTTGGTGGAATTTTTATGTTGTAATTTTAACATCATTCTTAAGGACTACTAACCAGGACTCTGTCAGACTTGTTCTTTGGATTAACTCTTTCCAGTTAGGAAGAAAGTTTGACACCTATATATCTATTATTACTTTTATGGCAAGGTTTGAATTGCCATAGTTGACATTGATATGAAATTTTTGCTTATTCATGTATAGAGAATGTTATATAGTTTTAAAAAAATAACACGAAAGGCCAGTTTGTTCTATTCTTTATCAGCTTTGGGTGTGCCTTTGCATTCATTCATTTCTAAACATCAAAAATGTCATGGAATGGTCTAAAATGAAAATATTATTTATTTATTTTTAATATAAAAGGGTGAACTGAAGACATGTTTTTATTTGCCCTTTCCACCATGGCCTTAGATTAATTCCCAAATTTAAACTTTGGAAATTTGGTTAAATGGGTAGCATGCTACTTTTCTCCTTTGCACTCTTATTTTAATTTGATATGTAGCATTTTACATAGACTAGTAAGAGTACCATTACGTTCTTTCTATCATTCTGTTAATATCTTTTGTAGTTTGAGCAGATTTCTTCAGCTGTAAAGTTCCTTGTCAAAACCACTCAGCAACTTAGCTGGAAAGTTTCCTGCAAATAAAATACTTTTATTCTACTTAATTATTTAATATTTAAAATACTTAATACTAAAGTACACCTGTATTTTAGGGATTGACTGGAGAATCTGTTAGCTTTCAGATTCTGGATTTAAATTTCCACCAGCATGATTACTCCTTCCTACCTCAAGGTAGAGGAATTACTGGACTGCTGCAAAACCATAATGGTACAAATATTTGGAGAAGAAATAAATTGGCATGATGCAGGTATCTTGGAAGACTAAGTAAAAGAAAAAGAATGGAGTTATTTGAGAAAACACAAACTAGGCAAGAAGGATGAAGCTGGAAAAGCAAAGGTCTTTATCAAAGGCTATATTACAAAGGTCTTTATCAAGGCTATATTATGATATGAGCATAGAGAGATAAGGGCTTAGAAGTATTGTGCTGCATTTGAGAATTGGCAGAAAGTCAATGTAAATAATTAATAATAAATATATATTTTCACAAGATTCTTCTAAAAAGAAGAGTATTCTTCTTTGGGTTGGATACAATCAGTTCTGCATTCATAATTTTAGGAATGAGTCTAAACACCATATTTTGCTTTTAAAGTTGATAGAAATCTATATAATCCTTTTATTATGTGGACTGGGAATAGTACACTTACAGTCATTTCAGTAAGAAGTAGCTTCCTTTATTAGCATGTCTTGGAAAAAACAAATCCTTGAACATTTTATAAAAGGAGTTGCTTCATTCTGAATTAACTTAATACAAATTTTAAAGTGACATAAACTTTTCCAGAGTTGTATATTCCCATGATAACTTCTTTCTTTTGACAAACTTAAACAAATAAGTAGAAGCTGAGACATTTGTCTACCAGATTAGAAATATAGAAGCCCTTTGGACTGCTAAGCATAGAAAGTATTGAGATCATAAGAGAAAGAATTGGCATGGAACCCAATATAAAACCCAATAAAACCAGCAAATGAAGTTGTTTGCTTACCTGGAGAAGATGTCTTGGGATTCCATAGTGTACAAGGCATGTACAAACCAAAGAGAAAGTCAAAGAAGAATTGGGAGAGACAACATCAACAATACACAACAATAGCATCAATTAACAATGTTTGAGACTGCCAGAAGACCGATAGCAGGTCCATGACAAAGTTCTGGCTCTTGCCAGAATGGGACAACTCACTGCAGCCAACTTGCTGCAGGACAACTCGCCACGGGAGAAGAGGTACAGTATTATCAAAGAAATAATGAAATAGAATCAGTAAAGAAAGAATGCCAATGGATGGACAAATGAAATGTGAATGACTATTTTAAAAATTACTTGAAATGATTAAATTGTATTGTTGAATTGTCCCACAACAAGTTGTCCTGTGGCAAGTTGGTTGCGGTGAGTCATCCCATTCTGGCAAGAGCCAGAACTTTGTCATGAACCTGCTATAGTTCTTCTGGCAGTCTCAAACATTGTTAATTGATGAATAATGTTTAGTTTAGTACTAGCGAAGAGTCTGCTTTGTTTACATAACTTAGATTATGTTACTGTATGTACTATACTTGTTAACATGATCTACTTGTAAGTTCTGATCCCATTCAGGGACTGACTGGCTATCACAGATTAGGACAACATGAAGATGTTATTGTTGAAACCTTCTATTTCAAAATAATTTGTAGTGCAGTGTTGTTTGTGGGTACTAGGACAAGTTAAAAATGCCTTTTGAGGAAGAAAAGCCCAAATGTTTTTGCGTATCCTGAACTAGATCTATGTTTGTTTGGATTACTCACATTTATCTATTTATATTTCATGTTTCTAAACCATTCATCTCCCTCAAAGAGGGATTCTGGGCAGTGTGCAATATAATCAACACATAAAATAATGTATAAAATTAACATTAAAATATTAAAATTAATTTAAGATTATTATTATTATTTAATTATAAGACAGTATTATGAGTATAAAATTTCAGAAAGGTAAAAAAATAGCTAATACAAGTGAGGTAGGTTCAGAGGTGGTATTCAGCAGGTTCTGACCATTTCTGGAGAAACAGTAGCAGAAATTTTGAGTAGTTTAGAGAACCAGCAAATACCACCTCTGACTGGAGATTTTACAGGATCCTTCCCCTGCCACACCCACCAAGTCACGCCCACAGAACTAGTAATAAAAAGTTTGAATCCCACCACTGGGTAGGTTCTCATGCAGCCAGCAAGCCCATGGCTACATAGTCTTCTGTGCCCCGCCCCCAATGCAAGGCTGCAGAGCCAAATTTTGACCCCTTTATGGAAAACCAGGAGAGTGGGGGCCTGCCTCACCTCTATGGGCAGAATGTTCCATAATGCAAGGACAGTGGCAGAGAAATCTCTTCCTAGACCCCACTAGTGAAGTTAGTCAAAATTCTTTGACTGATGGACCCTGCAGCATATCTTCCCTGCCTGATCAAGGTTATCATCTATAAAGCCCTACATGGCATGGCACCAGGCTACTTACAAAACCAGCATCACCCCCTCACATCAGCTGATGTGGGGGCTGATGTGAGGGTGATGCTGGTTTTGTAAGTAGCCTGGTGCCATGCCATGTAGGGCTTTATAGATGATAACCAACACCTTCAACTGGATCTGGAAGCAAACTGGCACCTGAGGCAGTCTGCAGAGCAAGGGTATAATATGTGTCCTTTGGGCACCCAATATGGCTTGTGGACTGCATTCTGGAGCTAAAGCTTCTGTACACTTTTCAAGGGTGGTCCCATGTAGAGCCTATTGCAATTGACCAGTTGGGAGATGATTAAGACATGGGTGACCAAGCAAAGAGCTGTCCAGAAAGGGAAATAACTACCATATAATATCGGGTTGGGCAAAAGCCTCCTGATCAGAGCTGCCACCTGCTTTTCGAGCAGGAGCCATGAGTCCAAGAGGACCCCCAAGTTATTCACTGGGACTGTCTGGGGAGGTGCAATCCCATTCAAACCTGAAGAACTCCTGGATACAGAGGGGCCCACCCACAGCCACTCCATCTTATCAGGGTTCAGTTGAAATCTGTTGCTCCCCATCTAGAGCTTCCAAACACCATGAAAGGACTTCCACCATATCACTCCCTTCACCTGGGATGGAGATATATAGCTGGCTATCATCAATGTATTGGTGACACCTCATCCCATCATGATCTATGATGTCCCCCAGCAGTTTCATGTAGATGTTAAAAAGGAGCAGAGAGAGTACTGAACCCTGAGGCACCTCACAAAGAAGGGTGGAGAGCTGGACTTCTTGCTCGCTATTAATACCAATTGAGATTGGCCTTGGAGGAATGAGGAATGAGCACAAATTGTGCTGCCCATTCTCAGCTCCCTAAGTTGGCCCAAAAGGATACCATGGTTGATGGTATTGAAGGCCACTGAGAAGTCAAGGAAAGAAAGATGGATTCACCACCTCTACCTCCACCACAGCGCCACTTGGTTGACTGCCATGGATTGAAGGTTTAAAACAAGTGCTTAAGAATGATCTATATGTGCATGCTTCTTCAGTAAAAATATTATTCTTTGGTAAGAAATCGATAATGCAAATTTTACTTATAAAATAATTAGGTCAGAATCAATACTTTATATGTCCTGTTTAAAAAAAACAGGCTGAAAAACAGCAGAACTGACTCATAAGCATAACACCATTTCCTACAATATCCTACTAGAACATAGAAAAGACAAATGCTGTCTGTGTTTTTAGACAGCAGCCTAAAGAACTGTTATTGCTGATGGAAAGGATTAACTTACTGGTTGTGGAAAGGATTCACTTCGTTTCTCTTAAGAGTGGTATGAAATGTATACTCCTCCATTACTTCTTCTGCCACTCTCTGTTATTGATCATACTGCATGATTCCCTGGCAGCTGAAATTTAATAGCATTTCCCTGATGCCTTAAGTGGCTCTGAGTTCTAGGAAATTCTGGAATGTTCAGTGTTATAAAGTGACTGGTTTTGTGGTTTTGAAGTGGAAATATGAACTGCTTTTATGTACAAAATACTGAGATCAGTTACTTCTTGGAGAAAGCAAAAGCTCTCTGGTGCATAGATTAAGCTTTTATATACAGCATTAATTGTGGGCTATAGAAAAAAAATGGATGGATATTAAATATCAGGTTGCATTAAGATTGACTAGGTAGAATTCTGTCTCCAAGCTTGAGGAATAAAATAAATTGGATGGATTGGGCATTAAATATCAGGTTGCATTAAGATTGATTAGGTAGTAATTCTGTCTCCAAGCTTGAGGAATAAAATAAATTGTGCTGGTTGGGCAGAATAAATATAAAAATAAAAATGATCTAAGATGAGGGTGCATGACTTTTTTTTTTCAGGCAAAACATATTTGGAAGGTCTGTTGGAGGAGGCACAAGTCAAAAACTGGATAGGGCCAAGATAAAGAAATTTGCTTTCTTTAGACAGCAGCCTAAAGAACTGTTATTGCTGATGGAAAGGATTAACTTACTGGTTGTGGAAAGGATTCACTTCGTTTCTCTTAAGAGTGGTATGAAATGTATACTCCTCCATTACTTCTTCTGCCACTCTCTGTTATTGATCATACTGCATGATTCCCTGGCAGCTGAAATTTAATAGCATTTCCTGATGCCTTAAGTGGCTCTGAGTTCTAGGAAATTCTGGAATGTTCAGTGTTATAAAGTGACTGGTTTTGTGGTTTTGAAGTGGAAATATGAACTGCTTTTATGTACAAAATACTGAGATCAGTTACTTCTTGGAGAAAGCAAAGCTCTCTGGTGCATAGATTAAGCTTTTATATACAGCATTAATTGTGGGCTATAGAAAAAAATGGATGGATATTAAATATCAGGTTGCATTAAGATTGATTAGGTAGTAATTCTGTCTCCAAGCTTGAGGAATAAAATAAATTGTGCTGGTTGGGCAGAATAAATATAAAAATAAAAATGATCTAAGATGAGGGTGCATGACTTTTTTTTTTCAGGCAAAACATATTTGGAAGGTCTGTTGGAGGAGGCACAAGTCAAAAACTGGATAGGGCCAAGATAAAGAAATTTGCTTTCTTTTGAATTAAATCACAAATGAAATTGTTTTTGTGTGTTTTATCCAAAAATTGAGGCATGTGGTCTGTCATGGGTAGTAGCCTCTGTGCAAGGACTTGCCTCGTCTCTGCTCAAGAAAGTAGGACTCTTGAAATGAATGTTATTTCAAAGGAAACTTTTATTGTGAGAAAGGGATAGCAAGACAGAAAAAGCAGGATCTGAGGACTCCCACTCAATTCCATTAGGTTAAAATGGGTACTCATAAGCCTCTGAACATCAGATTCCCACCACCCAGCACCAGTTCAGGGGTTCCTTTCCCCACACACACACCCCTGGGGACAGAGAGAGGGCGAGAAGAAGAAAGAAAAGAAAGAAAGAAAGGAAAAGGGGAGGGAAAGAGATGAGAGGGGGGGGAGGGAGGGAGAGAGAGAGAGAGAGGTCCCGGTGTTTTATTTTCTGTGGGAAATGGGTCCAAATGACTCTGAGTATTTAAGGTTGCAGAAACAGGCAGCCAAGCTAAGTGCCTGAAGGACCCCATCCCATCAGTGGGAGTCCAGGTGCTTCAGCGAGCGGCATGCTAGATTCATATTAGTGGTCTGTGGGATTTAAAATTATGAATTTGGTGGTCTCTGACATACAAAAGGTTGGAGACCCCTGCTCTAATGCACTGAGTTGTTGTAAGCAACATCTGCAAAAGGAAAGACATCAGTCCAGTTATCCCGTTGGTAGTTGAACAAACACCTTAGGTACTGTTCTAGAACCCCGTTCATTCATTCTATGCCCCCATTCATTTGAGGATGATGACTAGAACTCAGGCTCTGATTGGTACCCAGAAGGTTTAGGAAAGCTCTCCAGAATTTTGATGTGAATTGGACTCCCTGATCAGATATATTATTGCAGGCTCGAATCCCACCAGGCTCAAGGTTGACTCAGCCTTCCATCCTCTCGGGGTAGGTAAATTGAGGACCCAAGATTGTTGGGGGCAATAAGCTGACTTTGTAAAAATGCCGCTTAGTAATAAGCAGGCATATACAATGAAATGAAGATTGGGTTGCACTCCAAAAAAAATTGTAAGCCACCCTGAGTCTCCGGAGAAGGGCAGCATATAAATATGAATAAAAATAAAATAAATAGAAAATAAAAAATATAATCCTTTGGGGGGCACTGTGCAGTCAGTATATGTGGTGCAGGAACATCTTGGCAAAGGCTTTGGCAGCGGAGATCTTTTGGCAGGGAATGAAGTGGACCTGCTTGGAGAACAGGTCCGTTATGACACAAATGATAGTGTTCCCTGCACTTTCTGGTAGTTCTACAATGAAATCCATAAAAATCCATCCAAACTCTCTCCATGGTGCTGATGGTTCTGCTACAGTTTGCAACAGCCCTAGGGTTTTCCCCTGCCTTCTCTTTGCGGTTGCACAGACAGGGCAAGCAGCCACATAGCCTTCTATACCTTTCTTTAGGGATGGCCAGAACTGCCTCTTTATTAAGTGCAGCATTTTCACAAATCCAAATTGGCCAGCCAACTTGAATTGTAGCAGGTTTTCATAAGGCTAAGTCTTTGGCTTGCTGGGACATACAACTTTCCTACCATCCAAGCCAGGCTGTCTTTCAACAAGCAAGTGTTCTTATGAGCCTGGAACCAATTGTCTGTGAGAAGGTTTTTGTCTGAACACTTATGTGGTGGCATTGTCGGTTGGGAGATCTAGTTTTGCTTGCGCCCTGGTGATGACTTTGACTTCCAGCTGGGAAGCTGGGAGCAGAGGTTTGACCACCTCTGATTTGTTGCCATTATATTGGGGCATTCTAGATAAAGCATCTGCTAGGAAGTTCTTCCCCCCAAGGAGGTACTTGAGGGTGAAGTAAAAATGTTTGAAATATTGAACCCAGGACACTTGCTTTGGAGATAGTTTCCATGGGGTCTTAAGGACCTTCAGATTTTTGTGGTCAATCCAGACTTGGAAGGGGATTTTGTTCCCTTCCAAGAAATGCCTCCATGTGAGGAGAGCCCATCAAATGGCATAAGCCTTCTTAGCCCATCTCTGTTCTGTGCCTGTTAGCTTAGGCAGGCATGGTAGAAGTCATCCTTCAGCCAATCTTTGAACCAGCTTACTAGGATGACTTCTGGCCAGTCTACCTGGCAAGCAAAATCTCAGAATTCCTCGGTGTACTCGGCCACCAGCTGGCGGCCTTGCTTCATAGTTCTGATGCAGTCATGGGCCTTCCAATCTTCTAAGGGGTCCTCGAACCGGCGGCAGAGCTCCATCATGAAACGATCAAAGTTCCATAGCTCTGGGGCATCAGCATTGTGAATCCTACTCCAATAATTCTTTGCTTTGTCACATGTCCATCATAAATTATAGAATGTTTATTCTTTACATTTACATTTCAAATATTCATTTCAAATGCCTTTATACATTCTTGACAATTTGTCCAGCGTTAGATACCAATGGTATATCATCTTGTAAGTTTTCTTTTAAATTATAATTTAATGTGAATTTTAAACCTTATCCACATATTCTCCCGTTGTTCAAGCATTATATTATATCCAAAGTTCTTTGCCCACTGAATTGTACAATGCTTTACATATTCATTCTCCAAATTCAATTTCAATAACAATTTACCTTAGCGATAATATGTTTATCAATACCACACAGTAAGATTTCCAATTCATTTTTCACAAAATCCTTGGTGGCTCAGGCTGTTAAATGCCTGCATTTAAGTTCCAGCTGCCTACAACTGCTGTAGGCTCGAATCCCACCAGGCTCAAGGTTGACTCAGCCTTCCATCCTCTCGGGTAGGTAAAGTGAGGACCCAAGATTGTTGGGGGCAATTAGCTGACCTTGTTAAAAATGCCGTTAGTAATAAGCAGTAAGTGTAAAAATGGTCATAAGCAGAGGTGGTATTCAGCAGGTGCTGACCAGTTCTGGAGAACTGGTAGCGGAAATGTTGAGTAGTTTGGAGAACCAGCAAATACCACCTCTGACTGGAGATTTTGCAGTATCCGTCCCCTGCCATGCCCACCAAACCACGCCTACAGAACTGGTAGTAAAAAATTGATGCCACCACTGGTCATAAGTCACTTTTTTCAATGCCATTGGAACTTTGAATGGTCATTAAAGAAATGGTTGTAAGTCAAGGACTGCCTATATAACTTGTTAGGATATATGCAGAGTAACCCTTGTGTAACAAGGATATGCACATGGAAATGGATATGAGAACAGTTATGAATAAATACACAGCCACACAGAGATACACCAAATTGTGTTAATGTTTACTTGAAGAAATAGCACAGTCCAATAAACAGTCCAGGTCATACACGTTTTAACAGTCCAGCAGTACCCAGTTATAAAGTCTTCTTACCCTTTTCATGTCTTTTACAGCAGACAAATATCAAACCATAATACAACAGATAATCTTCGATATCAACAGAATATCAAAGTAAATAGAGTTAGTATCAGTCAGTATTCAGTCAGAGAGAGAGAGTCAGTATCAGCATCAAGAGAGATCTTCAGTGGGAGAGAGAGTTAAACCATGATCTATAGCTCCCTCTTATGGCAACTTGCAGTATACTCAACCAATCAGAACACAGCATAATACATTACAGTATTTTTCCTTAAAGCTACAGACATATATATTTGTGCTTTATATATTGTCAACCCAACTATGTTATTTACATATACTTAACATAACCGTTTCCTATTTATAAAATGAATATCATTTATACATGTAGCTAATTGTTTTTCTTGCACCTTCTAGGATGGCAGCCTGTAAAGTGAGCCATACATCCACGGAGAAAGTATGGGAACGCTTATTAAAATTCAAAGTTTCTCTTGGTCTCCTGTTGCTTCATTTGATTTTGGCTTCTGGAAGAGGTAAGTTTTTTCTTTCTCTGCTCTTCTAATTATTGTCCCTTTACATGAGGATGAGCACAAGCTAGGTAACATAGCAGATGGAAAGGGAAGTGGGTGCTGAGATAAGAACTATACAGAAGATAATAAGTATAACAAGTATATTTATGTATATTTTATAATACATCTAAACTCTAATACTTGTTCATACTTATTTTCATCAATTCTATGAAATAAGTCAATCAGTATTGGATTTTGTTCAAGATCATGTTTCAGGTTATGAGCTTCATATGGTTCCCATTATGAGGAAAACAGCCAAATTTACCTTAGCTTTTAAAACTCATTTTAATTAAAATATGTGTTTGAAGACATGGAATTTTATGATTTCCAATTCATGGTAATCAGAATTTGTAGAATTGAGAGATTTTCTGAAGTTATTCTTAAAGGAATAGAAGTGAGTTCACTTAGTAGACAGGCATATAGCGGATATTTTATTCACTAGTAACTGAAGCATTTGATCCTTTCCATATTCTTTATATTCACAAAATTAAAATAAATCCTGCCAAAAATAACAGTAGGGGAATATTATAGCAGTTGCAACAACAAAATAATACAGTTATCGACACCTAAGGCTCGTATGAAAATCAATTACATCCAGAAACATGCTTATTTAGAATAGTGCCTGTTCATGGAACTGGAGAAAAAATTAGTTAGAATTTAGAATTAGACCCCATCTAATCTAAATTCTAAGTTCTAAGGTAGCTTTGCAATCCCAAAAAGCAGATATCTGAGGAGAAATAGTGAACTACTACTCCAGTATCAAGGTAAAGGATTAGACAGGCTGATTAGCATGTCTATTGGATATGTTTCAATAGGGAGATAGCATCTAGTTTGCCTTGCCTGAATTCCCCCGACCCAGCCAAGATAGAGTAGGACTCATTGATCCTTGGATGGGAGTTGACCATTCAAGTTGATATTCCAGAACAATAGGCCAGTCTGGAAGAGAAAAAAAAAGCCTCAGAAGAAGGTAGTGTCAAAGTAATTGTGTTGTCAGAAAAACTAAATGGATATGTCAGGGCTCCAACAAAGCCACCCTCATTCAAATCAAAAGTCTCTAGCCACATCTCAGAGAAAACTAAATTGATTTATTAGGAGTGGCCATGTTGGCGTAAGCTGGATGTAGCTGATACTAAATTACATCATGTATTTCCCCCTTGACCCTGGTCTTTCCATCACCTCCTGGATGTGACTTCTCCAATGGGACACATCCATCTCCAAGAGTCATCCAACATGCTCTCCAATAACATTCTTATGCTCCGACAACTTTGGGCTACCGGAGGTGATTATCTAGGCATTTAAGGAATGCCTTGTTTTCCCCCATTCCCTTTTTCTGGCAGCTAAAAAGACCAAAGGAGTATCTTTTTAGTTGACAGGATAGGTCTATGAAGTCAACAGAAATATAAGCTGAGTTCAGGGAATCTTTACATCTAGACTCAGACACAAGTTCATGTAAATTCCATTACATGCAATATTTGTTTTCAAATGATTCTGGAAATCATCTCCCAAATCTGTATACACATAAATGGCATGATTTACAGGTAATCCTCAGCTTAAGACCACAATTTAGCCCAAGATTTCTGTTGCTAAGCAAGACAGTTGTTCAGTGAATTTTGTCCCATTTTACGGCCTTTCTTGCCACAGTTGCTAAGTGAATCCCTGCAGTTGTTAAGTTAGTAGCACAGTTGTTAAATGAATCTGGCTTTCCCACTGATCTTGGCTGTCAGCAGGTCACAAAAGGTGATCAATCACATGACTTTGGGACACTACAACCGTCATAAATATGAACCAGGTGCCGAGCATCCAAATGTTGATCCACTGACCATGGGGATGCTGCAATGATTGTAAGTGTGAAAAACGGTCAAAAGTCACTTTTTTCAGTTCTGTTATAACTTTGAACGGCCACTAAATGAACTGTTTTAAGTTGAGGATTACTTGTATATAAGTAAAATTCTACTTAAACATTTCCTGACATTTTCCATTGGTTGTGGATTAGAAAACCCAGGAAATGTAGGATGTTTTTGTAATTTTTCTTTACAAAACTATTAGAACATTATGTTACATAACATTATTAGAACATTAATTCTAAACCATCTTCTACAGAAAAAAAAGAAAAATGGTTTAGAATTAAAGCCTGCTCAAAAGGATTTGAACAAAATGCTTACGAGTGGGCATCTCTGTTCAAAGTTATGACATCTCACTGGGGTATATGTTTAAAGAAACTTATTTAGGACAGGAGTGAACTTCCAAAATCCTCTGACTTTCCAACCGGACAACTTGGGAAGATTAAGGCAACCAGTTTTGGGAAACTGATATGAATTTTGATAATGCTTTATTATTATTTTATTCAGCATTATTGTCATATCATAAAGCGAGGGACTATTCTTTATAGTTTCAAAGTCTAAAACAGAAGGAATAGGAAAGCTAAGATAGTGGCTAGGAAATTAATGTTTAATATATATAGTAAGTCAGATAAGGCTTATTGCTCCATTTGTTTTGTTTTTATTAAGAAAAAGCAATCATAAACAGGTGATTTTAAGATATGAAAGGATAATTGACCTTATATTCTGATACAGCATTTTCACTGACAGGAATAATCCCCAAACTATTGTTTTCTGCCATGGATCCCATTTGATGTTTCTAAATCATACAAGAATCATCACTGCATGGATTCATAGCCAGGGAGCATACTGCTATGAGAAGAGTATGTTCTCAGAATAACTGGCTAAGCAGGTCCTGGGTGAATTATTGAACTGATTATACCTCTAAAATACCGCCTCCTAAAGCCATATAAGAGGTCAAAAGAAGAATAAAAGGCTAGAAATTTAGTCACATGTTTCCTTGTTTAAAAATGAATTGCAACTAGTGATAAAGAATATAGCTAAGGTGTGTATGTGTGTGTGTATTTTTTAAAATCCATGTTGTGATATAGAAATCAAATACTTAAATTATTTGGAACAACATTTTTATTAGGCTAGTTCAAGATTACAAATGTCTAAGATTATTGAAATTCAAAGCCTCTGCATCAGGAAACTTGGGGGAGGGGGAACCCACAGAAAATGGTGGGAAGAATAAAGGTGTGAAGTATCTAAGCCATGTGTCTATCAATTACAGTACGGTACAGTATCTTCTAGATGAAAGTTACAGAAATACAGTACAAATTGAAATAAAGTTCATATAGAGTTGGTATTAAGATTGTAGGATGAAGAAATAAGAAAGTCATCATGTTTCTCTGTGTTTTGTAGATTCATTATAAAGTTATTGGTGTGAGTTTTGTGATCTTAATCTATTTTGTCAGGTGCCCTTTTCAATCGCATGAAAAAGTTGTATCTCCATATGCAAGAACAAATGAACTGAATACTGCCAAATATAGCAATCTTTGTATGTGAAGTTTGTAAATATGTACAGGATTCAGTTATATTAACTTCAGGTAGATCCTTTTTCTCTTAATGGTATGTTTGTGCCAAGAGAATTTCCAAATTTTAGGAAGGTGCTCACTTCATTTTTCTCATCCTTCACTGAATGTGCTTAAACAGTGGAATATAACTTGAATTAAGGCTTGCAATGAGAATCTTAAAAGTAAAGGCTTGTGCGTCCAAAGCAGTTTTCTTTCATTCATGGCATAGCTAAGCATTCCTTTCAAATTAGTGTTTAATGTTGTATGTACAGTAATCATTACTTTGATTTCACCTTGTAAATCCAAGAAAATATTCTTGCTTTTCTAATTTTGCAAAGCAATTTCAAAGCCTTTTATGACTTAAATAAAAGGCTTTGAAATGAAAATTTGAGCTTATTGATGCCTTGTTATTTCACTATTTTTATATTTGAGCATATTGTTGGTATGTCAGTATTTAGTTCTCTGAGTATCAGTAATAAAAATGTGGAATGTAAATGTCATCAAAATGTACTTAAATGACATTAGAATGTAATCTTATGTATATTTACACTAAGATAACTTCCACTAGTTAGCAGACTTAGTTTCAAGATAATATCTTAAAAACCATACATTTAGCAATATATTTTTTCTAATTCCAAATGATATCATAACCAATCAATCAATTTAAAATCAGTTAGTATAAATTAGTCAGTTCTAATATATTGCTGAACAATAATGGACAAAGTAAAATTGATCCCCGTAAATTGGGTTGAGCTGTCCTGTTCCTCCTCACTTTATCAAGATGATAAGCTTTTTTGGAATGCCTTTAAAACAACTGTTAATCACTGCATTCACATTGGAAGTGCCATTAACTTTAAGTATGATTTATCTAAAGTTAGGATTATAAACCTTAGTTTCAAATTGTCTGATTCAGATAAATTATAGTAAAATGAAAGTCTCAGAGAACACATATTCATATTTTATGAATTGCAACATTAAAATACTTCTCTAGGGGTATTTAAAAGATGTATCCACCTGAGATTGCTTTCAACTCAAATCTACCTTATTGACTCTGCCTGCTGCTGGTGCCACTGCCACGCCTGCTTCTTGGATGGCTAGCCCAGTGGTCTCAGTGGGCTGCAGAGCCCCAGCTGCCAGGCACCTCCCCTCATGCACGCATGCGCGCGCACACACCAGAGACATAGAGATGCTGGTGTAGATGCAGCACTCATCTGCAACCTGGTGGGAGCCATCTGGGCCAGATGGTGCCGCCTCAGCCCCTCCCCCTGAGCTTGCACATAGGAGGTGGCAAGCGCATGAGGGCTGGCATCCTGGGTGAAAGGGAAGTGCTCAGAACGCAGTCCCCAGGGACACTCAGCCCTGCACTCTCATCACCTCCTGTGTGCACTCCCAGGGGGTGGGGCCAAGGCAGCACCATGAATCTAACACTGGCTGCAGTCCAGCCCAGATGGCCACCTCTAGGTTGCAGATCAGTGCCTGGTCAGCCTGGGCTGGGCCAAGGCCCCGGGGGGCAGTCTTTTGCTGTTTCGCGGGCAGCCCCCCCCCCCAGGCCAGATCTAACCACCTTGCAGGCCGGATCTGACCTGTGGGCCTTGAGTTTGACACCTCTGCCTTAGGAAGATATTAAAAATTCTACCTCATCAGTTTCTTATGGCCTTTTCTTTTGACAATCTAGGGCAGTGTTTCTCAGCCAAATGAAAGGCAAGTTACAAAACACGAGTCACAATATCAACATGCAAACTCTGCCCCTGAAATACCTGCTTGAAGCCTCACAAGTACAGTATGAATGTGCAGAACTTGCTTTATGATGTCACAAGATATGTTTTATCACTGGCGATACCATGACTAGCTGTGGCCACTTATGCAATTAATACACATCAGCTCCTGGCTTATTTACCCTTGTTTCTCTAACACTCAAGTACAATTTAATATTCTGTTTGAACAGAGCCAATGTACTGTGCTGTTTAACAGGTTTATTCACTGTTATTCTGCCTGTTACATAGAGAAGTGTGGGTTTTTTGCTTTTGAATAGATGTGTGAAGCAGAATTTTTAATATAACTAGTTATTTCAAGATTTTATACAATTTATTCTATGCATTCGGCCCATGAAAGAGTAAATAGGAAAATACTTTCTGATTTATTACTTCAGAATTATTACAATTTTCTTTGCAGCTGTAATAAGTTTAAATAGTTTTGCATTGCCCTCTTGTGGTGAGCAGGGAATGTAAATATTGTTGCACAATTTTTAAACGCAATGCTTTTAATTTTAATCTAAGAATGTATTATATTTTACAGCCAGTGATGCAAGTACCTCATCAAACCTTAGAAATTTTTCCGTAAGCACAACAAGTAAGAAACTTAAATACAATATTCTTTATCTTACTTTTATTCTCTTTCTTTCAACTGTATTTGCATCTTGGAAACTGCCTGACCAGTCCTTGCAGTTTTCTTAATAAGGTTTTTCAGAAGTAATTTACTACTGCCTCCTTCCTAGGGCTTAGACAAAGTGACTGGACCAAGTCATCCAGCTGGCTTTGTGCCCAAGTTCAGACTGTAGATCACAGTCTCCGGTTTCTAAATCTGGTGCCTTAACCATTATACCACATTGGCTCTCTTATTGCTTACGTAGGTTTTTTGTTTAAATACAGCATTTAATACCTTCAAACTCCTTAAAGCCAGCAAAGCTTCTCAGAATTATAACTCATATTGTGTGTAGCCTTCTCAGTTAGGAAGCAGCAGATGTATAGATATTTGCAGATATCAGCAGGGGTGGGATTCAAATTTTTTAACAACCGGTTCTGTGGGCATGGCTTAGTTGGTAGGTGTGGCTTGGTGGTCATGTGACTGGGTGGACGTGGCTTGGTGGTCATGTTATTGGCTGGGTGTGGCCAACTCACTATCACTCACATCAAGGCATGCATCTCCTCGCCTGGCCTCTCATGACTGTGGGGATGCTAGTCATAAGTGTGAAAAATAGTCATAAGTCACTTTTTTCAGTGCCATTGTAACTTTGAATGGTCACTCCACACAAGCAAAGTACCAGCAAAGGAAGGAAAAAAAACTCCAGAGACGTTCCTGAGACAGGAATCTATACAGATTCCTGCAGATCCCTACAGATACTATACATCTGCTGCTTCCTAACTGAGAAGGCTTAGTCCTGCCAAGAATGTAATAAGGGTTAACGGAGAGGCAGTTTCTGTAAGCAACACCAGAATGTTTCCTTCCTGCCTTCCTTACAGGATTAGGCCAGTAATTTCTTCTAACAACCGGTTCTCCAAACTGCTTAGAATGTTAACAACCGGTTCTAGAAAATAGGTGCGAACTGGTAATCCCACCCCTGGATATCAGGCTATTCAATACATTCTGGTATTCTGAAGTTCCCAGATGCTTCAATTAGTGCAAAATGCATAACTTGGCTGGTAAACCATGTTTATAACTCCTACTATATGATCCATCTGTGAAAGACATAGACCACTTGACAAAAGCGGGTTTTCCCTTTAAGTACTTAAATTACATCATTTAGGTCCTCAAAGGGAATTTCCACTTTAAATAGATGCCTTTATAACTTCTTCATCTCTCTCTCTCTATAAAAGTGAAATGCCCCTCACACATCATTACAAAATCTCCAGAACCGTAAAGCCTACAAACTTGAAATTTAGCATGTATGTTCCTCTTGGCTTCTAGGTGCTCACTAAGAAAGGATTTTTTGAAACAAATATCAGAGCATTAGTATTTCGTATATTATTATTAACGCACACTGATGCTAAGGAGTTCTACTCCCATTCCCCACCTGAAAAGAAATCTGTTCCAAATGCAAAACACAAGCAGAGGAGAGGAGATTCAGTTTCAGTTTTAGTTTCAGAGCAGCAAGCAGTTGAACTAAGCCACGCCCAGGCGCCTTGCTGTCTCCTCCTTGCTCACACAGCAAATACTGTTTCAGTTTTCAAACAGCCCTGGACTCTCTCACACACTGACAGGACGCTAGCCAGATGAATACCAATGGATACTGGTAGGCAAAGGCAGAATTTCCCCCCCTTATTTTCCACCCAAAAAACTAAGCCCGACCACATAGTTTCATAGCGAATCACGGGTATTGAGCTAGTTCATTCTAAACTTGTTTAGACAGGATTTGCAGAATAGGGCCTTCTGAAGATATCCCAGCTATTAGATAATCATCTGCCTCTTATGCTAGAGGGGGGGCTTTTCAGTGGTTCAGGGTATGGAATATATTTCTCCTGGAGTTGCAGTTGAACCCCGCTCTGCATTTAAAAAAGCAGTCATTAAACATCTTTCACCAGACATTTAGGGTTACTGACGGTTCTCAACTTATAACTGGTCTCAACTTATAACTGGTCACTCATCAACCATCCAAAATTATAATGGACCCCGTCAAGAAAAGATGCATCCCGTTTTGAAGTTCCAATAGCCAGGCCACCCTCCTGATGACATGACTGTATTTTGGGTGCTCAGCAACCATTCTGCATTTACGGCCATTTGCAGAATCCCATGGTCATACAATTATGATTTAAGATGGTTTTGCTGAAAACCAGTGTATACTTCCAGTTTTTAGAAAAAATGCCCCATAGCAAACATTGGGTTCACTTAATGACTGTGATATTTTGTTAATGAGTACAGAATTATTTATTAACCATGGTGATTCACTTATTGACCACTGCAAAAAAAGATTTGTAAAATTGGGTTGTCATCCATTTTACGATTGTCACAACTTATGACAATAATGCATAGTCTCTATTATGAGGACTACCTGTGCAATCTAGATTTCTGAATGCTATTATTAGCCACAGAAAATATTTAAATAGAAGGGGAAAATACCAATTGAAATTAAAGAATAAAAATAAAATAAAATTAGGATTTGCATCTCTCACTGAATTTATTCATCTGTTTTTATCTTTAGAATTTTTCTCTAAATACTAGTATGAAATACTAGTATAAAGGTTTTGGTGTTAACATTCAAAGTCCTACAAGGCATGGGTCCGGGATACTTATGGGAGCGTCTCCTGCCGGCATTGAGTGCCAACCGCCCTGTACGAGCACACAGGCAAGGGCTCCTCGGGGTGCTGTCTGTGACCCAGTGTCGTTTGGCGGTCCCCCGGGGGAGGGCCTACACTGTGGCAGTTCCTGCCTTATGGAATCAATTACCCCTGGGACTCCGTTTGGCCCCTGATCTGTGCACCATCCGCCATGATTTGAAAACCTGGCTATTTGAATGGGCCGGGCTGTGCTGATCTCTTAGGGGGGTGGTTTTAAATTTTAAATTTTATAAGGGTTTTAGATTAATTTGCTTATATTATTTAATAGTGTTTTAGATAATTAACTTATTGTCTGTTTTTAGTTGTGAGCCACCCCGAGTCCTTTCGGAGAGGGGGCGGCATACAAGTCAAAATAATAAATAAATAAATAAATAAATAAATAAATAAATAAATAAATAAATAAAATTATAAATAATGCTGGAAACCCTTTTGAGACCTGATGCCCTCTACCAGCTATATTTCACAGACACCTACATTTTAATTTTGTTTAGTGCCAAAGGCTGAAATGAATAAATAAAGCAATGATGTGAAGAGTGTAGACATCACATTAACTGTCTTAGTGATAGTGTGAAATGGGTTAGGCCAAATGATGTAAAAGGAAGAAGCTGGGATTTTCAATTCCCCCCATTGCCCAGGAATTAGAAATTAAAATACTGTTGTAAACTTATTGTAAAATAATTTCAATATGATCCCTGGCTAAATAGCCACTGTATTTCAGGAGCATGACAAGAGAAGACCACAAAATAGCATTTTAGGATTGAATAGCATTCACAGGCCGCAGGTTTGCTATCCTTTCCCCCTAAGCATTCTATAAATATCTAGAGAGAAACCTAAAAAATAAAACATGACTCAGTGTGTCTGGATTATTATTTTTCCCTACGTATAAACAATCATATTTTGACAAAAATGCTTCAATTTTATAAAATTCATTGATATTAGATATTGGAGGTCCTTCAATTTAGCTCCTTGATCAGCATAAGATCTACATTGCAACTAAATACAGGTAATCCTTGACTTATGACATTGGAGCCTAAATTTTCTATTCCTGAGTCAGACAGTTAAGTGACTTTTGCCCCATTTTATGGCTTTTTTTTGAGATAGATGTTAAGTGAATCACTGCAGCTGTTAAGTTAGTAAGACGGTTAATTGAATCTGGCTTCCCCATTAATTTTGCTTGTCAGAAGGTTGCGAAAGGTGGTCAGATGACCTTCGGACACGGCAATTGTCATAAATATGAGTCAGTTACCAAGCATCTGAGTTTGATCACATGACCATGGGGATGTTGCAACAATTGTGTGAAAAACGGTCATAAGTCATTTTTTTCAGTGCCACTGTAACCTTGAGCATTCACTAAACAAACTGTTGTAAGCAAAGAACTACCTGTAGTCTTGTAAGCTTTGCTTTAGTGAAAAAGAAATGGGTATCTTCCAGGACAGACAAAATTCAGTTGTTAAGAGGTTCTCCTAAAATAGGGTAAGCAACTTATGTCGCCACTGAAATTATGCTATTCTGTTTTTAAAAAATAAGAATGGGAATGCAAGGCCTCTGGGAGAAAAAATATCTTCCCTTTTCACCTTTAATATCTTCTCACAGACTGGCTTTCATATAGCCTCTAATCAATTCTCATTGCCAACATTTGGCCATTTTTTCCATAGGTCATGCCATTTGGAGGGTTTAGGGATTGTTAAAGAAATAGAATAAACAATTTGCCTCCCAGGTTTTCTGCTTTTATTTTCATCCTTTAAAAAAATTACCTCAAAATGCAAAAATAGGATTGAAAACACTTGTTTCTGCAGTAACATCACTATGGCTCCAGAAATCCTTTTTCAACCATCCTGTCCTAAAGCTGAAAGAAACTGTTTCCTTACTGTTTAGACCAGTTGGTTCTAGTTCTATTTTCTAAAGCAACAAAGAATATTAGTGTAACATTTCTACTTTTCCTTATCTTTTGCCACAGCCCTTTGTTGTACTCAAATTGACAAAATTGTTACCCAAACTATGACTGAGTTTTTATGAGAAAGTTTGGAAAATTCACATTTCAGCTTATAAAAAATATAAGATTATGGCTGTTTTTATTCACATGCTTTTTAAATAAATAAAAACTGTTTCTTTATTTACAGCAGATTCATCCATTGTCAGTTTTGTCACCTTTCCTAACAGTGCTACAGGCAAGATTTTCCTAAAAAAATTGACATAGAGTAGATTTAATGTTTATTACTTTTCTTCTCTTTACTATTGTATTAAATGTTGTGTTTTTGTATTCTTAGATTTGTCTTCAGTTGGAACTCTGGATACTACAGGTAAGAGTGGGTTACTTATAATATTTATGTAGAAAACATCTTGTACCACTTTTAATTTCAGAAGAAATAGACTAAAATTTGTTTGGCGTAGAGCAATGTAGTACCATACAATACCAAATTAAACAAAATTCCAAATCATGCTGTAAGCTGTCCTTTCAGGAAGAAAAATATTCAGTGCATTTTTCTTGAACCATTATCAGTACGATTTTAACAATCCTTTAAACTAGGGATAGGCTATATTTAACTATAATAAAATAGACCCAACTATATACAAGTATAACTGATGTTGTTTAGTGTAATGGGATTCCTGACTTAAAGAGCAAAGGAAATGAAATTAGATTGATTGAATTACTACTTTAAATCAGCAATTCAGTCAATAAGTTTGGGTCTCCTTAAATGAGAAAAAAAACATAGGTGTTACAAAATTAATGGACAGTCGTGCAATATTTTGAACAAGAGGAAATAAGAAAATTGCCGTGGAATTTAGAGAAAGAAATGTGATATTTAAAGGCAGAAAATAAAATATAATCACACTTATTTTTCTGGGAACTGAGCAAAGACAAAGTCTAAAAGATCTTACTAATTAAATTGGAGATCTTTAAAATACTAACAAAGGTATTTTCTCCATAAGGCTATTGTTCAGGCAAAACAGCCAAAGCCAAAGGAAAATATAAAATAGTGATAGAACATTTCTATACTAGCAAAGAAACCCTGTTCATTGTGTTTAGCAGGATAGCCAATCATCACAATCCAATATAAAGTTGGGATAGTACACCATAATTGTTTGAAAAAGCCACAAGTTTCTTGATAGAATGTTATTTTTCTTTAATGTGTAATTATTTCAATATAAAGAATAGAAAAAAGGGAAAACAGAAATATATACTATATCCAAAAAGGAAAAGGGAAACAACAAAAATATATGAATGAAATATATGAAAGAATCCTTCAGCTCAGTAATTTAAACACACCATTAAACCTTAATGGATAGTGATAAATTAGACTAGATTCAATAAAGTACCAGTTTAAAAGCACAAAGTGAAAACGTATTTTAAGACTATAAATTTAGAGTCATGGTCTCTTTCCAGTATTGAGAAGTAATATTTCTTAACAATGAGTCCCATTTGTTAAATCCATAATTCTTGATATAGTTGTGTTCCACATTTTTGTATATCTAAGGATTGGCCTTTCCATAGAAAATTCCTTAATATCTTGTGTCTGCTTAAATAGCCTCATTCCTACATCTATTATTGTTAACATCATTGAAGTAATTACATAGATTATTAATATATATCATTAATATTATATAAAATTGTGTGTGTGTATGTATGTATGTCATTGTAATGAAAATGGAACTTGACTTTTCAAAAATAGATGGTATGTTTATTATTGTTATTATTATACATAACACTATGTGGGAAGAAAAAATAGGCTATTGATCTATCAGATTCAATAAGGCCTTTGGATGATAGCAGACCCCAGAATAAAAGAGACATGAACCAAAAGTTTTAGACAGGATGATTTCAAAATGTACCAGGGCTATTTGTAAGCCTGCTGAGCTGTTTTGTGGAATGTGATTTTGCAAAGTATGTAGTTTTGAAAACCATGAGAAATAGGGAACAGAAAGTAGTTGATGGATAGAGGTTTGAGATGTACATGGGTATATGTGGAGACTGTCAGTAAGAAAGAACAGAGAAGTTGTGAAATGCATGCAGAAAAGTATAAAAAGAATGTCTTGGGATGTGTTCAGGGCCACTGCCATGGCTACTCCTTGCCGGACTCAGCCATGTCAGTGGACCTCATTGCAATGGGTTGTTTGTAAGCGTTATCTTACTGAAATGTTGTTATGTTATGATGTCATGTTCCAAATTGCTCATGAAATAAACCTCTGATCTCAACGTAGGATTTATTGCTTGTGGTTTGTCTGTGTTCCACTTTTATTGAGTTATTTTTACGACAACTGTGAATTCACCGCTGCAAGTTCTTTAGTGGTGTTGGCCTTCATTCACATCAAATTCTTCCCAAGGATGCTTAATATATCACTGTAATCTATGTGTGGATTGAAGCAGTGTGGCCTTTTGTAACTGACAAATGAAATTTTTTCCAATTCACATATTTTGTAACTAACTGCCATTGAAGACTTTTTGCTATGGACTACGGTATTGCCACATCAACTATCCATACTTTCTTCTTTTCCACTACAGTTAAATCTGGTATATGATATGCCAAAGCACCCACCCTCCTTAACACATTAACAATTGTCAATAAGAAAGCAAAAAAAATCTGGATAGTGGAATACCGGGAGAGAAGAAAAGGAAAAGGCAGTTTACACCATCGCCATTTGCTGCATTCTTCCATTTTGTTTTATCTTTTCAAACCATCCTTGATATCAGGAACTCTTGATTAAGACTCCACAATAAACCGCAGTAAATCCTAACGTTTCAGAGTTTAACTTAATTTTTTGTATTGACTAAGAATAGACTGGCAGACACAGCTCAGTAAATTCAGAAATTTTATTGTACTGTAGATTAAAATAGTTTAAGTGCAGTTTATTTATTTCTTTATTTATTGGATTTCTAAGCTGCCCCATCTCCCTGAGGACTCGGGGCGGCGTACAATCATAAAAACAGTAAAAACAGTGCAGAATATACAATTTAAAAAAAATTAAATGAGAAACCCAATTTGCAGTCTAAAACAATAAAAACAATCATTAAAACTCCCATCCCCACCCCCCTCAGTCCAGGTCAACGAGTTGGAACAACCATGTTTTTAAGCCCCGATGGAAAAAGCGGAGGTCAGGGGCCACCCGAAACTCCAGGGGCAGTTGGTTCCATAGGGTGGGTGCTCCCACAGAGAAGGCCCTACCCCTGGAGGTCGCCAGCTGACATTATCTGGTTGACGGAACCCCAAGGAGGCCCTGTCTGTGAGAGCACACAAGATGGTGGGAAACAGTTGCTGGCAGCAGGGTCTCCCGTAAGTATCCCGGTCCTAAGCCATGAAGGGCTTTATAGGCCAACACCAGCACCTTGTAGGTTGTAGGTATACTGTTGTAGGTTGTGGGTATACTGTACCCAAGTATTGATTGCCCACACACCATGGATTTAAACACAAAGTTTCCTATACCTGCCTTTCCAAATTAAAATGCAACCATGAAGCTGAACAATTATTGAATGTTTAACTGATGTCCATTTCAAGCCTTGGAAGAGCTAGCTTACACTTGCCAGTTTCCACTCTTTTCACTTTTTGCCTCTCTCTCTCACTGCTCTTCTGAATCTGGTAAATTCCACAATAAACAAAGGATTAACAGAATAATAGAGTTGGAAGGGACCTTGGATCAGTGGTGGTATGCTACTGGTTCAGCCCAGTTTGGCCAAACCGGCAGTAAAAAAGCCTCCTATGATCAGCTGAGAGGAGGAAAACACGATCAGCGCAGGATTGGCGCTTCCACCTGCCCCTGCGCTTTTCTTTATCCTCTCGGCTGATCGGCGCTGCAGGACTCAGCTAGTGTGTGGAAAGCTGTGTGTGCACGTTAGGTCAGGTAGGATCGCACTGCTGCCTTGGAGGTCTTCAAGCAGGAAACCCTATACCATTTCAGACAAATGGCTGTTCAATCTCTTTTAAAACATCAATTGATACATCATCCATAACTTCCAGAGGCAAGCCTTTCCATTGATTAATTGTTGTAACTGTCAGGAATTTTGTTCTTAGTTCCAGTTTGTTTCTCTCCTTGGTTAGTTTCCATCCATGGCTTCTTATTCTGCCTTCAGGTGCTTGGGAGAATAGGTTGATACACATCTTCTTTGTCACAGCTCCTTAGATATTGGAACACTGCTATCACATCATCACTAGAATGGATGGATGGATGGATCAATAAATGAATGTACAAAGGATGTAGTTAAGACAGTCTCGGGCTAGGTCACCATTGGAGTGGAGTTTGATATCCAGTAATTTAAACAATTTTTCCGAAACTATTGTGTGAATCACTTAGAAAACTTTAGAAAACTTGTTGAATTAACAGATGAGTATCTCAGGCCAGAGCCAATGCCACGACAGGAAATGAGGTAAACCATCTTAAAAAGCATATTAATTACAAACAGAAAAGCATTTAAATCTGACACAAGGTAGTTCAATGTCTGAAAATCTTGTTTAGAAAAAAGAAAAGTTAACGCATCAGTTTAGGTTACTTGCTCACTGAATGGCAACAAGGATGGCATAACAAATAAAATTCATGACATCTGCTATAAAGGAAAGCTAGCAAAAGTCAGGAGGAAAATTTTTGAATACTCCAAATGCTCAATTGGTTGCTTCTCATGACGGAGAAATCATTTTCTTATATACAATTTTCCTAATTCACAACCATTTTATTTCACCATTTCACCAAGCATTTTTTAAACACTTCCCTTTAATGTGCTTTGGGCTAAACAAATACATTTGCTTGCTTTGTCTACTTTGTTTAATACAAATATATTTTACATTAATATACTTCCGTGGGCTTTTTATAAAACAATTCTTTTTGCTATTTTCCAAGGAACTTCCATTTAATCTTTCCTTAATTTCATTTTCATTCTTTTTCTGTTGAAGGATTCTTCTGTCTTGTAATACTTTAAATATGGATTTTTTCTTTCTGCAATGATTCTATATATCATTCTACTTTTATTTCATGTCCATTTTCTTCTCAGATCCACTCTTCATGCTACCAAATTAAAGTTTGATCTGTGTTCAGAACTTCTCATCACTCTTGCAGCCTTAATAAATCCTTTGATCTTTCATCGTAAACAGTTAAATCAGCCATGAGGTTAATTCCTTTATATATTAATGCATCAGTAGATAGGCTGAAATCATGATCAAAGCAAACAACAATTCATTCTTTGTAAAGCTTCACAGCTCTTTGTATTTGGAATTAATCATATACCCACTTTAATATATGTAGTTATCAGTTCTGCTCTACAAAAACAAGACCACCATTCAGCTCTATTTCATTTGTCCTCCATCTTAGTTTCAGAAAAAATATTCTATCTCTGTGTTTGTCTAAATTTTATTTCATTTTTGTTAGATTTGCATGAAGAGTCAGATGCGGAGTGCTTCAGTGAAGAGTTTATTAGTGACTACAGCTCATAACAGACCCAATTTGGCTGGTCTGCGCTGCTACTTATAGCCAGCAGCCGCAGTTGCCAGCCAATCAGAGTGCTGGGTTTTCCCACTTTTAAACCAATCATTTCTGACATTTTACAAGAACAGTTCAAACTTAACCAATGGCATTCAAACCTGCATACATAACAATTTTTATCTCATGTCATTAAATCATTAGGTTTACCATATGTTCCTGTTGCAATCTAAATTGCAGTCATATGATATTAGCAGATGGGCCAATAAATATTGATTTCCTATGCCCATAAAGGGTTCTGCTAACTCAATCTAATGCTTAAAAAAGTTAGCTAGGTATTAGTTTCAGTTATTCCATGCTACATGAAGCATTCCCTGCTAAGACTCTATTTTAACACATTTTGGCCAGAATTTACAAGCGTTAACTAAAGTTTTATCCCCAGCATGCTTATGTTATTCTGTATAAATAAGAATCTTTAATCTAAAGACAACTTTGTAAGCTAAGATACCATGATTTCCTCCTCTGCCTTCTGTTGCTCTTATTTTTTTGTAAGCAATTTCATTCTTTTGAGTTTAAAGGCTTATTGGAATTCATATATTTAGCTGGATTTATAATATTGTACCTAACACATTTTTAAAAATAATAAATGCAATACTCATATTTTGGTTCCATGCTAGGAGCTATATTATCTTAGGAAAAGTACACCAATTATATTAAAATGCAAAGTCCTCTTTTTATTTGTGTTTTGTAGGAGCAAACATTTTATATAAGAAAATGTGTAACTTATCGGATATATGTAAACACTCAGGTTAGTGATTCTTATTTTTTTTACTTATTGTGTTGTTTGGCTTTAATTCTGTTTTAGATTTAGATTTTTAGATTTAAAGGTCCTTCTTGCCTTGCTTCCCTGAACAGAGAATGTAGAAAGGAGGATAATGTGACCATGTGAAATGGCTCTTATAATAATAGACTATATTTTGTCATATATCTAAATCAGGCCAAATACTATATAGACATGTTTATTCTCTAACTTCCTTTCTGTGCGAAGGATAGAATATCAGTGTATAATCACAAAAGGAAGCTAAAGAATAAAAGAGAAGATATATGCTTAATTATTTTTCTAAAGTATATGCTTTAATTTCTAAACCAAATTATTCCTAATGCAAATGGGTTTTTTTCTCCCTTCCTTTCCAGTTTTCTACATGGGCAGTATGAAATTTCAAATTCGTGAAAACAATTCAGATACTTCATATAACCTAACAGTAGTAAGAGTCCTTATTTTTGTTCTTATTTTGTTATCAAACTTACGTTTTCTATTAGAGTTATTAACCATTGTGACAATCCTAAATTGCATAATTAAAAGAGTCACAGTTGCCATTAACTGTCTAGGCATAAAGTAAGTGATAAATGGTAGAAAAAGTAAATTTACCTCTTCTTGGACCCCTGGAATGGAATAATTGCTTTGCATTATAATTTACTCATTCTGTAATTAAAATTTTGTTAGGTTTCGTTCACAGTACATTCTTCGCTATGACTAGTAATTAATAACCTGTGCCCTATCAGGCCATACTATGTTGCTATGCCCATTATATTCTCTGGAGGCAGACAATATATAAAAGCATCATGTATTCATGAGTTCTTTGTTGTTTTTAGAAATATCCTGACAACAACACTAATCTGTACCAGTTAAAAGTTTATTCAACCCAACTACCAGAAATAAGGTGAGTACTTTAAATATATATATCTTTCTTCCTTACCACTGTTGCATGCAAGTCATATTTAAAATACTTTTGTTTTTTTAATACTTTTGGAAGAAAAAAAAACTGTTTTAATTTTATCACTTCCTGTTTGCTACAATCTATTTAAATACTGCCAAATTAATTTTTAAGGCAAACACTTTCATGTCTCTTCAGCACAAGACCTTTGTACCATAGGTATAAGATTATTATCCACGTACATTAATTTACTTGCAGTGAAATCAGCAGGGCTAATATGCAACGTTTAGTACATATTAGTACACCCTATATTTATATGCATTTGGTTGGTGTGTTGGGGTTGGTCTTCTTGTCTATGTCATTTTTCATTGAATGGTCCTTTTCTAATTTGTTTTGGAATTACTATGCAATGTCTGCATATATAATTCCTAGTACATATTTAGCCTTTTAAAAACTACTTGGTATCCTAGCCTACTTTTCTTAAATCATGGAAAGATGTTACTTTTCCTAAATTTTGGCTGTTTCCCCTTATTCTTTACAGCCCAGTAAACAACTGAAATGATAAATGAGTTCTTCTTAAAATAATTATTTTTGAAAACCTTATCTTAACCTTAAACAATGGTATAGAATCCTGGACTTCAAGTAAAGATATTTTATCTTTTCTTACAAGTTTGTAATAAAAAATAAACAGTTTAATGGAATTCACATTGAAAATAGCACACTTGCCTGGTTTAGGGTTGGAACAATGTAAGAGATTTCAAGTAATACTTAAGGAACAATTTCTTCTACTCTCATCAACTGAAGTTGGAGTAATTTGTCATACAGTATCCACAATAAAAATTAGATGCTTTGGTTTTGATTTCTAAATAGGCAAATATCCCCATTCACAAGTGAAAGATGTAAGGATAGTTAAATAATTATTTATATTGCATATTTGTTTTTTCTAGTGATCCCCTTTGTCTATAATCATGTTCCTTTTTTCAAACCAGAAGGGGCAGTAATTTAAAGTCTCCCTGACAGATAATTCCAGTAATGTACCACTGGTTAGACCAGGGGTGGGCAACTCTGGCCCCTTTGCAACCTGGGGACTTCAACTCCCAGAATACCTAAGCCATGCTGTAAAGGGGCCATGCTGGCTCAGGAATTCTGGGAGTTGAAGTCCCCAGGTCGCAAAGGGGCCATACCTGCCCACCCCTGGGTTAGACTAAATCTCCTGTTGCCTCTTAGCCTCTCCAGCTTTTCTATGTGGATTTCTGACTTTAGCCCAGCACCAGGCAAACTAAGCAAAAAGATCTCTGGATTTAATTGCCCCTAGCACAGAATTATAGAATGCAACAAATGCTGCATCAACTCAAGTTCAAGAGATGCTGGCTCTAAAGTCAGACGGAATCTAAAGTTTCCTGTACAACAATACAGAAATGTTAACTTAGTTCCCCAGCCCTCCCCTTGTGACCAGTCCATCTTTAGCCAATGCAACATTGCCAAGATGTTTTGGGAAACACTGAGGTGTTTAGGCTGGTGAAATTCCACACTCAGGGCAAGGCCTTCATGAGTTGGCAAGGACCAGATTCCAAACTGCTCTGCTCTTCTTCAATTGTTCCCACTTCCCTAATTCCCACCATAGAACCATACAGATTTATTGCCCATGTTCTCCCTCCCTTCTCCATTGCTTTGATGTCAGAATGCCAGCAAGGTGCCAAGCCAAAGATGGTGGATCTGACAGAGGCTTCTTAAGAAAATGAAAACTGATTTCTCCCTATTGAGGCATCTCTGCATTTAATCAGTTTATCTGATGCTTTAGGCTATAGTACTGTAGAATGACAAGTGAATGGCTATCATTATCCCCAATAAATTTAAATATATATTGTTTTTTATTAGATTTTATTATATTTTATAGAACAAAGCATGCATACTTTTTTATTTCAGGACTCATATATCTTGTAGATTGTAGAGTGGATGAGTGTGTCTAAAGCTAATTGGGAATGTCTGGAGTGAAAAGATAATGTGTCATGACTGTTTAGTCACCAGTTTATATATATGCACCAAACTTGTTGGTTGTAAAATGCAATAAATAGGCAAGGTGCTTCTTATGTGGAATTAGTGGCACAAGATTTTGCCCTTACGTTATAGAAGCATGTATGTCTTGATGATTATAAATACTGATAGTGTTTAAATTAATTGTTGTAGGTTGCTTTCTTACAATATACATACACAATTGTGCTAGTTGGAATTATCATTCTGCAAGTGGAACTTCACTTGCCCAGTGATTCCCCGACCCCATACAGTTCCTGGCTATGGAGAATGGGGATATTCCTAGGATTGGATGAGATGTGGGGGTGGAAAGACTGCTGTCAAGATATTCCGACTGACAACCCAGCAAGCACTGATGAGATGATCCAATCTCTCAATGCAAAGCTTTATTGAGTAGATCTTTTCGGCAGAGCATGAAAGTGAAACCAGCTCTGGGGAATTCCCAGGCAATTCAGTATAATTAAAGTATAGAATCCTCCCACCCTCTATTAGTGTAGGTCACATTATCCAATGAGGTGTCCATCCAGGTGTTGTTGTGGAAAGTTCTGGTGAACTCAGGTTGAAATGTGTTTGTTCTCTTGAGACTGCTTCTTGTTATCCTCTGGAATACACATTGCAATCTCTTCCTCCCTTCCCCCTGGTCTGTTGGCAAGCTGCAAGGCAGTGAAAATGAAAGCAGTTTAAATACACTTTGAAGCTTGACAACTGCATGTTCAGAGAAATTGGTGGAACTTAATTGGCTTCCACCTGTTTCCTAATGAAAATGAAACCTGTAACTTTTAATTAAGCAACTAAAATGTCTTTTAGTATTTCAGATTTCAATAAAACACTTCAACAGCTAAGTCAGGTAAGTAATCTATAACATAATACTTTAGTTATATGGACAGATGTAAATATCTTTTTCATTACAGCTACTCCTCAACTTGACCCCAAAATTTCTGTTGCCAGGTGAATCAGTTGTTAAGTGAATGTTGCCCTATTTTATGACCTTTCTTGCCACAGTTAAGTGAATCCCTGCAGTTGTTAAGTTAGTAACATGGTTGTTAAGTGAATCTGGCTTCCCCACTGGCACAAAAGGTGATCACATGATTCTGGAACACTGCAACCATCATTAATATGAGTCACTTGCCAAGTATTTGATCATGTGACCACAGGGATGCTGCAATGGTCGTAAGTGTGAAAAATATTCATAAGTCACTCTTTTCAGTGATGTTGTACCTTTGAATGGTCACTAAATGAATGGTTGTAAGTAGAGACAGAATGCCTGTCTCAGTGGGATCAAATAATTTATTTTCATTGTATTTTGTTCTCTTATAGTCATCTCTCATGCAGTGTAATGAAATAAACCAGAGGTTTGTATTATTACATTTCTCAAATATTATTGCATTATTTATATTAAGAATATTGGAACTTTTAATCAGAAGCAGTATACTAATAGTTTCCATGCTTTAAAAAAATCCTATGCTTTTTTCCTTTTCTTTGCAGTATAGTCAACTGTAATTTTATAGTAGAACTGGAGAAAGGAATTAATATAAGCAACACAATATCAGAGTTAAAAGAAAAAGCAGAACTGAATCTAATTGGTAAGAAAATTATGAATAGAATTTTGCTGTAGAGCTACTTGGTAACAATGCGCTTGTTTCATCTGTCCCTCTTTGAAACTAAGATGATGAAAAAAGCTACCAGAAGTCTCCCAACACAGGATTTTTATTTCAAGATGGCATATTCTATCACATAATGTTTGAGTTCTTTTAGTTATGAATTTCATTTTAAAATATAAAAACCATTGTTTCCTTCTATGAGGAATGTTTGTGGTGCTGTTTAGTAGTTCTGTGTAAATAGTTCAGCAAAGCACAGCACTTGTGGGCAAAGTTACTTAGCTGTTTGAAGTAGTTTTGGAGCAGCTGGGCCAAGCCTTCAAATGACTGTAATCTTTCATGCCTGCAAAGAATGAATCCAAAAGGGTGCTTTGTTTGTTGAATGATTTGCACAGGCCTACTCTTTAGTGAGAAATTTGTTTTATTCAGACATGACACCAACTGAAATATTCCCTCTTTGAACTCTCCTGGAAACAGAGATAACTCCATTGTCCATTGACACCATTTGAATAATGTCATATTCTGAAGACTCCAGCAGGTTCAGTACAGATGACAGCAGGATAAAGGTCTTTGTGTGTACTACAGTACACACAAGGTATAAGAGCCTTGAGTGAAATGGAAGACAGCCCATTAACTGCTGAGAGTTTCCTCTTGCAAACCTGTCCATTAAACATGTGGACTGGATCGCTACATGATGTCAACATCATTTGATTCATCTGTGAAGACTAACTTTATTATGAGTACTGATGTACCGTTTATTATGATGTAACAGTAGACACAGTAAATAACAATGATGTTAATTGTGTACTGCAGATATCACAAGCTAATGTACAGTGAAAGCTAATCTTATCAAGTTGTTAGATATTACAGCTATCTAGTTTTAAATGAGGAATATCAGTGTGAAGTTCCATGAAATGGTGATTGCATAATGATCCTATGTAAGGCTAACACTGTTTATAGGATAAACAGAAGTTAGTCCATCAAAGGATTTAATAGTCTTTACAATATAATAATTAATACTAATATATAAGTGCATATAATGTTGTTTACAGAATCATGCTGCTGTTTAATGCAGCCGCTTCCTTGTCCAAATGCCCAACAGTTGCATGATTTTCAGTGGTAAGTGTAACCTGCTTAATTTAGAAAGTTTGAAGTTTACTTGTCATGCTCCTTATTCGGTGCACCATAATTCTCAGCATTGAGAGGGGGGTAAATAGAAAAAGGAACATACCATAGTCTTACAAACTGATGATGGGATGAAGGTGAGATAATTGCTTGTCCAACAGACAGTCCAATGTAACTGCTATTCTAAGATAAAATTAAGCATTTAATAGTTGATTGCAGATTTAACATAATTTTAAAAATGCATATGAGAGGAATTAGTATGATGACAGAATATTTTGCCAGTTTTAATACCAATAGAATACATGTAGATTATGATTGAATAGTAAAGAGCTTGTTGCTTCTCTGAGCTTTGTTATTTGCATACAGACATTTCATTACCAGACTAGGTAACATATTCAGTGCTACAAGGAGTGGGGTTTACTCTCTGTTTATATAAAGCAGCTTGCTCTGTCATTGTTAATGGAAGTGTTTTTTCCTTGGTACAGTAGTTCCTTGATTAGGCTGTTGGCTACTGCTTACTTGTCTGAATTGGTAGTTCTTTTATTAAGTTATTGTTTTTGCCAGATTGTTTATCTGGTGTTAACCCCTGCTTATTTGAGTATTGATTGCACAGCAAGGAAATGTTCTGGTCTTGTTGTTTCCTGTACATGCCACTTGAAACAATAGAAAAGTTAAAACCTTTAGTATATATTTTCTGAACAAACTCCTTGACATAAGAATTGATGATTAAATATACTAAAGAATGCTATCAATTGAAGGCATGCAAAATAGGTTTGTAAATTATTTTAATGATAAAAGTATTATTAATTTTAGAAGGCTGCCCAGCTCCATAACACTGTGCAGTATTCATGAAAAATAGTTAAAATAATAAAAGCACAAAATGAATATATTAATCAAATTCATTATTCTTTGAAGAGATGGGGCAGATAGATTTGGATTTTTCTTTATCCTTTTAAAAGTATAAGCTGCAACTAAATCGATGGGGATTTTCTGTTTTTCTTATAGTGATATTCATGAACCAGTTGGCTGTAGTGGTCATAGTACTCCTGACTCTCCAGTTTCATCTGTAGGTCCTTCCTCTTTTACAACGCAGCCTGGGGACCTTCCCTCTGAATCAACAACTGTTTTGCCACCTCCTTTCACTGAGCCTGCAACAATAAATATTTCTACTATAAGTGCTACTCATAATCCTTTCACTGAGCTTACTTCTGGATTGCCTACAAAGTCAACCAATATACTTGTTCCTTCAACCTTGGTTGAAACAATTAATTCAGATTTTACAAACCATTCTACCCATCCTATTAGTACTTTTCCAGAGGTACATTCCACAGCATCTACAATATCTAATGCTCAGCATACAACATCAACTTCTTCAGCCATCACGTCCATGTCTTCTTCTATGATCTACACTAATGATATTGGAGGACCAAGTAAAAAAACCACAGGTAACATTGATTTAAATGGATCTTCTGTTATGACCCTGATATATGCATGGAGTTTGATGAGTATGTGGAAGTACAGGGTTGTGCATGCTTCAGAACTGCAAGTGTTTTTGATTTCACACAACCACAGTTCAAAAACAGACCAAATTTTTTTCAGGCTTCCTAAAAAACTTCAGATAGTGGTACATTTTTAAAAGGCTCATGTCAAGTTGTTTTAATGAATGCTGGAGATGCTCTGCTTGTGTAAGGTCAGAAACAGTTCTTCCAAGTTATTTTCAAAAATATCTAAAATCATTACACTTACCATAACTATGACATTTGCTTGATAAAATTGTTGATCTCTGTTGTCTGACGGATTTCCTAATTTTATTTCCATCAGAAAAGAAATGGGGCAACATTGCCCAAGTGTGCAGTCATTAGCTATATGCTCACTTTAGAGAAAGCATTAATCACTGATTTCAGCAGGAAAAGTACTTCACTGAACTGTCCCCATTTCTGCTTGAGGAAGCTTCCAAATCAAAATGGATGTGATCTTTTCACCTCTGTTTCTGTCCTCCATCCATTGGTGATTTATTCAGTGAGCTGATTTTGGCCTCCACTGCACTCATGCCACAAAAGATAAATGTGCATCAGATTCTACTGTGAATCAGGACTGCATAAATAAACAGAACTTCTATAAAGCTTTGAAGCTTTTTAATGGTAATGCAAGTTTATTCAAATTAAGGAAACAAAAAAACCACAAATATGAAGTATTTCATTTTCCCGATTTTCAGTTTTGTTTAAATTTTGCAGAACAAATCTCTCATAATTCAAGCATTACCAATAGTATTGATGCCTCCAATGTCAACAGCATTGTTTCAGAGCTTGAAGGCTACTTAACTGCAGAAAAAATAGCACCATCTCTTGGGCAGTCGATGCTGGAAAGAGTTAGCTTCCTTCTAAGCATGCCCCAATCACAAATACATCCAATGTCTAAAAGGTATGTGTTTGTAATGTAACAAATATATTTCTGTATAAAATATTTTTTCTTGAAATGCATTGTGTTTACAGATATCCTATGATTCTTTTTAAAGTCTTTGAAATGTAATTTTTCATACTTGTTTTCCAAATGTATTTCACATCATCCTCTTGAGATGGTATAGATGAAAAACTATATTTCTCTCAAGAAATTTTCTTTATCAACATGTTTGTACTTCATTGTGATTCAACTGAGAAAAGTTTTCATGAAAACATTGTACTTTTAAAAATTGATAACAAAAATCACACAAGTAATTACCTATATTACTATCTCAATAGAATAATAAAAATAGTGGATGTGATTGGATTAAAATTGAAATTCTCAACAACATCCATTAATCTTACCACTCCTACTTTGGCTCTGGCTGTCCTGAAAGTCAACAGTAGCTCTTTTAGCAAAGTTTCTTTTGCTGTTCAACATTCCTCAGATCTTGAGGTAAGCATTTTTTTTCATTTTTTAAAATGTCTTTTGGGCTTTAAGTCAAAATCTTTAAAATACAAGATTGAGTATAGAATTTGTTAGTAAATCCAAAGTCCCCAAAGCTGAAGAAGTAACAGAAGAGCGGCTAAATAGAACTCTGGTTTACATTTTTGCTCATTTTTAATTAGGCATGTATTTTATGCAAGTCTCCTCAAAAACAAAGCACATCAAATTAAGTTGGTTTTTAAATAATTAAAAATTAAAAGTATAGGATCTGCACATTGTATGACTTGATGCAGACAGGTGTATTGGTGTACTTTATTGTGAATGCATCCTGTGTGTCTAGCCCCAGTTGAGTTTTTCTTTTCAAAGAATGTAATACAGGTAGCCCTCAACTTATGACTATAATTGAGCCCAGAATTACAATTATAACTCATGCTGGTCGTCAAGTAGGTCATCACATGACCATGCCTGACTACAATCTTATTTGCAGTGGTTACACAAATGCCATAGTCATCAAATAAATGCAAAGGTCATTAAGCAAAATTTTTGCCATTAAGTGAAAGCAAATACCAGTTCCCCCACCCCAAAAACCACCATTGTAAATCACGGTCAAGTGATTGTGAGACATTGCAGAGCGTTGTAAATACAGGCCACTTGCTGAGTGCTAAAAATGCAGTCACATAACTACCTGGGCAGGGTAATTGAAATTTCAAATCTGGGTCATAGGTACTTTTTTTGGAGGTTAATTGTAACTTTGAATGGTTACTAATGTAATGGTGCACTTTTTGTTTTCTGTGAAAAGTAGCAATAAGTATAATATGTAAACTTCTAGATCTGAAAAATCTATGATATGTTTTAATTGCTGCTAGGAAGGAAGTGGAGAGAGAAGCATAGTTAATCACTTTGCAAGAGGAAACAAATTTTCATGAGCCAATTCAGTCTAGTAGTTAAGACATCAGGCCAGAAACCATGAGACCATGAGTTCTAGTCCAGCCCATGAAAGGTGATTTTCTCTCACTTTCTCTTAGCACCTCCCCTGCAGGCTCGTAATGGGGTAATATGAGGAAGAAAGAATATTACGTATGTTCCCCACCTTGAGTTTTTTATTATCAATAATAAAGATGGGATAAAAATAAGTACAATTATGTGCCTGCTTTTCAAGCCGCAAGAATGGATGCTATTGCATTAATGTTGATCTATTATACATAGCACAAAGCATATGGATTCATTATCTATTTTTGGAAAATGTTGTCTTTTTTTTTAAGGTTACCCTTGGAATTGAAGTGCCATCAAAGATTATTGGATCCATTACACTTCCATCATCAATAATGGCAGAATTGTCACCTCAAGATAAGCATATAGCTTCTAGAATTACATTTAACTTTTTTAAAAAAACAACTTTATTCCAGGTACTTTTATAGTTTCAAAGTATGCTTGAAATTTTTAAATATAACCTATTGTTTCTACCAAGCAACATTATTATACTTAATAAGAATATACATGGTTGCATTTCACAGGATTCTACATTGAAAAATTTGTCTTTGTTCAGCTATGTTATATCATCAAGTATTGCTAACCTTTCAGTCAACAACTTGAAGACAAATGTGACTGTCACGCTACAAAATATCAGGCCTATTCAGGTACCAATTTGCACACTATATTTTATTTACTTATGCTTCATTTCAGAAATTAATCATTTTAACTATCTGAATACTTAGATATTTTTATTAATATAGCTATAATACTGTGTACAATTTACCTCCTAATTACCATGTTTTTATTATAATACAGGCATAATATAATATTATATAATATAGGCAGATACATCCTTTTGAACTGAGGCTGCATATCCATATTTATGCTACTAATAAAAAAGGTCCATTTATACTATTTTTTCTTTGCATTACTAAGTAGAGATTTCATAAGGCTCCTTGTATAAGGTTCAAAAGCTGCTTGATGTTTTGCATATTTTGACAAATGTCCAGAACATCCCTACACATTCAGTTCCTCATGATTTATTCTTGGCATTTTCTATTTGTAAAAACAGGAATAAATGAGGGTTCTGATTCAGATAATTCACCTGTAGGGAATTTCTGTGTTTTTAAAATTCCTTATAGCCCTACAGAACAGCCTGAAGTGATAGATGTACCTACATCTAAGCAAACAAGTGCTGCTTCTTTTTAATACATGACTCATGCGGTATGTAGCTAAAATTTATTTTTCCTTCCAATCAGGAGAATTTGACATTAAGATGTGCCTTCTGGGATTTCAGCAAAAATGGTATGTTTCACAATCATGTGACTTCATTTATGTTACCTGAGCTAGTTAAAAACTATACTGCTTACAATTTGATAATAGAAGAATTTTAATATTTGGCAGGTGGCCAAGGCAGTTGGAATTCTGAAGGTTGTGTGCTAAAAGAAAGAACAATGAATGAAACCGTCTGTAGCTGCAATCACCTGACAAGTTTTGGCATATTACTGGTAACGTTTGTTGTGGCCCTGTCAGCTGCCAGGAGAGATAGCTGCAGAGTCAGATGAGGAAGAGGTGAAGGGAGAGCGTGGGCCAGCTTTGGAGCCTTTGGAAGGCTCTGATAACAGCATCAGAGACACAGACAGAGCCGGGGCCTTCTGTCCTCCCCAAGTGGAGAGACAGCTGTCTTCGGGGCCTGAGTTGAGTGAGGGGGAGGAACAGATGGGCCCCATCCCAGATGTGCATATGTGCAGTGAGGAGAAGAGAGGAGAGCAAAGGAAAGCAGTAAGCTGGCTCTCGGGGAGAGGCAGACACAGATGGTAGCCAGGCCCTCCCTGGCTGGGAAATAAACAGGGGAGGTTTCAGAGTGGTCAGTTGTCACAGACAACCATTTGTTTTCTAGTATACAGCAAGCAATTTGGATTTCTTGGGCTTGTTGGGACTAATTACGTTTGATTTTTTTTGTTTATCCCTGTGAATAAGACTGTTACTTAGTCCTGTTATAAAAAGGAGTTGTTTTACTTGTGAGTAAATGTCTTATCACTACTTGAAGACTGGGTTAGAACAATGCTTATACTATCTAAGCAAAAGCTGCGTAGACACTTAAGTGTGTCTTGAGATTTTCCCAGTGGCTGTAATGTGGGATGGAAAGGGAGAAAAAGCAACTTACTTCACCAGTTCCTGGTTATAATACAGATTAAAAATATGAAGCTTCTGGATACAGGAATAGGTGGGAAGGCAGAGGAAATGGTTCAAATTTATACTTACACTAAATACAGGTAGTTCTCTGTTTACAACCACAATTGAGCCCAAAATTACTGTTGCTAAGTGTAACATTTGTTAAGTGAGTTTTGCCCATTTTACTACCTTTCTTGTCATAGAGATTAAGTGAATCAGTGCAGTTTCAAGTTAGTAACATGATTGTTAAATGAATCTGGTTTTCCCACTGACTTTGCCAATAAGAATGTCACAAGAGATGATCACATGACCCTGGGACACTGAAACTGTCATAAATATGTGTCAGTTGCCAAGGGTCTGAATGTTGATCCATGGTCATAGGGATGCTGCAACAGTTGTAAATGTGAAAAACTGTCATACGTCAATGTTTTTCAATGTTGTTGTAACTTTAACCGATCACTAAATGAACTGTTGTAAATCGAGGACTACATGTAATCTGTAAATCGTTTCAGATATATTTCCTTACCAGATTCCTCAATGCCTTCAAAAATGACAGTGCTTCTAGTGTACTTGAAAAGTTCCTAAAAATTTAGAAAGGTATTCAGAGATTTATCAGTCTTGAAAGTAGCCCATGATTAATAATATAGCACAGTCCAACATTAGCAGCTGACCATGGGAAATGTCTTAAGACATCTTGCATTATGTTATAAATGCTTTATGATCATTTATGTCATAAAATTAATAAAATTTGGCAAATTTCAATTCCATGAATCATTGGGCCCAGATGTTGGATGTATTCTCTAAGTTAACTCATTTGAGATACCTTAGTTGAAAAGGTTTTGCCCTATGATGCATTTCATCCAATTAAAGATTTGACCTGAGAGTTTTGGTAGTATATAGATGTGTGTATTGGGCCATGATAGTTGTGCTAGGTTTCCCACCAACCATATTGTAAAATATACAGACAATACAACAGTAGTGGGCCTTATTCAAAATAACATTAAAAGTGCTTACTGCAAGGCGTTTGAGGGTTTAGTGAATGGTGTAACAAAAACAACTTCATTTTAAATGTAGGAAAAACTAAAGAGATCATTGTTGATTTCAGAAAAGGCAGCCACAGGCACACAGCTCTGTATATTAATAATTCACCTGTGGAGGTGGTTAGCCGCATAAAGTTTCTGGATGTGCAGCTAACAAGTAGGCTGGCTAAGTCACTCGATAATGAGACACTGGTGAAGCAGGCTCAGCAGCGCCTGCATTTTCTGGGTTGCATGAGATAAGTTCACCTTCCATACCACTTTCTATAGAGGGACAATCGAGAGCATCCTGTCATATTGCATTATTGTCTGGTTTGGAAACATTATTGCTTCAGACAGGAAGGCGGTGCAGAGAGTTGTGAGGATGGCAGAAAAGATCATTGGTAGTTCACTTCCTTCTATCCAGGACTAGCATATAAGCGATGCTTGAACAGAGTCCACAGGATTCTCTGGGACAGTACACATCCTCTTTCACGACTTGTTTTCCTTATTACTTCTGGGAGGCGGCTTCGTGATATCTAAAGCAGAACATGTAGATTCAGTCACAATGTTGTTCCATATAGCATCAACTTTGTGAACTCAGTTTTCTCTTTCTGCTACATACTCAAAACAGACAGTAATGTGTGGGCGCGCACACACACACACATACATGCCTATGTATGGGTGCAGGTATATATATATGTATGTATGTATGTATGTATGTATGTATGTATGTAGCATGTGTATATGTGTGTTATGTAGGTGTTTGGGAAGATATATACTCTCTCTTGAGAGCAGGCAACAGAATTTCATTTTTAATGTGGGCCAGTGTGCTCACAGTTAAAAAAAATGACAATGAAATTATCTTATTATCATTATATTATTTGTGTGTGTTTATATAATTTATATCTCACATTTGAAACTCTAAGCAACCCAATAATTAATGGATATACTTAATTATTAATGGATATACTTAATGTATACACACACCTATACATGTAGTTGTGTATATTGGCAAACTGCTAAAATTTTAAAAATTAAAAAAAAGTTAACAATATTTTTGTTTCTTTTTAGGATTTATCAAGAAACCCCACTATATCTCCAGTTCAAGTGCTAATTCTAACTTTCATCACCTACATAGGTTGTGGACTATCAGCTATTTTTCTTTCTGTGACTCTTGTTACCTACATTGCATTTGAGTAAGTACTTGGCTATGCTAAATTATATGGTAGCAATTTGGTGTAGCTTGAATAATGAAAACAGAATGGCATGTTTATGATATTATAAGGCAGAGAAAGAATTTTTATACATAGTAGCTGAAAAGTAAAAGAAGTTTAGATTATAACCATTTGATTTAGCTAGAAAGTGTAAAAATGGAGAAATTATATATCAAATAAGACAAACTGATTTTCTCATTTCATAATAAAAAAATATATCCTAGAATTTTTGATTCTAGAGTTAGTGATTCAAATGAGTGCCATGCACAGATTTTTCTTTCATAGATTTCACATGGGTCTAGTTAAGGTTTTCCTCACCTGATACCTTTTCACCTGAAGAAAACCCTGTTCCTTGGTTTTTTTTTAAATTCTTTGGTTTCTATTTACATTTCACTAGCAAAATATTATATTTTGTTTCTGCAGTTTTCAAGTAATAATTTTGGTGCTTAAGCAATTACAGTTTTATAAGTTAGTAACTCAGCATTATTAGAAAAACATATTTACAGTTTGTCATGCAAGTTAAAAAAAATTAATGTAGAAAAATTGTAATTTCCAGTAGAAATTGCAACGATTCTCATGCTACTATGGTCTTACAACAGTGTTTGAAAAAGGTTATGATTTTTGTTTCAGAGATTAAAACAAGTATAAACATTGCCTGCATCATATTATATATTATTAAATGTATCAAAAACAGCTCTGAGCTTACATATTTCATGTATTCGGGTTTATAGGAAAATCCGAAGAGACTACCCATCTAAAATTCTGATCCAGCTCTGCATTGCGCTGCTTCTTCTAAACCTCATTTTCCTGCTGGATTCCTGGATTGCTCTGTATGAGATCCAGAGTCTGTGCATTTCAGTTGCTGCCTTTCTTCATTATTTTCTTTTGGTTTCTTTCACCTGGATGGGCCTTGAAGCCTTTCACATGTATCTTGCCCTTGTGAAAGTATTCAATACATACGTTAGAAAATATATTCTAAAGTTCTGCATTATTGGCTGGGGTAAGTATATATGTTTTTTTCTGAATTTATATTTGTAAAGACTACTGTGTACTTTTATTTATTCCGGTGGGCAAGGACTATCAGTATAGAGAAGTTTTGGGCAGTTAAGTTTCATGAAGACTAGCTTCAGCCTCATGGATTTTATTGGGTCTGTTTTATGCATCACTATATTGTATACTGTTGATTTTAACAGATTCATGAAAACTTTTGGTTTTGAGACACATTATTAACCTTCACAAGTCACTTTCCCTCCCAGTTTATCTTATCACCCAATGCAAAGTGAAGAAAATACATATATATCATAATAATATTTAACAGCTTATAATACTAGCATTGTTACACATTAAATACCTTATATAAAAATGCATGGTATTTCTTATGCTTCCTACTTTGAAAAGGCTAAATTTATATCGTTTATTTTAGGTAAAATAAGTGAACATTCATATTAGCCTTCCATCACGTTTTTGAGTTTTCAAATTTTACCTGCTGCAATTTGTGTTTGTCTGTTACATTTAAGAGTATTACTTCTCTACAGGAGAGATTTGTAGGTCAAACCAAGCTATTGGAAGGGTTCTCTATCCTAGGTAATAGTCATGTAAAGGTCCAGCAAATAAGACTACTGTTAATAGACATCAATTTAGATGTCTTAAAAAGAAATTCTTTTTAATACTCAAAGGAAATTTTAATTAGTTCCTAAATATGATTCAAATGGAGGGATATTTGCATATTACTAGCTAGTGTGCACTTTTGGAATAAGACCCATATAAGTAATAGCTACAATTATCTCTTGTTGTAGATTTCAAAACATCATCCTACCTATAAAGCATTCAGATTTATAGGACAGATTGAGACAGTGAAATGAAATGCTTTGAACTTTTGAAACCCACTGGGAAAAATCTTTTCTGTTTCTTGAAAATCCAATAGTTTATTCTTGTTTGTTGGTTCAAATTTATTACAGCTAAATTTTTCTCAAGGTGTTGTTTGATCTTTCAGGATTACCAGCTATAGTAGTAACTATTGTACTAGCAGTATCTCCATATAACTATGGGCTTGGATCATATGGAAAATTTCCCAATGGCTCATCTGACGAATTGTAAGTAAAACTTAGGCAATAATCTAAAACATCTAAAAGAAATCTGTTTCTTTTCTTAAAAAACACAAATCTTTTAAATTTATGTACAAAAATGTATTGCTTTCAACTGGCAGAATTCCCCAGCAAGCTTGTTGCTATGTATCGACTCTCCATAGTCATTCTAGAAATATTTCCCAAACTTTCAGACTTGGTCTGGGAACACCATATTATTGTTGTTGCTACAACTGTTGCAAAAAGAATGAACAGAGACAACAACCAATCTTCCAATGAGCAATAATGGAGGAACAAACTCAACCTCAGCATCCCTTCTGTTCCTTTCCTTGACTTTCACTGTAATTATTTTTTGCAGTGAAGACATGGAAAAATAGCGCATGCCATTAGTTACAAAACTACTCAGAAGCATGTCATGGGGACATTGTGATACTGGGAAGGGGAAAGGTCAGGGAAGCAGAGACAGATGGAAGTTTCCATCAATGGAAAATTGGCTCCTCCTCAAGACTACCAAAGCTCCAGTATCACAAATTGCAAAATGAGGGTTTTATTGTTTGAGCTGTACCCCAACTGATCTGGAGAAAAATGATCAGCTATCCAACAGCAACAGTGGCTTCTTGCTAAGTTACCAATCCAAGGACAAAACCAACGGTCACAAAGTTCCCTCTATGGTATTATCAACACTAAACAAAAAACATAATAGAGTAATAACTCCTCTATCACATATGTGTATAAAAAGAAGAAGATAAAATTTAAATAAGGCTTACTTGGATATTAAAAAAGGGTTTATTGTAGATATGATTAATAAATTACAATAATGGATCGAATTCAACATTAAATCAGGTAACAGTTTGATTAACCTAGATATTATATCTTTAAGGAATGCATATTATCTACTTATTAATTTCAGTTAATTTCAGTTAATGGGTCTAGTTAGCTGACTTGCTGGATCTAAATTTTGGCCTCTTGGTTTTAAAATATGTATATGTAATTGATGTATACCTTATTTTTTGTATTTTAGCTGCTGGATTAAGAATGACATTGTATTTTACATCACAGTTGTGGGATACTTCTGTACAATATTCTTGCTGAACATCAGTATGTTCATAGTAGTACTGATTCAGCTTTGTAGAATCAAAAAGAAGAAGCAGCTGGGTGCCCAGAGGAAAACTAGCATACAAGATCTCAGGAGCGTTGCTGGCCTTACATTCTTATTGGGAATTACTTGGGGATTTGCCTTTTTTGCATGGGGTCCTGTAAATCTCATTTTTATGTATCTCTTTGCGATTTTTAATACTTTGCAAGGTATGTGATTTAAGTACCTCACAATACACTGATCTTGTTTAACTGTACAAAAATGAATTATTTCATCCTATTTTACTATTTTGCTTTATCATCATATAAAATAATTAACCCAATCTATTCTGTATAAGTTTTAAACGGCATTATTATTATATTTAAATAAATCCTTTTGAAAACACATAAATCACATAAGCCAAGCACTGCTTAGTAGTATTGATGTTATAACTAAGGCATTGTTAAAAAGCAAGAAGCTGTGACAGTAAAGCTATGTTATTTTGTTATATCGCAAACACTGCCAAAACTGTTCATAAATATGAAAATGGTTATCTCTGAGGAAGAATGGAAAAAGTCAGTGTGGTAATCACCAGCACAAAATCAAAACCCCATCCCTTTGTACATATGCCTGAGGTCAAAACTTGTATAAAAGGGCTTAGATGTTGATTGTGCAGACCCTGCTGCTACTTTTTTTGACACTTCCTTCTGCAGACACCCCCCCACCCCGATTATGAAATATGTATATTTAGAATCAGCAGATGAATGAAACAACACTCAGGTTTAAAATGCAGAAGAGAATCTGAAGCACCTAAGGCAATGTTTCTTAAAAGGGTAGTCTTGGGAACCCTGGAGGCTCTCAATACCTTCTCAGGGATCTGCAAAATCAAAGTTATTTGCCAGCCTATGTTGAAAAATAATATATAATTAAAATCCCATCAAACAATTGTGAGAAGTGGTAACAACAGCAAATGCATCAATTTTAACTTCTAATATGTTAAATATTAGTAAATATAAGCTGCACAAATTAAAGCTCTTTTGGGGTTGTCTATAATTTTAAAAATGAAAAGGGATCCAGAAAGAAAAAGCTTTAAGAAACACTGACCTTATGAAATGTTTATAAAAGGAATTGAAAGACTACTTCCATTTTCTCTAGTAACAGCCAAAGTCCTCAATTAGTGACCAGAACTGCGACTGGAACTCAGTTGTTAAGTAAAGCAATCGCTAAATGAAACCAGTTGTGTTTATGATGCTAATTCAGCTTTCCTTTGCTTTACAGCAAAGTCCCAAGTATGTGAAATAGGTCACAAAGTTACTTTTTCATCACTGTTGTAACTATGAACAGTCGCTAGAGCCAGTCATTAAATGAAGACTATGTGCATTCCTTCTGTTCTATGAACTGCAGGCAATATGAATTTTACCTGCATTTTGATTTTTTGGCATGCACATATAGGCACATAAACTGGTACCACAAGACATTTGCAACATTGCATACATGGTACCGTGTTTCCCCGAAAATAAGACACTGTCTTATTTTTTTTTTGGCTCCCAAAAACACACTAGGTCTTATTTTCGGGGTAGGTCTTATATATTTATGGTGCCAAATAGTGGGTGTGAGTGTGTGGGGGTGTTTCGGGTGCACGGTTGCTCCCTGAAAAGTCTTCCTGGAACTGGAGATTTACACTAGGTCTTATTTTCGGGGTAGGTCTTATATTAGGGCAGGTTTAGAAAATAGTGCTAGGTCTTACTTTCGGGGTAGGTCTTATTTTCGGGGAAACACGGTAGTATCAGTTTCTCTGGTGGCTGTGTTATGCAAAATTGCCCTCACATAGCAGATTTTTAAAAGGTAAAATAAATTCTGAAAAAAATGGGGTTGTAATTGTATCTATTTACTTAAAATAAAATGTCATAACTTCCTTTAAACATTATTTTGCAGGGTTTTTCATTTTTGTTTTTTACTGTATTGGAAAGGAGAATGTTCGCAAACAGTGGAGAAGGTATTTGTGTTGTGGCAAATACCGGCTGGCTGAGAATTCAGGTAAATATTAAAAAGCTATTGTTTGTATTTAGTTATGCAGTTTACAGGCATAATGATTTGAAGTTCCGTTACTTGAATATAAAACTGTTTTATTTTTGTTGAAACTTCAGCCCTCTATGTCTTTCCATGACCCCATCGGATTCTAATTCAGAGACTTCCCCCTAAAAAATACCCTTTCCTAAATAGATTTCAGCCAGTATAGCTGGAAGCCAGGGCCAGAAATGGGGGTAGTAGAAGGCAAGAGGTGTGGAGCATTGTATAAATGTTTTTTTTATTGATTCTCCTACTCACTTTATATTTTTCTCAAATAAAAGTGTCAATTGAAGTCAGATTAACTTGTTCCATAATGTATTGTTTGCTGTTGAAGGAAGTGATGCAGTTTTTAGTTTTCATGATTGTAGAAACCCTTATACATTTTTTTCCTCAGCTTTATGATGGCATGGAGAATTACACAGAAACCCAACATTTCTCTCCTCAGGTCAAAATGCTGTAGTGAAAAAGGCAGAAATGAGGGTAGAAAACTAGTTGGGTCTCTCTGCTCTCTTCCAGAGCCATTTTATTTTCTTATTACAAATTATGGGAGGAAAAATAGATCAGCCAAGTAGCTTGTTTACACTTTGATTTGGATTGTGGGCAGGATGGAGTAAGATAATTTTTTGTATGACATATTGTGTTTGGGACTTTATGCATTTCAGATTTCACCACCTCAAAAAAAGCTAGCTTAAAAACTGGGAGGGAAACACAACTAATCTGATTCTTCCTGAACACAGATGCCAGTGGAAGTAAACAGGACAAGTGATGAATTGTGTCATGATACAAAAAAGCATAAATACTTGCATTGGATGGGGTGGAGTTTGTGCCATAACATTACTACATGCATATTATCATTATGATGCAATTTTGGTTTGCTGGGATGCTTATGCTGGAAAGGGAGCAAGAAGGTCAGGACCAGGGGTGGGATTCTACCAGTTCGCACCTATTCGATAGAACCGGTTGTTAACATTCTAAGCAGTTCGGAGAACCGGTTGTTAGAAGAAATTACTGGCCTAATCCTGTAAGGAAGGCAGGAAGGAAACATTCTGGTGTTGCTTACAGAAACTGCCTCTCCGTTAACCCTTATTACATTCTTGGCAGGACTAGACTTCCTGTCTCAGGAATGTCTCTGGAGTTTTTTTTCCTCCTTTGCTGGTACTTTGCTTGTGTGGAGTGACCATTCAAAGTTACAATGGCACTGAAAAAAATGACTTATGACCATTTTTCACACTTATGACTGTTGCAGCATCCCCACAGTCATGAGAGGCCAGGCGAGGAGATGCGTGCCTCGATGTGAGTGATATTGAGTTGGCCACACCCAGCCAATAACATGACCACCAAGCCATGTCCACCCAGTCACATGACCACCAAGCCATGCCCACCACCTAAGCTATGCCCACAGAACCGGTTGTTAAAAATTTAAATCCCATCCCTGGTCAGGACTGATTAAAGATGCCACCCCTTTTCTGTATAACATATATATGCCACACACAAAAGGGGAATTTGTGCCATGATAGGATAATCCTGCTTTTGTCATTCTATCAAAAGTAGGATAATCCTGTGGACCCTACTAGGAATCTTTAAATTAGATACAACTTTCAATGTATTACTACGACTTTAATATATAACACATTGTTCTGTAATCTTTTTTACTATAGACTGGAGCAGAACTGCTACTAATGGCTTAAGGAAGCAGAATATTAACCAAGGTGTATCCAATTCTTCACATTCTTTACAATCCAACAGTAACTCTACTAATTCCACATCGATGCTAATGAGCAATGATTATTCTGTGCACTCAAACGGCAGTGGTAAGTATGTTAAAGTATTCTTTATAAGCAACAATATGTTTAATGTAGTACAAAATAAGGTAGATTAAAGAATGGGTCAATTGTTATGTGATAGGACCAGATTAAAGTCTTTGTAAGGCCAAACCATTTTATTTTGTAGAATGCATTTTTGTAAGTGTATTAAATTTTATGGATAATTTTAAAAAAAAAACTATATCATTGTGATATCTTCACCAAAACACATTATGGTATCTTGGCCACCACTATGTACTGCCACCATATTTAGCTTGGTTAATAAGGTAGGGCAGTATTTTGAATTTGAATTTGAAAGCAGCAACTGTTTGAAAGCAGCAAGACTGTTTGTAACACCTGCCTCCAACCCCTTAATCCAAATGCATGTTTCCTAGGAATATGCAGTGGAAAGAGGCAATTGCTTTAAGGCAAGAGTCTTCAAACTTGGCAAGTTTAAGATTTGTGGACTTCAATTCCCAGAATTCCTAAGCTAACATGACTGGAGGAGGAGTTGAAGTCCACAAGTCTTAAAGCTGTCAAGTTGAGACCCCGGCTTTAAGGGGTTGCAGAAAAGTTCTATATGTATGCTTCCATATCCTCTGGAGTGCCTTTGCCATGTTTGACTCTGAAACACTGTTCAGCCCTAATTAATCATTTATATTACAGGGAAAAGCATGGCCTTTTTTCACGGGCTTTTTTCACGAGTTTTAGTAAACAGTAGATACAGGACTTTCCATGGGGTTACCTGTTCAGAGTCATTGTGAGTCAGGAACAAAAAATTAATAAATATAAATAAATAAAAATACTGAAAGTGAGCTTAGCATTCTAACAAGTACTTAGGATGTTCTATTTATTCAGCTCTGTGTCAACTATCAATTGAAACAGGCTCATTCCCACTTATCAATTAAGTCTTGATTTCCAGAGGAAATATGTCAATGATTATAGCATCTCTGGAGACATTTTTAGGGGCCAATTTACATTGCTGAGAATTTCCACATGACATGTATTCCACAACATTGTGAGCCTATAGAAACAGAACCTGGAAAGGCCTCTCTAAGAGTTGACTGGTTGTGTATCACATCACAGGAAAACAGTACTGAGGCCCAGTGATTTATCAGTGCTACATCATAATAAATTTTTTTCTTTTAATTTTACATTTCAGAAAATATCTCTCTGGGGAAAAACGGTGTTTCCTTCCATGTACAGAATAGTGATGTGCAGCTTCCTGAATTTTCAGTTAAAAAGCATGCATTTCATGAAAACAACGATATATCCCACAAAAAGTCTTGCATTTCACTGAGAAGAATTTCGAAAAAAAAGAGCCTGCAATTTATGGAACCATTATGACTTTTAAAGTATTTTCCATTATTTTACCAAGTAATACACAGGTTTATTTTAACTGTTACACATAATGTGAGAAAAAGAAAGTCATTAATGTACAAGAGCAAAACTTCAACTTTGGGGTCAAAGACTCTACAATATTTCCCCTTTTTAATGCTATCGATAGATATTAACAACGTATGTTAAAAGTAGCTTTGCGGCTGCAAAACATGAACCACTCCATATTTGCTTCTTCCCCACCCCAAAATTGAGTTTTAAATGTTTTTTTTTATATATTTGACAGAGTTACAAATAGCTCAAACTAAAATGCAATAATGCTATGTTCAAATAGATACAAAAAAGCTGAAGTCTGAAAAAGATGCAAATACTGACTTTCTGAATAATGTACATGGTATTATAACTTCCTTTTATCAGGATGTGGTCACAGACATTATATTTTTATATAGAGAAAACTATCTGTCTTTTGGTTACCCAATAAATGTATATTTATTTCTAATTAATTGTTCATATTCCTTTGTATAAAAATAAGTGTGTACTGTTAAAGTTTTACTGTAATTATTGAACAAACATGAAGTGTTTATTATCCTGGTATACACACCATTTGTATCTATACTGTAAATAACTTTAAAATGGTAAAGTTAAATAAACCATCTAACTGTAAATATGAGTTATGCAACAATGGAAACTGCTTGCTTTATTTCTTGTCAGTATTACAACTTCTTTAAGAATAGCTTCATCTCTGGGGGCGGCTGGGACAGAGGTGGGGAGCAAAATTATGGTTTTTAAGAAGATATAAGGGACAATATAGAAAGTATTTCCGTACAGAATACTGTCACATTATTAAAATGAAACCAGTCTGGGTTGAAGGTTGAAACAAATACTTCAGGTAATAGCTACAGTATATCATGACATTTTCTAAAAGGAGGAAACTGGGGGAGAAATTGGTTCTTGATGATCATTTGAGAAGAACTGGGATTTATAGTTTCCAAAGAGATGGTTGTGGAAACAGATCCATAGTATTTAAACAGATCCTTCAGCAAACATAATTCACTATTTATGGGCAGCACAGTTGGGTTTTCAACCAGTCTGCCAGAGATACTTTTTAACTGGAAAGAGGAGTAAGGACAAGATAGTTTGAGAAATGGATAGTATTTTCACATGAAGTCAGCCTTGACCTCTGTTAGTAAATTGGTAAATTTCTCCCTGAATCCTTGTTTAAAAACTACCTAAAAGATTACTCCTTGCATGCAGATTTACAATCTACTGTAAAAGATACAAAGATAAAAGATATAAATATTTGGAAAAGGAGCCTATGAAAGATCTGATCATTTTTTCTTAAACATCAAAATGTGTGATAACAAACTGAACATTGCCCCAGGTGAAATTGTTTTAATTTCTATTTATACAAAATAATGAAAACCCCACATATCTTTCATACATATTAAGATTTATTCTGATTTATTAATAGATTTCAACAATAATTGAAAGGTTATTTACTTGTCTATTTAGAAAATTGTGCAGTATCTTTTTTAAAACGTTTACAGTTAGAAGTACTGGTATACACACACACTAGCAGGATACCTGTGCTTCGTAATCGGGCAAGTTTTGGGGGAGGAAAATAAGGAAGAAAAAATTATGCCTCTGCCTACTAGCATCCATCAGTATTCATCTGGCTGTGTGAGAGAGTTCAGGGCTATTTGGAAACTGAAACAGTATTTACTGTGTGAGCAAGAAGACAGCAAGGAACCTGGGCGTGGCTTAGCTCAACTGTTCTGTACTAAATCTGCTTGGTGCTCTGAAACTGAAACTCCTCTGCTTGTGTTTTGCATTTGGAACAGATTTCTTTTCAGGTGGGGAGGGGGAGTAGAACTCCTTAGCATCAGTGTGTGTTAATAATAATATAGGAAATACTAATGCTCTGATGGTCATTTTGAAAAACCCTTCTTTAGTGAGCACCTAGAAGCTCATACATACATGCCAAATTTCAAGTTTGTAGGCTTTATGGTTCTGGAGATTTTGTGATGATGCGTGAGTGGTATTTTGCTTTTATATATGTAGAACACAAACACAGTTTGAACCTTTGTTCAACAATGCTTCACTAAAAATTGTTTTGGAGATCTAGTCAGCCTCACATTAAAAAAAAGGTTGGAAAAAGGCTGGGATTCAATTTAATATTACCAAGTTTAATCTGGTAAATATACCTACCATCTTGCTGCAATATCAAAGGTATTAATTTCTAGTATAAAAGTGTAACATAAGCCTTAAATAAATGTTAGCGTGCAGTCTCTAAGGCAGCTGCCACATGTTATATTTGACTGGATAACTAATTGCAAAAGTTAAAAAGTTCACCTGGAAATTTAGTTGCTTTAGATAACTCCATGAATATTTTCCATAGCATTTGGGGGGGTGGGCGTGGCAAAAAACAGGGGAAAAAGAAATCCTATATGATTTTCAGAGGAAAATTGTTCCTAAGCTAAGGCCAAAGGAATGCCTTATATCCATACCACCTACCCATCCTTCATCCCTTTGGACTGGACAAAGGCAACTCTAGGTGAGACATTGAATCAATATAAATATTCCAGCTTTAAGTATATAAAAATATTTGTTCAGCTAATATGGTATTTTCTAAGACAATGGGAAAATCTAAGAAATACACAGCTAGGCAATTTTAAGGACTACTCAAAATCTCAGAAAGTTCTCTACTCTCCATGCATCTCAAGATACTAGGAAACACCACCATTTGAAATGTGTCCAGATTTGTTAATATAAACAAATATTCTCCTGTTTTCATCTTAAGAAATGCATATCTGACTGAAGGAGAAAAGTCTCTTTAAAAATTGGATCAATATTTTTAAGTATAGAAAATCAAGTACTATTTTCCATCTCAGCAACTAACACTGCTGAGATGGTCTTAACTGCATCCTGCAATTATCTCCATGCCTGATACTTGAATTTACTTTTATATTCTTGTGGGAAGCCACCCTCTCCAAGAAGAATGAAATATTTTAGGAAATATTAAAAAGGCAGAATATTATATTTTCCTAAAGGAGAAATAGAAAAACATGCTCTTGGAGACAGAAATCAGTCCCCAAGTCTTTCTTAATAGCCCCTAGCAGATATTTTGTGTGCATTGAGAAAGATTGGGCCAGCCTATCTACAAAAGACCTCCAGTTCTAGGGTTGGGATTAAGACATGACCCTCCACAACACAATAGGATTAACCCACTAGCAGCAGAGCTCACTGCATTGCACAATCTCCTAAGGACATTGCATCAGCCAAGCTTCAACCAAACTTATCTCAGACAAACATGACCCCACATGGCCCCATGGGAGTCTGACAACAGCCAATAGAATTCATGTTCTTGCATAGGAACAGGAACTCATGTTCAAACCCAAGAGAAGGTATAAAAACCCCTCACTCTCACTTCCATGTGGTCAGTTGCACCAGAACCATCCATGTGCTTCTGCTTCATCAATAAACCATTTTTCCAATCAGCCCCCATATTTCCAGTGTCATTCTCCTAGATTGATATTTTTTCCAACATTCTTACACTGACTTAATTTTTGGCTATTTCTTAACCCATCCACATACACACACACACACACACACAAACTATTTTGTGATCATACTAAATAAATTGCCCCATGTTAATTTTAGTTGTTTCCTATAAACAAAGTAAACACAAATTTTCTTTTGAACTACTTTTCAGTGTGCATGAAAGAGAGATATCTAAGCATTATAAAATATCTCCTACCGTAAGATACCATAATGCGTTTTGGTGAACATGTCACAACGACATTGATGTTGTATCGCTATGTTCAAACTATTTTCATCCATTAAAAAATGATAACTTATACAAAATGCATGCCATGATTTGGCCTTACAAGGACTTCAATCTTTAATCTCTCGAATCACTGCAGATTCTATTGTCTAAAATACCAAACAGCAGAAAGTTAAGATAAAAAGTTAAAATATGGCTGACAAATTTTTAAATCAATATGTATTTAAAGAAGCGGTTAGTGAAGGACATTCAGTCTGAAGTCTAGTTATCTGCCCAGATGCTTTAGGATTATTCGCGCCTATGTTTTACAAGTGGCAACATAGCTATCCTTAGCAATGCAGTATTTTTAAACCCTCTTTAAAGCTTGTAACTCTATACGAACGAATCACGACCTGCATAACACACAACTTTGACCTTCAGAACCACCAACTAGCTCCTGGGGATTCTGCTGACGCAACATAAAGACGGTCCGCAGCCATTCGAGTCCCGACAGCACCATAAAGAAACCTCTAACATGACGGTAAAAATAAAACGAAGGGCCCTCTCCCCCTACCCTGAGCCTATACGTAATCGTTTAAAATATCTTCCCGCCGCTAGCCTGCGTCTGAAGAACGATGTCAATTATCTTACGCTTTAAGGCTCTCTATTGATCTTTCAGGACGCGGCTAAAAAGCGCGAGCCTTTTAAGAAAGAGGTGGTGTTCGGTTCGGGCTTCTGCGGGTCTTTTAGAGTCTAATAATGAGGAAGGAACGTTTTTCAGGCCTCCGTGTCGCGTGCACGTAATTAGCCTCGCCTAGCGTGTTTAGGATCGCGGGCTCCCGCGGGGAACAGCCTTCTTTTTCCCTCCCGCCCCGAAATTCTGTGATCGACTACCAAGTCTCTCTTGCTGCAACCTTGCAAACTAGTCATTGCATTCTTAGGGGACAACATCGACGGTAGCATTGGACAAGAATTTGGTGGGTTGGTTTTACATTTGAAGCGGGGAGGGGCGGGACACGAAGAATATTTCCTTCCGACGGAATAGCTTGGAGAAGCCGATTGCCGCTAGCTGGAAAATGAGAACCCGTGTCAGTCTCTGGCAGGTAAGATCGGCATCTCTGCCTATGTCGCATTGGGACTTATGAGGAAGAGGGCTTAATTTGCGATGAAGTATCTAATAAATAGTATCTCCTGAGAGCCGGACTCGATGACCTTGGGACCCCTCCTTGTCCTGCTGCCATGTTTGTGTTTCTATGTAAACACTATGTGCCGTAATGCTTTGGAATCACTTTTACTTCGGTATTGGAGAACATGGTAGAGCCGCTATAGAGTCTATAATGTGCAATGAAGTAAGGTGTTTTAATATTAAGTCACAAAGGCTTTGGTCATTTTTTGCTTTCCGAATCAAATTCTATACAAATTGTAATGCTCATGATTTTACGATGATTTGGTCCCTTTCTGACATGCTAGATTACGTTTCCCATAAATTCTCAACCAAGACTCAATCAGAAGGACTATGCAAGATAGAAAAGGCATACATTAAGTCTTCAAATCTGGATCCTGTGGTTTATCTTTTATTTTCATTTTATGATATAACTATCATGGTATTCCTTGCAAGATTTACATACCACACTGTAGATTAGTTTAGTTTAGTTTATTGGGATTTATATGCTGCCCTATCTCCCAAAGGACTCAGGGCGGCTCACAACAGTAAAAACATACAGTACAAAAATTAAGAATATATTAAATGAACATCACAATAATTCTAATTAAAACTGACAACAGGCCAATAAAAACCAGTTAAAAAACCCCATCAGTCGAGGTCGGCCAGTTGAAAGAGCCATGTCTTCAGGTCGCGGCGGAAGGATCGAAGGTTGGAAGCCATCCAGAGCTCCAGGGGCAGCTGATTCCAAAGGGCGGGCGCACCCACAGAGAAGGCTCTCCCCCTGGGGGTCGCCAGCTGGCATTGTCTGGCCAGCAGAACCCTCAGGAGGCCCTGTCTGTGGGAGCGCACGGGGCGATGGGAAGTTGATGCTAGCAGTAGGCGCTCCCACAAATACCCTGGCCCTAAGCCATGTAAGGCTTTATAGGTGATTATCAGCACCTTGAATCTCACCCGGAGGGCAACCGTCAACCAATGCAGCTCACGCAGGAGGGGTGTAATATGGGAGTATCAGGATACTCCCATCACAACCCGCGTGGCTGCATTCTGTACCAGTTGAAGCCTCCAAGTGGTCCTCAAGGGCAGCCCCATGCAGAGAGCATTGCAGTAGTCTAAATTGTTTAAGATAGTGAAAACTTTCAGAAAATTATAGGGCTCCTTATCTAAAATAGAAATTTAGTGGGTTTTTTCTTCAATTAACAAATACTATTGTGCTTGATGTGGTAAACATAAAGTTCCCATTCTCACTTATAAGGCATGCTCCAGAAAACATGAAATCTGTACATCACCTCTACTCTTTGGAGACTGACTATCATAGTTGACTCACTACACAGCTTGCTTGCAACCACAGAACAATAATGGGAGGAAGGCACTGGAATGTGTGGGTGGTTTGAGAGGCAAACTCTGGAATGCATCTGGAGCCGGAGACAGTTCCACGTCAAGGTCACCAATGCTGAGAAGGTCTGAAGCTAACATGTTCTGACCCAACTCCCCAAACACGACAAACCCTCTGACCCGAACTCAAAAGATTCCTTTATTAGGAATGCTGGCGGCCCTGGCAAAAAAGTTTCTCCCACAGGCTAACAAGTCCGTCCTGCCAGAAGATGAATAGTTGTCTGTCACACCTATTCATCTCTGCTCCCTGCCTTTTATCCCCAGAGCTAGGGTGGGGCCTCGCTAGTAGTGGTGGCTCTTCCTTCCCCAGGATCGGCCCACGGCTTTCCACTGCTCCTCTGCCTTCTGCACAGCCGTGCATCAGGCACTTGAGCCAGCTGTTCCTCCTCTTCTTCATCAACCCCCTCTGGACCTGGGGGCTGTTGACTCTCCATCTGAAGGCTGGTGGATGGCCCAGGCTCTGCCTCTGTCTCTTCTCTGCCAGCTCCATTCCCTCTTCCCCCTCAGACCTCCCAGGTTGCCCTGATGCTGATCCTGACTCCCATGCTTTCTCCTTCACTGATTCAGCTGCTGGAGGGGCCAGTGGCTGACAGGCCACAACATAACAGATTGTTATCAGAACAATCCAGGTACAATTGATTGGTGGACAAAGGACCATGGGAGGATGGGTGGGGGCGGGGAATTTATCTTATGCTGTCACACTTGAAATGTTAGAGTTGGCTTTTCCACTTTTGTACCCACATGGCTTTTCAGTAAAGTATACCCTTGGAGAACAAAAATGTCTCAGGAGTTTCTTTTGCTGGCTAGCATATTGGGATGGTTGACATTGACTTGATCTGAACATCTCCTTAGTGTCAATACTGCATTAATAATATTGTTATTTATTTATTTCTTGTGGTCACAGACCAAAATACAAGTATAATAAAAGACGAACATGGGAAAAATAAAATCATGAACAATTGGTCACCAGAAACTTTGACTGAAGGGAATTACAGCGTTCTCCTCTGGTGGCTACAGCTCTTAAAAAAAAATGGAAACCTGAGAAGTGATGGATGAAGAGCCATCCCCTAGGCAATATAAGAAGAAATTACTAGCATTGGGCCTGGAGCGGTCTATTTCAAGGAGAGACAGTAACTTAGTTCTGCCTGCATTATACATAGGGCAGTATAAAAAGACAATGCTCCACAGTTTCAGCCTCAGCTCTGTCACAGGGGCATAGCCGCTCGCTAATCGGGAGCCTCTTGAATCGCCCGTCCAGTATTGCTGAGGGCAAGACGTTGAAACGAGCTAGGGAGAAAGCTCTTCTATACTTGGGGATGGTTAGAGTGTAAAAATAAGAAGCCATCCTCAGTCCATAAGCATTAATAATACGATATGTGAACCCAGTTGCTAACATTAGGCTGATGGAAATCATTTGATCACTTGTTTTGGGTCTGTTGAAGCCACTAAGGAGGCATTTTAACTGAAAATGTGCCTGCTTTGGACGTCTCCAAAATCTTGGGAGGACACACAGTTTGCCATAAGATACTACAATATAACACAACTTTTAAGCAGTCATGCTTCTGTAGTTGCTTCACAACTTCCCAGTGAAAATTTATAGGAGAACCTTGCCTGCCAGCAAAGACAAACAGTGATTTGCCCTTGTCTACTGTGGTTTGGGACGCCCTTTTCATCAGAATCATGGTTGTGTTCATAACTGTATTATAGGTAGTAATATATTAAACAAATTGGGAGCACTGATTCAAACAGAGGTTTTTCCTCTGTCCTGGTCCTATTAGATCTCTCGGCAGCTTTAGATACCATCGACCATGGTATCTTATTGCGGCGCCTTGAGGGGTTGGGAGTGGGAGGCACTGTTCTGCAGTGGTTCTCCTACCTCTCGGGTTCGTAATCAGTGTTGGCAGGGGGGCAGAGGTTGGCCCCAAGGGCTCTCACGTGTGGGGTCCCGCAGGGGTCGGTCCTCTCGCCCCTCCTGTTCAACATCTATATGAAGCCGCTGGGCGAGATCATCCAGGGTTTTGGGGTCAGGTATCATCAGTATGCTGATGATACCCAGTTATACATCTCCACCCCAAACCAAATCAGTGATGCCCTCTCTGTGATGTCCCGTTGTTTGGATGCGGTGGGATCTGGATGGGCAGGAACAAACTACAGCTCAATCCGCCAAGACTGAGTGGCTGTGCACAGGCATCTCGCTCCAGTGAGTATATTCCACCTTTGGCCATAGGGGAGAGGTGTTACCCCTGTGGATAGGGCTGGAACCTGGGGGTTCTCCTGGATTCACAGCTCAGTTTGGAGGAGCAGGTGGGAGCTGTGGCCAGGGGGCCCTTTGCCCAGGTTCGGCTGGTTCGCCAGCTCCGCCCTTATCTGGATCAAGATGCCCTTCGCACGGTCACTCACGCACTTGTTACGTCCCGACTCGACTACTGCAACGCTCTCTATGTAGGACTGCCCTTGCATACCATCTGGGTGCTCCAGCTGGTGCAGAATGCGGCTGCGTGGGTTGTGATGGGAGTTTCCTGATACTCCCATGTTACGCCCCTCCTGTGCGAGCTGCATTGGTTGCCGGTTGCCCTCCGGGTGCGATTCAAGGTTTTGACATTAACATTCAAAGTCCTTCATGGCATGGGTCCAGGGTACTTGGGGCGTCTCCTGCCGATATCAAATACCGGTCGCCCTGTGCGAGCACACAGGTTGGGACTCCTTGGGTTGCCATCCGCACGACAATGTCGGCTGGCGGTGACCCGGGGAAGGGCCTATTCTGTATCGGCCCCCGCCTTATGGAATCAGCTACCTGTTGAGCTCCGGCTGGCTCCCGATCTCTCTTTCTGGCGCGATCTAAAAACCTGGTTGTTTTTACAGGCTGGGCTGGACTGATCTGGGGGGCAGGGTGGGTTTTAAATTCGATTTTAATTCGGTTTTATAGTTGTATTTTGGCTTGTCTAGTTTAATTTCTTTTTAAATAATTTATTGTTCTGTGTTTTTATCTGTGAGCTGCCCCGAGTCCTTTTCGGAGAGTGGCGGCATACAAGTCTAAATAAATAAATAAATAAATAAATAAATAAATAAATAACAGCATATTCAAAATGTAAATCTACTAGAGCGTTTCCATCTTTCTCCCCCACACAAGATCCTTGTAAGGATAAAAATGTTAAAAAAATCCTATTCAAACTGTCTGAGATTCCTAGAATAAAGATGGAACAGTTAAATCCTTATGTCGATAAATTATTTGACAGATATTTATGCACACAAGTGCAGCTATTAGCTGTAGTATTTTAATGAGTGGTATCGTAATTAGTAGTAATTATTCATGTAGAAAGGTAAGTTTGCTTTCATTTAGAAATATATAAGTTGCAAGTTATCATTCTGACTGCACCTGGTATGCTTGTTAATAGCTGCTGTTCGTTTTGTCCATTGCCTGTTGCCAGCAACAATTGCAGTTCTGCATGCTAATGAGTGAATGAACCATAAGTGCTAACGGATGCTAGAGAGAGAGAAAGGGGCTCTGTCAACTCACACAGTCCCCAACAACACTTTCATGTTTCGTAAGGGATTGTGAGGAAGTTGAAAATGAGGAGCAGGAGCAATTCTGGAGTCCGCCTAGATGGCTACGCTCGGCTTGTTCAACAGACAATTTTGAATCATCAGGTGAGTACAGTACATTACTGGTTATGATTTGGTATATCTCTCTAGATTTGTTGGCTCTATAAATAAATGTACTGTGTTAGTTATTTGAGGTTATTTAGAATTGTTTTTTTCCTGTAGCATGGCATCCAAACCAATGAGAACTTCATGGTGTTTTATTAAAATAAGGGGGGGGGAGAATTCACTTGAACCCAGCTAATTCTCTATCACGATGTCTTTGCACTTAATCAGGGCTTCTAGGATTTTTTTTTTAAAGTAAAGGATTCTGCAGCCTGATCAAAGTTCAACTCCCCTCTTTTTAAAGAAATCTTAATCTTTGCTTTTGTATGGATAGGTGTTTGTGACTAAGTGCCAACATACTACAAGAAACATTGATCTTACCTTTGGTTAAAATTAGAAGCTTTATAGATTTCTGAGTAATTCTACTAATCTGTTCCAAAGTTTTTTGAGGCATCTGAAAAAGTTTTATGTGGGTAGAGTGAAAAAGCGATATGGTCTCTACTTGTGTGGTTTCATCTTAGGCCTCTGTGATCGTTCTGTAGTCTGTACCATGTTTCCCCGAAAATAAGGCCCACCCCAAAAACAAGTTCTAGACTGATTTTTTGGGTAGGCCTAATATAAGCCCTACCCCAAAAATAAGCCCAGGGATGGGCATGGCCAGCATGAGAGACAGCAAGTGTGAGAGGGCTAATTGTGTCCGGCAGCAGCCGGCTTTTGATCATACCGTGTTTCCCCGAAAATAAGACACTGTCTTATATATTTTTTGGCTCCCAAAAACACACTAGGTCTTATTTTCGGGGTAGGTCTTATATATTTATGGTGCCAAATAGTGGGTGTGAGTGTGTAGGGGGGGTGTTTCGCGGGTGCATGGTTGCTCCCTGAAAAGTCTTCCTGGAACTGGAGATTTACACTAGGTCTTATTTTCGGGGTAGGTCTTATATTAGGGCAGGTTTAGAAAATAGTGCTAGGTCTTACTTTTGGGGTAGGTCTTATTTTCGGGGAAACACGGTAGTATCCTTCTGGAATGGGATTAGAAGTGGGAAGCAGGGTGTACTACGGGTTTATCTATTTTCTCTGTATTCAGGCTGAGTTGAGGTTAATCTGACCTTCGCACCTTCCATCACGACTTGAAGACCTGGTTATTTGAACAGGCTGGGCTGTGCTGATCTCCTGGGGTAGGGGAGGGATTTTTAAATTAATTCTAATTTAAATATTGGGCTTGTGTTTAATTCTTTTTTAATTATTTATTGTTGATGTTGATGTTTGGTTTTAGTTGTGAGCCGCCCCGAGTCATCGGAGATGGGGTGGCATACAAGCTAAATAAATAAATAAATAAATAAATAGGCAGAGGAGTTGGAGGCTTCTCCTGTTTTGGGTGCCTCAAGGCTCAGTGCCCTTGCCCCTCCTGTTTAGCATCTTTATAAGACCACTTGGCATTGTGAGGTGCAGTATCATCACTATGTTGACATTAACCAGCTATATGTCTTGGCCAATGATCAGCTAGGTGATGCTGGAGAGATCTTGTCTCAATATCTAAAGGCTGTATGAATCCGGGTGAGAAAGAACAAACATAGGCTCAACTCTGACAAGATTGAGCAGCTATGGACATTTCAACTCTCTAAGTTTGGAGTAGTTCCTGCTCTCCTCCTGAATGGGATTGCACTCCCTCTTTAGGACTGGTAGTCAATTTGGGGACCTTCTTTGACTCATAGCTCCTGCTTGAACTGCTGTGATCAGGATGTCTTTTGCCCCAATTTATCTCATGTGCATGAAGTGCCATACGTAGACAGGGAAACCCTTTATGTCAGTCATGTTTTCTTCACTTCCCAATTGGACTACTGTATTGCAATGTGGTGTCTATAGAGTTGTGCTACTTTCAAGGTAAGGTGGTAACAACTCTGAATATTTCCCTGAATTTTTAAGAACTTTTCTAGTACATTAGAAGCTCTGTCATTCAGGAGTTAAGTAAGGAAATCTATCTGAAATGATGACCCAACAGGTCATGGTTTGTCTAATATCTTCTAATATTATATGGTCAACCGAAAATCTTAGACAAAATGACAGTTAATTATCTTGCCTTTATCATAGTGGATTTGTGTTCTGCTCATTTTCCTGCAATCTCATACTTCAACCTGGTGAGGCTTACAAATGGCAATTTAGAATGTTTTAATGGTTTCCTGTTCACCAAAGGGAAGTAAATGGGACTTTGTGGTCAGTATCTCAGAATGTGTTGTGTTCTTCATTTAAATTTTTTTAAAGTAACCCTATAATGTAGCTGGTATTGTTTACTAACAGACTTTGCATATGTTAGTTAATTAAATAGTAGCATGCCCACCATGGCCATCTGCTTTCATTATGATTAGATTTTGGGGGGGGGAATTTTCCTAATTCTGAGCTTTATTCCTCAACCATTATGGAACAGAAACTCTCTATATCCTATTTAATAAATTGCTTCTTATTTTCCTTCCATTTATTTTTTTTAAATTTAGAATCCAGTTACAGGACTACTTTCTGCCAGCACAGAGCAAAAGGATGCTTGGGTGCGAGATAATATATACAGCATTTTGGCTGTCTGGGGCCTAGGGATGGCCTACAGGAAGAATGCAGACCGGGATGAAGATAAAGCCAAAGCATATGAATTAGAACAGGTACAGATTGCGACTACACTTATTTCCCTATATATGAAACATATACATAGGTAAATGGTACCAGTGCTTTTATAAAAAAATATGTCCTTCATTTTAAATATATTACAAAACCTGTTAATTTGGGAGTAATGTTAAAACTTGAGAATTGAAAAAAGATAAACATGGATTTTTGAATAAGAACAACTTTCTTTTAAAGCTTTTGATGTGTCATCTTTTTTTTATTCTATGATATTTTGATTAATTTATCATAAATTGACAGCACAATTTTAATATGTCAAATGTTATCTAAGACAGAGGTTCCCAACCCCTGCGCCATGACCTATTCAGAATTGGACTGCGTGAGTGACTGGCTAGAGTGTACGCGTGCACACACGCAGCTAAACTAGCACAAGGGGCGGGGCGGTGGCTACTTGTGCGTGTGCTGCATGGGTGTACTGTGCATGCTGACCCCCCACTCTCGTGGCTCAGTTCCCCTCTCCCCCTGGTTGGGCCATCAAACTGCAAAGATTAGGGACTGCTGATCTAAGACAAGCTTTTTTAAATACTGGAAGAGTTCTAAAACACTGTATATAAATGCATAAATCTAGATAATTCAATTTTTGCATGAACATTTATCATTAGTTATACTGCAGGTATACTTTCTAAAAATTAAATTGGATAGTAATGATTTTTCTTTTACTTCCATAGAATGTTGTGAAACTAATGAGGGGGCTCTTGCAATGTATGATGAGACAGGTAAAAATCAACATGAATCTTTACTAACTTATAAGCAGTGGCATAAAATCTAATTAAAGTGACTGAGTTTTGGTGTAAAGAAGAACACTGTTTAGTAGCCCTGGAGTCCTTATAAAATTGTGGGAAAAAGCTGATTTTTGACAGTGTGATTCCCCCCGTCCCTTCTCTTTATGGGAAGAGAAAGAATTATAATGTATTAAGTTTCTGTAATATATCTGTTTGTTACTACTTTACATGGTTCCAAGGTTCCCCTCCCCATCCCAAAATCTGATCAAAATTGTTCAGTTCCAGTCAGTATGTGTCAACTATACACATGCAATTTATAAATCACATAAGTAAACAACAAAGTATACTTTCCTACAGTAAATGCTTAGCTCCATCTAGTTGCTTCAACTCTACCCCAGATTAAGGGACTATAAGATAAGATAGATAGTTAGATAGACAGACAGACAGACAGACAGACAGATAAATAAAAATGGGAAATGAAACCTTGCTTATGTTTAGATTGAAACTGCTTCTTTAGGTAGCTCATTTTTTTTCTTTAAGTAAGACTCCATTTTGTTTACATTGATAAGAACATCCACCATGGATTGGTTTAGCAATTGTATCAACTCAGGTTTGTTTTCATGATATTTTAGGCATGATATATTGGCTGCATTTAGAGTAATTTATATCCCTCTTTAGCAGCTGAGAATTAAGAATACTACCTAACTCTGCTAATTCCAAATATTGTGTTTTTGCTAGTTATCCCAATGTGATGTAAAATATATCTGATTACAGGGTGACTGAAAGTAAGCTTTAATCTGTTTTTTTAAAAATCCAAGGTATTACTGTTGCAGTAATATGCTGCCACACTAGACTGAATGATTCCATTCAAAAGTAATCTGCTCAATTAAATTTGGGTTTTGATAAATATTTTGAATAAGAATGAAAAAAGGTCAGTCTGGTATAGTGGTTTAGATACCAGGCTAGAAATGGGAAGACCATAAGTTCTAATCTTGCCTTAAGCATAAAGCTGGCTGGTGACCTTATTTAGTTATTTATTAAATTTATCTGTCTTTGAGAAAGTTACTTTCTCTCAACCCTAGAAGGAAGGCAGTGGCAAATCATTTCTGACATTTAGCCAAAAACCCTGCAAGGACTGATCCAGGCAGTTGCTTATAGACCTGATTCAAAGATGTACACATATGCATGCACAATATTTTATTAAAGGTTTGATGATTAAAGCTTCTGAAATTAAACTGTGCCAAAATTTGGGTCCTGAGACAAAATCATAATTTATGAAAGTTTGTGCTTCGAAAACTGGTTTTGAAATGTTTCCTGATTTCCGTAGGTAGATAAGGTTGAAAAGTTCAAGCACACTCAGAGTACCAAGGATTGCCTGCATGCCAAATATAACACGGCCACTTGTGGAACAGTAGTTGCAGATGACAAGTGGGGACATCTACAAGTAGATGCAACTTCGCTTTACCTTCTCTTCCTGGCTCAGATGACAGCATCAGGTAAGCTATGTCATTATAATATTTTTATTTTATTTTATTTTTTTTAATTACATTTATATGCTGCCTTTTCCGGAAACTCAGGGCGGCTTACAATTTTTGGGATACAACCCAATGCGCTCAGCAATAGCCTTCATTCCATTGTATATGCCTGCTTATTACTAAGCAGCATTTTTACAAAGTCAGCTTATTGCCCCCAACAATCTTGGGTCCTCAATTTACCTACCCCGAGAGGATGAAAGGCTGAGTCAACCTTGAGCCTGGTGGGATTCGAGCCTACAGCAGTTGTAGGCAGCTGGAACTTAAGTGCAGGCAATTAACAGCCTGAGCCACCAAGGCCCTTATAGTGATGTCGTGAATCCTCTAAGAAAAATTCAGTGTTGTCATATCAGCTACCTATAGAAAAAATTAACTTCAATATTGGACTTATTGTTTTGCCATACCCAATAAGCAGGAGTGGATAAGTTGGCATTCATGCCTCTAGCAGCTGTCTAAAATTTTTGCTCCTCTTTGAGAAGGTCATCTATTATGTGTTGTTTTCTGAAATATTTTAACTGGGTTTAAGTATGAACTGTAAACAGATTGTTCTGCAAAGGTAAACAAAGGAAACCACCTATATGCTCATGCTTATTTTAAAATTTATCTATGTGAGAAATTTCCTATAAGAATGATAAACTACTGAATGGAGTAAAAACACGAATAGTTCATTTTATTGCATGTGATTTATGTTAAATGTCTTAATAATGGTTCTTTCTTAATCAGGATTGCGTATTATTTTCACACTTGATGAAGTGGCCTTTATACAGAATCTTGTATTTTATATCGAGGCTGCCTATAAAGTTGCTGTAAGTATTTTCTTTTTTTTTTCTTCAAGTTTTATTAGATTTTTATTTTTAAGTATACATCAGTATCAATACATGAACAGTGTGGCCCCTGGGTATTTCATTTAGACATCATCAATAATGATAATCATAATAGTATAATCAAACTTATATAATCCTAGTATTAATATACATGGTAGTTATTTAATATTCCATTTTAATGCCAATGATATTATATGGTAATACCATCTTTCAAACTCTGATCTTTTCCATCAAATTATTATTATTTGTATTCTGTTATACAAAAATTATATCTGCTAATACTTCCCCTATTTCTTATTTCTTTTAAATAAGAAAGGTGGCACGCAGAGCCCCCTCTGTGGGCATGCGAGCCATCAGCTCAATTCAGCTCCACCGCATGCGCCACCCACCTGATTTTCAGGTCTGTAGATCTCACTGCCCTCCCCCATCCCATTTGCAAAAAAACCAGTCAAACCATTTAACTTTTTGCCCCACTGGCTGGCCCCACCTTGCCCTATCTGCCTCTCCCGCCTTGGTTGCTCGTCAGAGTCACGCGTGCCGCCCAACAGTTCTTTGTCTGTTCTCTGGTTCCCGTTCCTTGCTTGTTGCCATTGCTGCCACTTTCTTGCTTGCCCTGACTCCTCGTTTGACTGCTCTGGCCTGCATAATTTTTAGTAAAATGCTGACTTTGTGCCCCCCCCTCACTTGTTTGCTGTGGCCCAGGCCCACTGCTCCCACTCCTGGCCTGCTTGCTGTCGGTACCATCGGTGCCCACATGCAGCCCCGGCACATCCACCCCCTTGCCAGCAGGAGTGCTGTGGCCAGTTGCTCACCTGTGCCCGCCTGCCTGCCTTGCGCCCCCGGCAGCTTTTAACAATGCTGCAGGTAAGGCCCAGGTTGGGGAGGGCAGGCATGACTGGCTGGACGTGCCTGAAGCGTGATTCTGGCAGAGGAGGAGCGGGTATCCCTGCGGCCCTCACCCGCTCATGCTGCTGCCACCAGGAAAGGCAGGTGGTCCGCAGCACACCCATGTTGGCAACAGGGGTGATAAACAGCAGCGGATGGACTGATGCGCGTGGGGAGGGAGGGTAGCGCATGGGAAGTTGCGGCATCGGAGCCCTTCCCAGGTGTTCCCTGGCCTGTGAAGGGAGGGGGTGATCTCCCACGCTCCCTCCCTCAGGAGCTGCAAAGCGCTCGCCTCCCCTCTGGCACCCGCTAAGCCTCCTCCCACCATGCTTCTCTTCCTCACCAGAAGCGCTTGCACCCCCAGCGGGAAGGAGGAGGCTTGGCGAATGCCAGATTTAAAAAGTATCTTACCTGCAGTAATCCAAAGCTCGGGTTCCTGCTCTCGGTCTCCCTCTGTCACAGGTGTCAGTTCAGGAGCCATGTGGGGAGGGCTACAGAAGGCTTCGCCCTCCTCCTCCCTCGGTTCATCTCCAGGCAACAGTGCATGTAGCCAGAGAACTGGGAGAGAGAAAGGGAGAAAGAGGGAGAAAAGGAGAAAGAGAAACAGAGAGAGAGAGAGAAAGAGGGAGAAAGAGAAAAAGAGAGGGAGAAAGAGAGAGGGAGAAAGAGATGAAAGAGGGAGAAAGGGAGAAGAGAGACAGAGATAGGAAGAGAGGAGAGAGAGAGATGAGATGAGATGTTGTTTCTTTTGGGAAAGGGGAGTTATCTAAGCAAGAGTTCCCACCTCACTTTACCCCACCTGAAAGGGGAGAGGGGGTCCCTTTTTGTTGTTATTTGAATAAAATGAAATCCACTATTTGTACCTAGTGTGGCTGTCCTTTATTTCCTGCTTTTTCAACCTCAGCTGCTTTGTGTGGCACAGCTGAGGTTGAAAAAGCAGGAAAGAAGAGGATTTTTAAATGCTGCGTATGCGTGCGCAGCCCTTGTCAGCTGTCTGGGTGGCACAGCTGATGATTTCTTGCAAACGCTGTGCACACACGCGCAAAACGCACACTCACCGAATGGTTGGATCCCACCCCTGCGTGTTGGCACTTCACAATAAATAAGTGGGTTTTGGGTTGCAGTTTGGGCACTCGGTGCCGAGAAGGTTCACCATCACTGTCTAGAATTAATACGCATGTTTATATTAAGGCATAGCCCTTCATTATCTGATTGGTCAAATTCACGCCGTTCAAGTACCAGTCTTCCTATTATTTAAACATACCTAATAATACCTTTCAACCTCCAATCTTTCCATCAAACTATTTCTTTATATAAGGGTGTATATTCTTATTTCTACCTCTATTCAAATTTTGAATCAGGCCATATATATATATTAGAAATATATATATATATACACATACATACATAAGTACGTGTGTGTGTGTGTGTGTGTGTGTGAAAAAAGAATATATATACATATATATGTATATATTAATGATGGCAATAATAATAATAATTATTATTATTCCTTTCTATCCATCATCTCTCATCCATTTTAATACTTCAATTCTTATTTGTTTTTTGGCTTGCCTCCCATGCTCCTCTCTTGGATCTTTAGCTCGATCAACATCTGTATCTTCACCATTCAGACTGGATATATCTCCCATCTCTATCCTCCTAAGCTGCCAGAGTATCCACCCAAACCCCTATCTCCCTTTCAAAAGTATTTTTAAATCTCTTAAAGTGCTTTTCCTTGGTTTGTTTTATTAGTCATTATTGTCTTTATCGTCTTCTCCTTCTCATCATCTTACTTTGTTCACTGGTTTGTCCATCTGTCTTTTTTTCTGTTCTTTCTGCTATCTCCTCTCTTTCCTGGACTCTTTGATCTTCATTCATTATCAGTTGTAGCATATTTTCTATTTTCCCATATATGCCTTGCAGTAGGTACTTTATCTTTGATTCTTTTCCATAGTACCCCTAATGCTTTGAAACATCAACACCATTTCTCTTGAAATTTCACTCCTTTCCCCAATGGAGCATCTTGTCTTAAATTAATAAGTCCCATTCTTACTTAAGTCCAAAAACAATATATCCCAGTCCAGTGTTATTCCTCAAAAAATTCAATAATCATAGTTCTTTACATCTCAGGATTATTAATCAATTCCATTTAAGTAGTCCAGGAAGCTTCAGCAAATCAAAAGTCACTTTGCCTTACTTAAAAGTCTTCCTTATTCTCACAATAGAGTCTCCAGTAATCGTATAGTAACTAGTTATAGAACAGTGTCACCACTCTCCTCCAGATGAATGTTGTTTATCTCATCAATTTTTTTTCTAAACTTGTAGGGATCTGATGTATTTCATTCACCAGTAGATGGCGCCCTCAGCTTAGGTTTCAGCGTTATTTCAAGTCTTGTGGATTTAATTAATCCAAATGTAGTTCAGTTTATGGAAGCAAAGTCAGCTACTCAAGTAGATTCAGTTAGATAGTCCAGCTTTATAATGCCTTTCCAAAACAATGCCTGACTAATTTAAAAGTCCAATTTTCCAATGTTTTAAAAAGTCTTTAGCTTTTCTCTCTTAGTTCTTTTCTTTAAGGTCTAGGATTTTTCTCTCTATGGTTGTTCACTGCTTTGAAAAATAGTTCTAAGAATCACTTTTCCTTGATTTTTCTCTTTCTTTTTTTCTTTCAAGTTAGGGTCTAATTAAAAAGAAATCTTCTCACCCAGCTCCAATCACTGTTCATCTGCACTGCTCTTGCACAGTTCTTTGTTCCCTTAGCTGTCCCAGCTTCATGGGAGCCATGATGGCTGCCTCTTCTCTTTGTCAAGGGAGAGGGAAGAAGCCCTGAGCCTAGCAGGAGAGTTGCTGCTCTCTGCGTACTGCAGGGCACCCCTCTTTTCTTCATCACCCCTACAGGGTGGCTTTAACTCCTTTTGGAGCCCTCCAACAGGGAGAACTCGGTGTGGGAGTGCGGAGACCCTGCTCCTCACATCTGATAGAGCTGTGACATCAGCTGGAAGTCTGAAGTTGCTATAAGTATTTTCATGGGCATTCCAAATCCAGAGTTTGTATAATTTGAAATTTCCTGGTCAGAAACTTTCTTCTAAGTTAATAATGATAGCCATCTCCTTATCCTGTTTAATCTCTCCAGTTGGAGAGTTCGTAGCTACTTTACTCAAGACATCTCTTTAGCCCAGTTCTAGGAAAATAGAAAGGAACATGCTTTGGGTCTTTCTGTTCAAATTCCAGAAACGTAGAATGCCACAAATCTTTTTCCAATTCTGGAATACAAGAGGTAACTATGTAACTATGCATTCTTGCATATAGAAAGGGCTTTAAATGTTAATTTCCTTCTCGAACCAAAAGGCAACAATCAAATAATTCGAAATAAAATCCATATAATTTAAATAATACAGCCAAAAGACGAACACAGGTAGATGCAAGCATTTGTATGACTCATCAGTACCTACATTACAATAACATGGTTAAAATCGGCCTCAAATATAGGATCTAGCAAGAGCATTAATTAAGCCTATAATGTATGCAGAAAAGTAACCAATGGCAAGCTTTATGCCCACAGGAGGCGTAGATTGACATAAAGACATTTCTGCACACATGAGGGGGCTTCAAACGGTTAATGGCAACTACCTCAGCAAAATGCAGGAAACAAGAGTTCCTGTGGCACAATAGAACTTTAGATGCAAAGTTTTGATCTACCTGGTGATTCATAGATAGTAAGTGTCTCATAATGGCCGAAGAAGGCATTTTATGGCCATGATTTGCTGCTGTTGTTGGATTACTCAAGGCTGTTTGGACCCATTTAAGATGTTCCTTTATTCTGAAAGCCAAACTCAGTTCTGTAATTGTCTCTGTAATTAAAAATAAATGGGTAAACATGAGTTTTGGCACTGATAAGTTGTGCTTCCTTAATTAGAGGCAGCCTGTGTAGCCTCTGGGTTTGATGCAATATGTGAAACTCAGCCATACTGAATGTTGCTTCAATTAAGGTGTTTAAACATCGAGTCATCAGGTATGCTAACTGATCTCCCTGAAAGGGCAGCTCAATAAATGCCTTCTTTTTACTGGCAGTTGGAACTGTTGGCTTTGGTTCTCTTATTTTACTGTGCCTGTCAATAAAACGCCTTGGATAACTGAGCAGAGTGTTTGGGTTAAAAATTCGAGTTATTCTTTTAAACAGTCCTCAGTGCAAATTCGATGTGCTCATATAAATAGTGGCTTTACCAACACACGTTTATATTTAATTGGTGTAAAGCTTGTGAAATTCAGATACTGGCCAGACCATGTTGACTTCCTATATATCATTCTTTTATTGGAGCCCTCACTCCTTCATATGATCAGTATATCCAAGAAGGGCAACTGGTCATCAATGGTGATTTTCAGATTGGGATGACAGTTGTTCAAATGATCCACAGTCATCAATACTCTGTCTCGATGGGCAAAAAATCAGTGTATCATCTACATAATGTTTATAATATGACAAAAATCCATATAGTCAGCCTAGCTAAATCAATCCTTATATAGCCTTCCTAAATAAGCTCTTGATTCTCCCCATGTTCATTGTGAAGAGCCTGGTTGAAAAGAGATAATCTGAGGATGTTCATAATGAAGCCCTGATTCTGCTTCTATCTATGTTTTCTCCTTTCCTTTCTTATTTTTCTTTTTCTTCTTTTCTCAGAGCATTTATCCTAAAGTTTATGGAATGTGGGGAGCCAATGTCTTTGAGGAGAAATACTTTTCATCTGCTCCTCATGCAAACACTCACGTACATAATTTTGAACTAGAGCCTATAAAGTAACAATTTTCAAATTGATTGACTTGGTTAGCAGCTCCATATTGTTCATAATAATCTTAATAGTTTCTGCATATTTTTGGATCTGTGTTTTTAAAATGTCCTTGTTCTTTGTTTCTGGTTTTGTTTCAGGATTATGGCATGTGGGAACGTGGTGATAAGACAAATCAGGGCATTCCTGAGTTGAATGCAAGCTCTGTTGGAATGGCAAAAGTAGGAATGTTTCTGTTTTTTTAAAATAAATAGATCAGAAATAATTACAGGTGCTTGTTAGTTAATTAAAACTTATAGACTTATACCTATAGACTTGAACTTAACAAAGCTTATTTCTTAGTATTCACATGTTTATTTCTAATCTTGAAATCAAAAAGAACTGTAGTAACTAATAGATTTGTCACTGATTTGATAAGGATCTTGATTAGTTTTCTGTCTATGAAAGTAAAATATGTGCAAACAAGCCAGTGGATAAGAACTGAGTTTTTTGGGACAGGGAAATCAAACTGGATTTTGTCCATCTTTAGCTGCAAGATCAACATTCCAAGATGTATAGAAGTATTACTAACCATAGATCCTTTTGCAACTGATTGAAGGGATTTTAATTCATATTTTGGACCAGGAACAATTAAATGATGACCTCATGCTAATATACCTCAATATAAACTGGCTTGTTTTATTAAAGCTGCTATTTTCACTATATGACAGTTGTGTTAGTACATATCAACTAGGGGTGGTATAAAAATACCAAATTGAGTCACCTTGAAGAAAACAAGATAATTTCTAGATCTACCTGTTTTTGTGAAAGTTTGGTTTTTAAAATTAATATTTAAAATTAAATAGTGGAAAATGCTTAATATGACAAAGCATTAAAAACTAGTTTCACAGTGCACAGGACTATGGATGAAGTCTTTTGTATTGATACAGCTGAGTTGTTTGCAAGACTTGTGCAGCTGCTTTCAAAATTGGTTCTGATGGTCATTATTCTGATTGCATTAATGATTTGAAAATAAATGCTCATGCAAAACTTATTTTGGAATGCTTAGCACTGCCTTAATACTTAATTATTTTTAATAGTTTATGTATAAACTATTTAATATTTGGTTGCACCCCTATGCTCACTTAATGGGAAAAAAATCATCCAAATTGAAATTACCTTTATATAAATTTATATAGAGATACTCTTTTTTGAGGAAGGGGTACCTTTGAGTCAATTGTGAGTCCTGACATTTACCTGGCCAGTCTCTAAAGTTTTTTTGGTAAGGTTCTTCAGAAATGCTTTGCCATTAGAAATGATTTGCTTTGCATCACTGAAGGCTTTCAAAAAGAGACTGGACAACCATTTGTCTGAAATGATTTAGGATTTCCTGCTCAAACAGGGGTTTGGATTGGAAGACCTACAAGGTCCCTCTCAACTTTATTATTATATTTTCTATGTTCATTGCTTCTTTCCCAGAGCTGAGAGAGAATGAGTGATCCAAGGTTATTTAGCTTCGTACCTAAGATGGAACTACAACTCATAGTCTCCCAGTTTCTAGTCTACTGCCTTAACCACGACACCAAGCAGGCTCAGGGATACAGGCATATTAGTTAAATTTCCTTTGCTAGTAATGAGAAATGACAAATGTTTTTCTGAAGGCTGCTTTGGAAGCAATTGATGAGCTGGACCTGTTTGGAGCTGGAGGTGGACATAAGTCAGTTATTCATGTGCTTCCAGATGAAGTTGAACATTGTCAGGTAAATATGAGTCTTTTTCATTGGGATATCCAAGAGACTGCAATGAAGCTCTTTTAAAGTTTTTAACCAAATAGTATATGTGAAGTCAAGGGATGGGGGGGGCAGGGGTGAAATTCAACCACCTCGGCCCACCTTGGGAGAGGAGGTAGGGATGATTTGAATTGGTAAAAAAATCACCCCAATCGCCCCTGGTTGCTATTACTATTATACCAAGCCATGCCCACAGCCATTCCCACAGAGCCAGTAGGGGAAAATTTTGAATTTCACCCCCAGGGTGTGAGGTTAAGGAGAGAAAGATAAATTTCCTTTCATGAATTCTAAAATGCTTAGTCTCCAATTCACCTTCCATACTTGAAACCAGCATCTGGTAAGTGACCTGAAGGATTAATTATAATCAGTTTTACATAATCTGTCTGCAAGATTTATTGCCATTTTCTCTTTTAAAAGAGGTGATTTTAACAAACTCAGAGAGAGCTTGGGAAAAACTCCTTGGATGAAAATCCTAAAGGGAAACAACTCAAGAAGCTTGGCAAACTCTGAAAAATATGGTCATGAAAGCCCAGTTCAGCGCAATGCCACCGAAAAAGAAAAACAAGAAATCCAAGAAAAAAGCACAAACTGACAAACTGAAAGGCAAAAAGGACAAATACAAAAAATGGAAAAAGGGACACATACCGCAGAAAAGATACAAATAATAGATGAGAAATTTGAAACCTTCCAACAAGAGATCTGGAAAAATCAAGAGAAAATTGTAGAAATTGAGACAAAGATGGAGAAGGAGGAAAAAAGGGTTGATGAGCTAACTGATAAATTGGAAAAAGCTAATAAGGAGTTGGAAACAACAGTAATCTCTTTGGAGGTAGAAAAGGCAGCCCACTAAGATTTCAAAATTTGAAAAAGGGGAAGATTTATCAGAGGTAATGGCGGATATACTGGCAAAGGTGTTAGGGATGGAAAAAGAAAAGATGTTCACAGAAATGGGCGAGTTGTACAGAGTACAGACAAACTATGCAAGCAGGTATAACTTCCCAAGGGAAGTCCATGTCTGACTAGTTAAAAAATCGATCCATGATGAAATTTTACGTAAGACGAGAGACGAGCCAATCAAATGCAGGGGAAACAACTAACTGTTTTAAAACAAATACCGAAAAGAGTAAGAGAGCTAAGAAGATCCTACCACTTCCTAACAACAAAGTTGATAAAACACATAGTGAACTTTAGATGGTTGATGCCGGAGGTCATCATGGTCACATGGCAGGAGAAAAGATTTAGGCTGGATACACTTGATAAAGCAGAAGAGCTTTTTGACCAACAATTTATAAATGAAAAGAGACAGAAGAATCAGTTCCAGAGAAAGAAACAACAGAAGAAAGAGGTATGGAAGCAACAAATACAGAAGGAAATACATTAGATAATAAAGAAAGAAGTTATGGAAGACGAGGAAATAGGGAAGAATACGAAAGGACAGATAATGAGCCTAAAGAAATTAGAATTATAAGAAGCACTAGACAAAGGAACAGATAAAAACTGGGATAAATGTGAAGTGATATCGATGAACATTAATGGTATAAACTCCCCAGTGAAAAGAAAAAATATTTAAGAATTTACAAAGATTAAATGTTGATATAATAGCCCTGCAGGAAGTACACATAACAGAGAAATAAAAATACCTGTTAGACAACAAAAAATTAGGAGAAAAATTTTCAGCACTTGATGTACAAAAGAAAAGAGGGGTGATACTGTACATAAAGGATTGGATTTTAGCCAAAGAAATTTTTAGAGATAATGAGGGTAGGATTTTGATGGTTGAAATTGAATTGGGAAATAGAAAGATATTATTGGTGGTAATATATGTACCAAATGGGCCACAAGAAACCTTTTTCCAAAAATTATATAATAGAATTAAGGACTTGCAATACAAGGAAATTTGTATTTTGGGTGATTTTAATGCGGTTGTTGATAAAATACTGGACTATAAAGGTAACAATACAAGATTAGAGAGGAAGAAATCACTACCAAATTTTTTTTATGATTTGATGAAAGAAGTTAACATCTATGATGCATGGAGAAAAAGAAAAAAAAACAATATACATCTTACTCTAATAGGCACCAGTCCTGGTTGAGATTAGATATGGCATTGATGACGAAAAACTTATTTCAGAATTAATTGATATTAATATTGAAACAAACCTATGGGCAGACCACAGCGCGATTAGATTTAGTTGGACTGGGCAAAAAAGGCCTTTAGATGGATGCTTCAAAGGTCAATTCTAAGAGAAAGATTTTAACTTCAAATTGAAAAGAGAACTGGAATTCTTTTTCAAAGAAAATAAATCTCCACAAAATAATTGGGATACAGTAAAAGTATCTATAAGAGGAGTAGCAATAAAATACATGGCGAAAAAGAGTAAAGAGAAAAAATAACGAAAGATATTTGTACAGCAATATAAAGAGATGGAGAGGAAATTACAAGAGGAACCCACCCAAAAAACAAATAAAATTACAAATGGACTTATTCAAACGTAAGATTAAATTTATTAGAGAAGGAAGACTTAGCCCAACAACTAAAAATGACAAAACATCCTATGTTAATACTACAGTTTAATGCCAGATTTTACTGTAGGTCCATTTAATCTACAATCAACAATCTATAATTGACAGCCATTTCTATATACTATTCTGGAAATTTACCTCTGCTGTTAGGTCTTGTAATATCATGTTATTTACACTAGTTTTTGTTATTAGTTGAATAATAAAAATACAATAGTATAAATAGCTTTTCTGCCTGGAAAAGCAATTTACTATTAAACAATGGGGTATAAATTTAGAAATAAAAAGTTTAGTGGAGTATGAAGAATGTTTGCCAGTAATATCTGATAGAAGAGATAGGAAAATAGTTATAGTAAAGGACTGGAAAGAAAGTAGAGAAGGGAAAAAATGCATCTTGAGCCTGTGTTAAATGCCTACCATGGCCATGACCACCCCACCCCCAGCCCTCCAAGATCAAACACAACCCTGATGTGGCCCTCCATGAAATTGAGTTTGACACCTTTGGACTAGATGATATACAAGGTCCCTTGCAACTCTATTATTCTATTCTATGGAATGCACAGTTTAGGGCGTGTCAAATTTTTCAACTTCCAATTTCCAAACAATAGGGGTGTGTGTTAGTATATATCTCCGTGAGGAGAAAGGAGTTCAGCCAGGAAAGTGTGAATAGAGAGACAATGAATAATACATTTGACACGAGTATACTGAATACAGAAAACATTGGTTTTACTATCGGTGAAGATTTAGCAGAGTCCAAAAACAATCCGAGTCATACACGAAACAAGGCAATCAGTATCTAAATGCTATTCCAAATATCAATATGTCCGTGTCCTTACCAATCAGCAGGCACAGTTCGTAGTTTGCCAAAAACAGCAGCAAACTCACATCCAATAGTTGAAGTCAAAACACGGAGAACCATAAGCAGTAAGCAAGCTAACAATGAGAATCAACAGAGAGAGAGAGAACCAGGTTTCTGGCTCCATCTTATGGCCGGTTGCTGTAACCACAGCCAATCACATTCCGGCTACTCTTAAAGTGACATACACTGTCAAGCCTGGTTTATATATTACAAACCCAAATGTTAGATATACTAACATTCTCCCCTTTGGGTTGAATAATATATAAGACCTTACATTCTTATTCCATACTTCTCGCAACACATTTTATGTTTAACAATGCTTTGTGCTTTTGTAAAATTATCTGCAAAAGTTGTGATATTCCTTAGGGATTGTAAAGATACTTCGATTACTTTAATATAATTTAGATGTGCTTGGTAAGTAACTATATATCATAACTTTTTAACATTTTGTTTGTGTACATACATTTACAAATTGAATACATAATTGAATGAAGTTTCTGATGATCATGATTTTCAGTTGATTGATAATGGTCCTATGCTGTTGCTTGAGAAATCGGGCATGGATGTATTAGAAAATAATTTCCTGGAGACTGTCTTGTTCATAACAATTTAGAATGCAAACTAGCATTACTGATATTTCTACATCTGATAATATACTTTGGAATGAAACTAATGCTTTTTTATCTTTGTTTTTCTTGTTTTTCAATGCTGCTTATATACGTCCTGCTCAGTCTATTCTATACTCCATGTTACCGAGGGCATCCACATCAAAAGAGATTGATGCTGGCCTTCTATCCATTATTTCTTATCCAGCCTTTGCCATAGAAGATATGAACATTGTTAATGCAACGAAAAATGAAATTATCACCAAGTTGCAAGTACGTCTTTAATTATGGCTTCAAATAAGTCTTTGATTAATTTATTTTTGAGTAATATATTCAACCTTACCTGTTACCAAAGGATAAGGTTTATTCAGTATGATTAAGAATAGTAGTTTATATAAAACCATTCCTGCATCATAAACATTGTATATCTTTACAGGGACGTTATGGCTGCTGTCGTTTCCTTCGAGATGGCTATAAAACACCAAGAGAGGTTGGCTTGCTGAAACTTTCTAAGCTTTACAACTTTATAAATAACAATGTTATGTTAGTTTTACATGGACTGTGCCCAGCTTCCAAATAAACATTAAACATTGGAATATTACAATATGTTAGTACAGATTTAGCAACAAATAAGCAAGGTCAAATAAACAGGGACAAGAAATCCTATTTTAAAATTTCAGTGCCATTGCTGGTATTTGTCTTGTTGAAACTAGGATTGAATAAAATGAAAGTTACTTTCTAGGAGAAGTGGGTCACAGCTCCTTTCTCGTTCAGGGAGTTTGATTTCTTACTCAAGCAACAAAGGACAAATACTGTTGCCAGTTGCTTAGTAAAATCATAAAAATTCCAGAACTGTATAGAGTGCCATAAGGCTAAACAATCACTGCTGTAATCAGTAGATTACAATTTATCTCCAATATTTTTTCATGTGTTTCTGTAGTGTTCACCCTCTGTGCCAGAAATTCCAATACAACAGAGTTCAGCTGCTCTGCACTGAAATGTATTGAATAAAAGAATTCTTAATTCTGTTTGATGAAGCCCAAATAGGAAATTTTAATTCTCTTGGTGTAGGTATGTAGGTATGTATGTAGGTAGATATATATAGGAGGCAAATAAATTTAACAAACAAATATTATTGTTGTATAACTGAGATTGATTCCCATATCCAATTCAGCTTATTCAGAACCCACATGGACATTCGTTTATAATATTCTTACCTCAAATATTCTTCATTGATAATAGAATGATAGTATGACATTCTGGGAGAGGCAGTTACAGCTTGGCAAACTGCCTTGTGAATTAACGGTACTGTATGGTGGACTGAAAATAAACAATATTATAAATGGATCACAATCAGATTGGTACTAATTGTAATTTATTCTACATTCTTCTGAATTGCTATGTTCAAAACTTTGGGAATCAAGCAAATCCATATTTGCACAGGCAAAGGAATTTTTTTTAATCCCAGTGATCTTTTTTATATCTTCTGATTTCATTTAATTTTTTGTTGGATCCTAGGTGCTTTGAATTTTTCTGATTAAGCCATTGATCTTTCCAGCCTGTTTTATAGTTGTCCCCTGAGAGGTGTTTGGCGTCTACAATTGTCGCATTCTGCAACTTTAATAATATGATTTTGAGGCAATCTTATATATTTCTAATGAATAATTTTAGTCATTTTTATGAGATGGAGTTATTTATCTTACATTGTATATACTACCTTCAGTCTTGTGAATGGTTGATATGAAAATGTTAAAGAACTACCAGTAAATATATTTAGAACTTTAATATGGGAAAAGCATGGAGAATTTAACCATGATTTTTTAATATAAAATTTTATGTATGGTTTTTTCTTTAACATACACAAGTGCCTGGTGAACAGTGTATTGTCTGGATCAATTTACTTTATACACAATACTAGTAATAATAATACTGTTTAGGTATACATGATAGTAATCTTTCAACTTCTAACATTTATGTATACATAATAATTATACTGTATTATATTATGTAGCAGTATACATAATCATATTTTCCCAATTTCTACTTTCTACCTCTATTTTCTAACTTAATAAAGAAATTCCCATATTAAGAAGTATTCTATATCTACCCATCATGTTTTGCCCTTTTTAGTATTTCAACTCTTACTGGCTTTTTGATAAATCTCCCAAAATCCTCCATTGGGATCTTGTATGCCCTTACATCACTCATATTTAGTCTAAGTATTTCATCTACCTCCACATCTATCTCTTGCTGTCAAATCTCTAGAGCACCCATCAATAACTCTTTCATCACTTCTGGAAGATCTTTCTCTTTGTCCTTTTCTATATTTTGACCTGTTAAAGAGTAATCTATCAACTCTGTTTCAAATTCAATTTTTTTTCTGTTTCTTTATCTACTTGTGTCATTTGCTTCTATTCTTTCCTCTGCTCCTTCTATTTTTTCCTCTATTTTCTGAATTGTTTGTTCATTTTTCATGCTCATTTGCTGAGGGTTTTCTAGTCTCACATCTGTATCATGCAACAGTTTCTTCATCTCCCTCTGGTTCCTTGTCATGAAGCATCAATAGTATTTCTTTTTGAAATATATTTATTTTACCTTGTTGTAACATTTTGCTTTAATTTAATGGGTTACTCAATAATCCACCAAAATCCCAATGTCCCAATTATCCAGAAACACCAAAAAAGCCAATATTAAAAAAAATTGCTCAGTCCCAGAACTGTTCCTCAGAATCCACAATATTTATAGTTCACAAAATCTTCCAATTTGCACCCCTAAGTTGTCCAAATTTATAAGTCTTTTACTTTTTCTTTTTTCTCCTCCTGAGATGTTCTGTAAAATAGTATTTATAATCTAGAATGACCCCCAGGTTTCCCCATGCCTCATGAATCCACAGAGTTAAGTGTAGTTTTGAGGGCAGTTTTTATTGTATATAATCCATAGTGCTTTAGAAATCTTCAGAAGGCTCGCCAGTTACTCCCAAACAGCCAAAAGCAAATAGATATAAAACCAAAGAGAACAAAAATATGGTCTTCCAGGTATTGTTTGCCTTCACTTTTTCTCTCTTTTTGTTCTCCTGTTTCCCTTCTGTTATCAATCCTCCTTTCCTGTCAAGGTCTTTTCCCACCATGTAGTAGTATATCTTTTTTCACCAGTAGGTGGCATCCCAGCACTACGTTCCAGTGTTAAAAGGAAGCAGAAGATATAACAACTGATTATCAAAATAATCCATTTTTCTTTATTCAATTTCTTTCAGTAGTCAAACAATATTATCAGCTAATTAAAATAGCTTTTTACAATACTTTTTACAAAAGTCCAGTCTTTCTATCTTTTAAAGCTTCATAGTCTCCCATTAATTTTCCCCCTCTTTTGGGTCTGTAGTCTGTCTCCATGTGTTAATTTGCCACTTTCTCAGTGTTTTGGAGAATCATTCTGTTAAGAAATTTTTTAATTTGGGTTTAATTAAGTCTCTATATAGAAGTTGAAAATCATATCACCCAGTTCCAATCCTCTGGTCACAAACCGCTCCAGCTCATAATCTTCTTGTCCTGGTTGTCACAGTTTTGGTCTGGGCAAAATGGCCATCGTCTCTGCTGCCGTTCAGGAGGGTTTATTTGGTTCAAGCAAGGAAACCACCGTTTCCTTGCAATTGACAAAGAGTCCCTCCTATCTTCACCACCCCTCTAGGGTGACTTTGGCTTCGTACAGTCAAGCAGGTATCGGCTGGGTTTTGCTGAGCTCCGCTAACCCACGCCCGTACCGCTGCAACGCCAACTGGTCACCCTAAACATGAAATATTTGAGCCACTAATTTAATTAAGATTAATTTATATTCATACTAGGATAAGTGATGCCAAATGAAAGATGCCAAATTGCATCTAGACAAAGATGTGAACTGGATCATGACTTTTAGCATATCTAGTTTTTAAAATATTTATAATTACATTGTTAAGCATAATCAGCAGTGCAGAATTACCATTTTCATTCCTCCAATGTTCCAGAAGATGATTTTCTAGCTTCTCCAGAGCTTTGCCCTTAGCCATCCAAACTTACTTCCAGGAACTGACAGCAGCTTTAGGAAAGGGAACGGAAGAGAGATGGGGATAATATCAAAATGGTAGAGTGCGGAAACCACTGAAGCCACTGAGTCCTCTCCCCTTCTCAGTGCAAGTATTCAAATTGAGGCAGCCACTAGGAATGGTTGCCTAGGCTCCTCCTGAACACATCTGGAGAAGAGAAGCCACTCTCTAGGTCAGTTGTCCCCTCTGACTAGTCACTCACGTGGCCCAATTCCGAATAGGCCACAGCCTGATAGTGGGCCGGGGGCCAGGATTGGGGATCCCTGCTCTAGGTAATCATAAAGCAGCTGTTTTTCTAATATTGATTCAGAACTTGCCTGCCTCTAACTTAAAGCTGTTATTTTCTATCTTGCACTTCAGAGCAATGGGATGGTAGCAAGTGACATAAAATACATCACAATGTTGTGATGAAAACTCCATTCCTGGCACATTTGCATGTGACATAGAAGAACTTACAATATGATGTCACGATGGACATGTTATCATTTTGAGATGGCCACAGCTAGCTGCCACTCTTCTGAGAACAGGTTTTGACCCATTATTTGATGAATACTCTCATACCTTCTCTTCAACCTTTTTATTTCAAAGCTAAACATTCCTTCAAACTCTTTTCCTAGTATCTAAGTTTCTGATCATTCATATTTTTCAGGAACAACAGGTACTGTATACTGATTCTTTTCTCTTCCTGTTATTTTTAATACATCCTGTTTATCTTGTTTATTTCCTATACACAGAGTGCTAGGATATAGCCGTTAACTTAAACTTGCTGTAGAATGGATTCCACATAGCAGCAGTCTCACTTCCTCCTAAACCTAAAGTGAGATATTCTTCACAGGGTTTTTATCTCCACTGGGTTAAATTGAAAGCCACCTTGATCAGGCTCACTGTGCACTGAAATAAGATTTATTATTCGCTATAAGATGCAGTTTATTCTATGCTGACAGTCATTGGACTGTTGAGTTCATGTTCCTAGAAATCAAATCTGTCCTATTGACCCAATTCATTGCAGGATTATTTTTCTCTCACTTTATGCACATTAGTTTTCTCTTTCCAGACATCTTTGAATTAGAGGGATAGATGACTAGGCCTCCAGAATTCTCAGTTTCTTGGTGTTCTTAAAAGGCTTGATTACATATAAATGTGGGGTGACAATTCCATCCAAACCTCCTTAGGACCTTGGAGATCAATAGGATGTTAATATTAATAGCGGCAGAATATTTTCTGCAATAAAGTGAAATGGTAACAATAATCTATGCAATTAATATATTTCTAGGATCCAAACAGATTACATTATGATCCTGCTGAGCTCAAGTTATTTGAGAACATAGAATGTGAATGGCCTGTATTCTGGACATATTTTCTAATTGATGGAGTTTTCAATGGTGACAGAATTCAGGTGGGTAAAATAAAATATTTTGGATCAACTTTAGTGTTTGGTGTATTGCTGCCAGAATTTTTCTGGATGAAGGGATAGCAGAAGGATGGGCTCTAAATATGTGTGCGCGTGTGTGCACATGTACACACAGAGACATACACCATTTCTACCCCACATACCTGCAGTGAGGCCAGGCCTGGTCTCAATATGCTGGAAAAGAGTTGATTTAGTTGGTCTAGTCTTTAAAAAAATCAAGATAAATCATCTGCAAGTGAAAAAATATTAACACATTAGGCAGCAGAAACCTCAGTCTCAACTCTTGCCCTGAGTTTCTAATTGCAGCAAGCATAAATGTCACCTTCTTCTTACACTGAAATGCTTCTTATCTGCTTTTGTTGCAAAACCAAACTCTTTGCTCTCTTAAATTTGTTCTTTGGCTCAACATTGGTGAGGGCTTATAAAGCTAAAGCAATCTTCTTTGACAACAGATCAACATTCTCACTACTAGAATGTTTTCAGGAGAATAAGGTTGTTTCTGCACTGTTTAGGTTTTCCCCCCTTTTATTTGAATACAGTTCTTTATTTATTGGATTATATGCCTGACTATTTTGTTCACTTTGTTTCCCTTTTGTCTCCTAGAAATACCCTGCCATTGTAAAAAGTCTTTTGTATTTCCCAGGTGCAGGAATACAGAGAAGCCTTGGAAGGGATCCTTATTAGAAAACAGAATGGAATTCTTCTGATGCCAGAGCTGTATGCAGTTCCTCCAGATAAGGTCTTCCTACCAAATTGCCTTAATCTGGAAAGAATTCACTTATGACATAAAATGCTCTTCCCTGATTTGTAGATAGGTTATACATAATCTCTCTATAAATCTGATCCAAACTTACCTAGTGAATTTTGTGGATATAACAGAGTTGAAGCCCCACTGCACTTTGTGGCTTTGAATAATTTTGCCCTCAGAATAACTGTTTTCTCCCTATTGAATATGAGCCTGAATATTTATTTATTTATTTATATTTGAACTTGTATGCCGCCCCATCTCCGAAGACTCAGGGCGGCTCACAACTAAAAACACAGAACAATAAATATTTAAAAAACCATTATCATACACTCTCTATGAAATTGGGGGAAAAAAAATCTGTGGATGAATTAACTTTTCCATAGATAGATTAAGTGTATTTTACACCTTCTACCAAATAACTTTTACATGTTACTTCTTTGTTCATTTATTGCAAGCAAAGATTATAGTGCTGTAAACCTATAGATGTTCACTCTAAAACCTGCTTGCAACTGCCAAATAAACTGTGGCTAAAAGAGAAGAGACTTTCTAGATTTTAGTCACTGAGCATCTCCAGTTATGAATAAATTCACATGAATCAGTGCTCATTCACTATGATTGGTCTTCTAGGCAAGCGAAGAGTATGAAAATCCTCACACAGTGGATCGTGTTCCAGCAGGAAAACTTCCTCATCTTTGGGGCCAGTCATTATATATTCTTTCTGCCCTCCTAGCAGAGGTAAGTCCTCTTTAATACAATTTGTCTGGTTTTTTTTGTAAAGCTCCTTCTCATTCTATCTGTTTTCCAACACTTTTCCCCCCTTTGTCCTTACCTCTTGTTAGGCATAACTGCAAGGGAGCCAAAATGGCAGGCATGACCACAGATTGATATCCTGCCCTTTTCTTCATGCATAGAATGTTCACATCTGCCATTTTGCCCCCCCCCTGCCCCTGCCTTTGCTCCTCTCATTTCAGAGACATCTGCTTCTTCCGCAGTCAGCAGGCTAGAATATTTCTATAGGTTGGAATTGCTTGTTGAGGACTTTTGAAAACAGACCAAGGACTTTATCCATCAAGCGCACATGGTTTACGGAATAACTGATCTAGTTCTTAATGAATTTGTTATATTTCTGAAGTTCCCATGCTAGTTGGTAACGCTATTGTCACAACTGAAATTTCATTTCTTCCTTTCTTTCGTTTTAGGGATTTTTGGCTACAGGTGAAATTGATCCATTAAACAGAAGGTTTTCAACCGCTTTTAAGCCTGATGTGGTTGTTCAAGGTTGGTAATTATTCATGTGAAATTTTTAACTCTGTAGAGAAAGGTAGAAAGGGAAATGAAATAACATAATAGAAGGCTGTCGCTTCCATCCATGAAGTGTTCTAGCAGATGTACAGAAGGGTAATGGCTACTAGTAAGACATGTCACTAAGTCTTAGGTGGTTGCTGAGTCAAGTCCTGCTGCAGTTCACGTATCAAAACATGTGACAATTTTACTTTTCTAATTATCACTCTCTCTGTTTCTATTGATTGCTCATGATATCCATGTCAGGTTCTTAACTGTTCCTTTTAGTAGACGTTTCACAGTGAATACAGGCAGTTCTCAACTTATGACCACAATGGAGCCCAAAATGTCTTTGTTAAGTGAGACATGTCTCACTTAACAAATGACTTTTCCCCATTTTATTTTGCTTTATTGACTTTCTAAAGTCAATTCTGGGTTGAAGCTGTAGAAAATAAGGGCAAAAATGGGTAGCAGTCTGATCAAACATGGCCACTAGTTTTAACTAGGTTGGTTATAAAATGGCTTCGTAAGGATTCAGAAAAAGTGTTTCAGACTTTGTACAACTTGCTGTTCTTTAAAGTAGCCTGATCTCTCTCAGATTTAGACATGGGATTGAAAGAAGGTATTGCTTCTTAAAAGTTATTATAGTTTTAATGAATGAATTCCTTACAGTAAAAGCAGCAGCTTGTTTTCAGGCTTGTACAAAAGTCAGGAAAAAAATCAGGCTGTTTTGATGCATAGCAGTGTCAGGGTTATAAGACCAAGTTATAGTCACAAACACTCAGTCACAGCTTTTCCTGTTTGTATGTGGGTGCAGTGCCCACACAAAGACAAAAAGAGCAGGGCTTCACTAAGTTATATAATGGAACTGCCTTCTGGGGAATTTTTTTTCATTTTGTTTTTTTTATTATTTTTTAAAATATAATTTTATTCATAAACATTTTTGAATACAGCATTTTGTCAGAGTATACCATTTACAAGAAACAAAAACCATAGCTACTACTATAATAGATATTAACCCATTAATTGATAATAATACTAATATGGCTTGGGTCCAGGGTACTTGCAGGAGTGTCTCCTGCCACCATCGAGTTCCAATTGCCCAGTGCGCTCCCATCAGTAGGGCCTCCTTGGGGTGCTGTCGACCAGACAATGTCGGTTGGCGGCTCCCCGGGGTAGGGCCTTCTCTGTGGGAGCTCCCACTCTGTGGAACCAGCTGCCCCTGGGGTTACGGTGGGCTCCCGACCTGCGTTCTTTCCGCCGTGATCTAAAGACCTGGCTGTTTTTACAGGCTGGCCTGGATTGAGGGAGACTGGGGGTTTTAATTGGACATTTTAGCGTGGAATTTTATTGGTTATTTGGATTGGATTAATACTTTTTAAAATATTTGTATGTATGTTATATCTTTTCTGTGAGCTGCCCCGAGTCCCTCTGGAGATGGGGCGGCATATAAATCCAAATAAATCAAATCAAATATAATAACAGATAAATTAATAGCACTAATAATACTATGATAACTCCCATATAATAAAAATATCACCACAAATTTTAAATAGATTTAAATCTATTAAATTTATTTATAAATTTAAATCTATTTAGGGGAATTTTTAAGCCCACTTCTCTAGATGTTCCTATTGCATAATTTTTAATACCTATGTATTCCAAAATTTTGGATAAGGTGAGATGGTGTACAGGATTGTGCTTTGTGAAGCCCCTCTCCTTGAAACATTAAAGCAGCTGCATTCTTGGATGCTTACCCAACTTCGTCGAAAGGCATCCCTGACTGTCTGTGCCTGCAGGCGTCCATTTGCGTTGCTGGCTGTGCTAGACGTGATGTTACCTGAGTACACACACGCCCGTGTAAAGAACCAGAGACAATCTTTATAGCAGCTAATATATTGAGAAGAGGCACTGTGCCTGTTCTAACATGCTTTATAATAAGGCCATTCAGAATGCTTAGTACAAACCTAGTAAAGTATCATTCTAGTAGGCAATCATCTCCATTTATTTAAACTAGTCCAACACTAATTCAGTGAAAACGTCTTATTTTTCACAGAAGATCCTCTTTGATTGTGCTCTATTTACATAAAAATAAAAGTAAATGTCATTCTTCACTGTGGTTCTTCATTTTGTTTTCTGAATAGTAACCGTTCTAGCAGAAACAAATGAAATTAAGAAAATCTTACGACATCATGGAATTAATGTACAAAGCATTGTTGACCTGAGTCCCACCAGAGTGCAGCCATCTCGGATTCTGAGTAATCTTTATGCTAAGCTTGGTAGGTGCTATTAAAAAAATAGCTGAGTAATCTTAGATATTTTTAATAAATTTTAATGATTGTTTTTCAGTAAGCTATTTAAAAAATACTGGAAGTCAGTATTGGACTATAAAGACAGTTTTCAATATACTGTAGGAAGTACAATTGCGTGTTTTTAGGACTTTAAAGCCCAATTGTACTCTTATATTAAAGGAATTATTGCATTATGAGCCTGGTGGTGCAGTAGTTACAATGCAGCACTGCAGGCTACTTCTGCTGACTGCAGTTCGGCAGTTCGATTCTCATTGGCTCAAGGTTGACTCAGCCTTCCATCCTTCCGAGGTTGGTAAAATGAGGATCCAGGTTGTTGGGGGCAATATGCTGACATTGTAAGCCACTTAGAGAGGGCTGTAAAGCACCGTGAGGCAGTATGTAAGTCTAAGTGCTATTGTTATTCCCTGTGATAATAAATCTATTTCTTCTATGTTGTTAAAAAAGCAGGGTTCACCCATTATGCTAAGCTATGATATAATTGGTCTGATTTTGGATTGGCACCAGTAGTGGGGAAGGGGCAGTGAAGCAAGTTCCAGAATGACAAAAGAGGCAATGTGGCATGGCAGTGCAAGGCTCACCTCTTTTCTAGATGTATTGTGATGTCTCTTCTGATCCAACACCTGGATGTTGCTTTATTATTCTTACAAAAATAGCAACTTCTATGGCTTCTGCTTTATATTTAACAAACTATTAAAGCAAACTATTAATGCACTCTTGGAATGCATGGGGACAACATTATCAGACCGGTTTCTTTTCAGGATTGGAATGTAGTTAAGACACAATTCTTCTTATCTCTTACAAAAAAAATTGGCTATTTTGCCCCATTTTGTATTGTTTATTGACTGGAAGTCTTATATGTGCTTTTTCAAAAGTCAAGTGGACTTTGTTTTTCTTGAGGAAGATGTTTCATTTCTCATCCAAGAAACTTTTTCAGTTCTGACTGAGAAATCTCCATAAACATACTGAGTGGTAGTTTACAGTTATATTGGAAGAGTTCCTTTTGAGTTAGGGAATATACACTAATTCCATTTCTAGGCCCGTTCCCTGCCCGCCCCCCATGGGTGGCAGCATCTACACCACCAGGGTTGATTTAAAACGATGAACTGTTGGACTGATTAACATCTGCAGAGGAGACTACTAGGAAATTTGAGGGATATATGCTGGGCTGGACAAGCATTGCTGTACTGTTATTGGGAAAACGGTTAGGAGCTGAATTCTAGGTGCCTTTACTACCTACATAAACTAACAATTATTCTATACGATTCAACACTAAGTAATCTCTAGTGGCAGTGTTGATTTCAGTTGATAATTTTAAGCAGCTTGGAGAAATTGTAACTCAGTGTTTCTGGATCTTAGCAACTTTAAGATGTGTGGGTTTCAATTCCCTAAGCAACATGCTAGAATTTTGAGCGTTGGAATTCAGACAAAGTTTCCAAGATTAAGAAACATTGTTGTACCTTATGGTTTATGGGTGAACCAAGTCACTATTACTTGTAAAGTAAACCACAATTAAATTATAGCTTAGCATCCATCTTTTTCTAACATGTCTCCAGCTGTGAAGGATACAGCCAAACTTGCTTAAAGTATCAAAATATAGAGATGAAACTTAGTTTGAATTGCATAACAATATAGAATATATAGAGTGCATCTGTGACAAGAGATGGGCAATTCTAAAATGTGAATGTGATAAATACAAGTAGATACCAATATTACTCTGGGATGTTTTTTGTTTGCTTCATTTAGGGCGTAACAAGAACATGAAGCTGAGTGGGAGGCCTTATCGGCATATTGGTGTCCTGGGAACATCCAAATTATATATCATAAGAAACCAAATATTTACTTTTACCCCTCAGGTAATTTTGTAAATATCAACAAGAACATTGGCTCTTTCCTACTGCTCTATTCTAGTTGTTTTTGGAGCTGATATTACAAAGGTTGAACTGATGAAAATACTTGTTTAAGCTGTTGAGAACTATGTAGAGGAGGACAAAGTAGAAGTACAGAGAAACTTTAACTTCCCACTTATAGAATCCTAGTCTTGCCAATGGCACAAGCCTAAAGGGAATAATAAATTAATACTACATAAGTTTTGTTGTTTGCTCTTGTGCTGCAGGTTAAAAAATTAGTGGAAAGTTTGTGAGTAAGGCTTAGAAGTAGGTAATTCTCCTTGAATAATTTCAATTTTATTTATTAGCATTTATGATATAATCTGGCCTGACAAGTGATTCTAGTTTGTGCATTAGGTTATCACCATTAACCAGAAAGAATAAAATGCCTGTCCATAATTCTTTTACTTCTTTGACAACTTTTAATGCATAACTGCGGTAAAGATAAGGTAAAGAGTCATAAAATGAACAGAATTAAATAATTTATACTTTGATGTATCCTGCACCTATATTTTGGCTAATAAATATGGGGAAGTATCAAGAATATTTTCTTCTGTTTGTAATTTATGAAAGTTACACATTGTAGATTTTCTATATAGTATACTCTAGTTAGTACAACCTTGCAATTATTTAAAATTTTATGATCATTTTAGAAATGTCATGGTTTACGTAAAACAACTAATACAACCATTAGTAACATTAGGCTGAGACAGATAATCCCACCAAGTTTAAGTAATGTGTGCATACTTCATGTAATCTTGTACCTTATTTCTGGCTCCTAAGTATCTAAAGATCATTATACTGAAATTCTGCATCAAAATATTTACATTTCAGGCCATTTAGAGATTAAGTTGAGAAGGTAATGGTTTGTATCATAGATAACTCCTAGTTCCATTCCCGAAATTCTTAAACCATCAAATGAACATGAGCAACCCCCAAAACTAAACTGATAATTTTGGAATCATGCCTTCCAGTTTCCAGTATCCCACCAGAAGTAGTGCATATGTATAGCTCAAATGTTTCTCTGTCCTAGCTTAAGATTTACCTAGAAATAGGAAGATTTTGAGGGATTCTGGTTCCAAATTCTAGTCCTTGTAGATTTACCGTAAGACTATAATCCAAATGTTGATCTTACAGAATAACAGAGTTGGAAGGGACCTGGAAGGTCTTCTAGTCCAATTATTGATTTTATTGTTGTGGTAACTAATATCAATAGCATCTTCAGGGAGAATCCCATATAAAATGCAGTGGACCAAGTGTGAAGTTATCAAACGTTGAATGCTTATAATTAGGCCATTGATGTTTAACTAAAGCACCAGTCCCAGTTTGAATTGATGAAAACTGAGACAGAGGCCATACATATTATAGCTATCAAAGGTACTGTTGAAAAGGGTCATAGAAGTCTGATGTTAATATATACTCTGTTCAGCAGTATTGGAGTAGTAATCCAACACATCTGGAAGACATCAGATTTGGGATTCCAACTCTAAATGCATAATACTTTTAATTTGAATTTCCTTGTAGTTTACAGATCAGCATCACTTCTACTTGGCTTTAGACAATCGGATGATTGTGGAGATGCTTCGAACTGAGTTGGCTTATCTAACTTCCTGTTGGCGAATGACTGGAAGACCAACTCTTACTTTCCCAATCACTAGTACAATGCTTGGTCAGTAAGAAAACTTATTTGGTATTTTCATAAAAGTTTAAGCTCATATCATATGAAATATTAGCATTTTGATTTCAAGCAATGTTCCCTACTCGATACCAACATGAAGGCACAAAGTCATAAATTATTATCTTTGGAAATATTGCTTTACTATTGAAAATAAAATTGATTTTGTTATGGGGTGCTGTTAGCCTGGATTTCTGAAGAAGAAACAGTTCAAAATAATAGAATTCACAGAAATAAAATACCCATTGCAAATAATTTAGCATAATCCTGTGTAAAGTGACTTATTGTCTTGACAAAAGACTGGGAAACAGGATTTTTTTCATCAAAGCAAAGAGGCAATATGATTTGCTTCAATAAAGCACTCTGCGTTGCCTTAAAATATTCTCTTTTATCTCTGGTTCTGAAAAGGTTAGAAAAAGTGTTTGCACATTTACTGATTTCACAACTTAACTTTGGATTTCAACAAGGCTGGAGGAAAGAGCTGTAAGCTTTTTCAGCTGCACTGACTGAAGCCAGATTAAAACTCTGTTGTGTGTTGGAGGAAAATGTAGGAAGAGTTGCTGATCTTCCAGCATGTTCTTTAGTGTTCTCCAGCAGTGCTCATCAAAGCCAGATAAGGTTTCTATGTGGGTGATGTGCATGTGCACAAACCTTTGGTTTTCCCAAGAAGACTTCTGCAATGCTTTGAAAGGTGCTTTGTTTTAACAAAGATATCAGAACAAAGATATTGCTTCACAGCATGGACTCCTTATTCCTAAGAGCAAAGGGAAATTGTCATATTGCTTTAGTTTGCAGATCCTGTTCAACATCTTTGGCGTTTGGGAAAGGCAACATATTTCACAAGATAATTTAGTACATGCTATGTGAAGAAATATTTATCTTTTAAATAATCTACCAGCCATTTTCATTGGGCGGCTTCTAGTTCCAGTATTATGAGTGATGTAGAAAAGTGTCACCATTTTCTTATAATGCATAATTTTATAATATCTCCTTATAAGTGTCTTTTCTCTAAACAAAGCATTCCCAGCTGTTGCATTCTGTCCTTATACTGTATATCAGCTCCCTGATTATCTTGATTATCTTCTCCAATTCCACAATATTTATTTTGATAACCAGAAACATTGATAACCAGAAACATACTATCAGATGTCTTTTGGCACCATTTTCAATTAACACACTTTATTAAAAGTGATAAGCTTTTGTGACTATTCGTCATTTCTGTAGCTCATGAAAGCTGTGACTTTTAATAACATTTGTTAGTCGGAAAGGTGCTGCCAGAGTCTTGATTATCTTGGCACCATAGATTAATATGGCTGGTCTCCTATAATGTGAGAAACATATATGTTACTCTAGATGTGGTCAAATGTATATATTTGTATATGATCATGTTGATTTATTTTTTATCCCTTTTTGAATGACCCCAGCATGGTTTTTGTCTTCTTTAAAGCACACTGTGTAAATAATTTTATCAAACTATCTACAATGAACCCAAGATATGCAGTATAGGATTTGAATATTTTTTTGCAGTGAGTTATGATATACATGATAGTCCCTCCTTCCACTCTTGGGAAAATCCATAGTCCAATTGAACTCAAGCTTTCAGCCCTCATGCTTAACATATATGTAATATGTTTCTGTACGGTGAATAAAATTGCTTACAAATGGCATGTTGCTGCTTTTCTTCATCTGTGAAGGGAAGACTCAAAATGATACAGGTTAGGTGTTGCTTAAACCAACATTTTTCATACTGGGTTTTCTTTTTAAGTGAATCATAAGTGAAAGATATTTCTCCAAAATACCGTGTTTCCCCGAAAATAAGACACTGTCTTATATTTTTTTTGGCTCCCAAAAACACACTAGGTCTTATTTTTGGGGTAGGTCTTATATATTTATGGTGCCAAATAGTTGGTGTGAGTGTGTAGGGGGTGTTTGCGGGTGCAGTTGCTCCTGAAAAGTCTTCCTGGAACTGGAGATTTACACTAGGTCTTATTTTCGGGGTAGGTCTTATATTAGGGCAGGTTTAGAAAATAGTGCTAGGTCTTACTTTCGGGGTAGGTCTTATTTTCGGGGAAACACGGTATATGTAAGCATGTGTTTGTTGGTTTATTTATTTATTTATTTTAGTTGATGATGGGACTGATATTGATTCTGCAATTCTTGCCACCATAAGGAAGCTTGGAGATGGATATTTTGGAGGAGCAAGGTGAGCATTATGTGCATTACAAAGTAACTGAGACAGTTCCTATTTCCTATTTTTTGTTATTGGGTAAAACTTTTCTGCCTATTTTTCTGATTGGATGTTACCGTATAATTTGTATTAATGCTGGATTGATGGTATTTACATTTGCTACTTTAGTATTCAGTATATTTTAAAATACTTTTTAAGTTCCAGAAATTCACTATAAAAGGGGTTAATGAATAAATTAGGCGCGGGTCTGATACAAAGAGCCTTGGTGGTGCAGGCTGTTAAATGCCTAGCACTTAGCTCCAGCTGCCTGCAATTAGTGCAGGCTCGAATCCCACCAGGCTCAAGGTTGACTCAGCCTTCCATCCTCCCGGGGTAGGTAAATTGAGGACCCAAAATTGTTGGGGGCAATAAGCTGATTTTGTAAAAAAATGCTGCTTAGTAATGAGCAGGCATATACAATGGAATGAAGGCTATTGCTGAGCGCATTGGGTTGTATCCCAAAAATTGTAAGCCACCCTGAGTCTTCGGAGAAGGGCGGCATATAAATATGAATTAAAAAAAAAGTTTGGAAATATAAGTTAATGCAAGGACATAAGTTAGATGACTCTATAAAGTGCAAAAAATGTGATGATGATGGGCATCTTTATTTTCCTGACCATCTGGCTATAGAACAGTATATCTTAATATGATTGTTTATCTATCATATTATGTGATTCGATTAGTTGTGAAAAACCCATTATTTATCAATTGTTGAACAATGTGTTACTTAGGAATCTCTTTTCAACAGTATGCATACAGGTACTGTATATATGTGGGTATCTGCATGTGTATGTTCGTTTGTATGTGTGCACAGGTGTGTGTTTGTGTGTGTACAACAAATATGTATTCTTCCTCTTCAATCTGTTCTTTTCCAGAGTGAAGTTGGGCAAACTTTCGGACTTTCTGACCACTTCATTCTATACAAACCTAAGTTTCTTGGATCCTGATTGTGACAGCAAGCTATTTGATGATGAGAATGAAGGCTACTCTAGCCCTGAAAGTGGCTATGAACTAGAAGATTATGCAGACTTCTGTGATAAGGGTAATGATACCTTTTCCTTTTATTTGAGCAGTATATCCATGTATAGAAATTGCAAATAGTAACCAAGAGCCATTTTGGTCACATTTGATGAATGCACCCTTTCTGGATATGTAGTTAGAGTAATCATGCCTTAGTGAGTATTGTGAGATGTTCTAAATGGAGATTATTATTATTATTATTATTATTATTATTATATGCATGCCTCTCCAAAAGGACTCGGGGGCTCACAACTAAAAACACAACAATAAATAATTACCTAAAAGCATATTAAACAACACAAGCCAAATGTACAAGTTTAAAACCCCAGAAACTAAAACACCCATCAGCACCCCCCCCCCCCAGGAGGTCAGCACAGCCCGGACTGTGCAAATAACCAGGTCTTTAGATCGTGGTGGAAGGAGCGAAGATCGCGGGCCAGCCGGAGCTCCAGCGGAAGCTGATTCCACAAAATGGGAGCTGCCACAGAGTAGGCCCTCCCCCGGGTCACCACCAAATGACATTGAGTCGCTGACGGCACCGAGAGCCCCGTCTGTGCGCCAGGGCGGTTGGTATTTGATGCTGGCAGGAGTCGTTCTCGTAAATATCCTGGACCCATGCCTTGTAGGACTTTGAATGTTATCACAATGCCTTGTAGGACTTTGAATGTTATCACACATCATTATGTGGATGACAGTTCAGGAGCTATAAGTACAAAATGCATACACTGGATTGTTTTCTGATATGAGTCTGTTGACTATATTATGTTGATAAACTGTCTATTTCTGACTATAACTCGAGATAAACTTATAAATCCTCAGATGATTCATAACTTATAAATCCTCAGATGGTTGGGAGACAGATGATATTCCTAAATGTACCCCCAGCCCCCAAAATCTTTCAAATGAATCTGTAACCAAGATCTACTTGAAAGGATCAAGAAAGGCTTTATTAGCGTAAAGATGGAAAAACTTTTCTCTAGGATGATACCAGTGGAAAAAATCTTTCTGAGGAATTCATAGAGGTTCTTTCATTTGATTTTAAAAGATGAGTTAAAACAGTGTATATGAATTATACTATAATTACCTCAATTCTTTGTTATTTTAAAATATGTTTTTTTCTGTTTTAATTTTTTTCAAGCTTTGTTCAAAATATAAATTAAGTCCATGCCAGGCCAAAAAGCAACTTGGAAATAATTTGATAAGTAATATTAATAAAAAGGGAAAAGCTAAAAAAAATAATATTAGAAAATATATTACAGCATGTAAGGTTGTGTGGTTTGTTCAAAGTTGCTTAAGTTGTTTAACTGCAGAGGGAATGGATGTCTGGATATTCTGAAAGAGAATTTGGGACTTAATGGATAGCAGAAGAGTTGAAGAGGCTATTTATGAAAAACTGAGGCTGGAAAAGTTAGAAAAATATAAAAATCTTAAATATTGAGAGTATACACAATCACTAATTTTAATATCTTATGTGTGTATTCATAAAGTCTGAAGATTTATTTATTAAATGTATATGCCATCAATCTATCGAGTGCCAACCGCCCTGTGCGAGCACACAGGCAAGGGCTTCTCGGGGTCCTGTCGGCAAGCCAGTGTCGGCTGGCGGTCCCCCGGCGACGAGCCTATTCTGTGGCGGTCCCCGTCCTGTGGAACCAGCTACCCCTGGGGCTCCGTTTGGCCCCTGACCTTCGCACCTTCCGCCACGACCTGAAGACCTGGTTATTTGACCAATCCGGCTGTGACTCCTCCGGGGATGGGATGGTTTTAATTCATTTTAAAATTTTTAAATTTTAAATTTGGTATCATTGGGCTTGTGTTTGTTTAATTCTTTTTTAGCTATTTATTGTTGTATGTTTTAGTTGTGAGCCGCCCCGAGTCTTCGGAGATGGGGTGGCATACAAGTCCAATAAATAAATAAATCTCCTCGATATGGCGATTGAAATCAGAATGCTACATAGAACAAAAGTTCTTGCCTTGCTCAAAGATGTTCAGGTAGTCTTTGAGTGACCATTTGAAGTTACAACAGCACTGAAAAAAGTGACTTACGACTCTTTTTCACATTTATGACTGTTGCAGCATCCCTGTGATCATGTTATCAAACTTTGGCCACTTGGCAACTGATTCATATTTACGATGGTTGTAGTGTCCCTACAACCATCATAATGGTTGTAGGGACACTTGATGACCTTTTGCGACCTTCTGACAAGCAAAGTCAATGGGGAAGCCAGATTCACTTAACTGTTGTGATTCGCTTAACAACTGTGGCAAGTAAGGTCGTAATAAGGGGCAAAACTCACTTAACAAATGTCATGCTTAGCAATAGAAATTTTGGGCTCAATTTTGGTCATAAGTCAAAGACTACCTGTGCATGACAAAATATAAGGTTAATTGGGCGAGGCATAAGTGCTTTACTTAAACAGCTTTTCTTTGAATATTTCTTGACAGAAAGCCACGATGAACTGGACCAGTACATAAACAGTATGTTACAGAGCACTGCTCTGAAATCATACTTGCCTTCACTCACAAAAGACACAGGCTCATCCTACGTGTTTAGTGCTGCTCATTCTACTAGAGAAATACTATCAATCATGGCCAAGGCTAAGGGACTGGATGTTCCAAGTAAGTTTTTATAACACTTTAAATCTATACCATTTAACAGATGGAATGCCTGTAAATGCTGATGTCTTGCTACTGCAAAAATCTGAAATATACTTATTTCAATAAGATTAGAGGACATTTTACGAAAAAATAAGACTTTATTTTCATGTATCTGTAGAAATAGTTAATAGAACAGACAGTATCATGATACATACCTATCAGGAAATTTGCCTGGTTGGTCACAAATTGTTAGAAAAAAATATCACTGTTAAGTACAGACAGAAATAAGAATCCAACATTTGGTGAGTTCTGTATTCACTGATAAATAGAGCAGGTTGTGAATCATGTTATTTTAAGCAACAAAATACAGGTAGTCCTCAACTTACAACCACAGTTGGGTCCAACATTTCTGTTGTTGTGAGACATTTGTTAAGCAAAGTTTGCCTCATTTTACAACCTTTCTTGCCTCAGTTGTTAAGTGGATCACTGCAATTGTTAAGTTAGTAATCTGGTTGTTAAGTCAATTTGGCTTCCCCCTTGACTTTTCTTCTCAGAAGGTTGCAAAAGATGATCACATGATCTTGGGATACAGCAATGGTCATAAATATGAACCAGCTGCAAAGCATCTGAATTTTGATCACATGATCGTATGGATGCTGAAAATGTTGTAACTATGAAAAACAGTCATAAGTCACTTTTTTCAATGCTAATTATAACTTTGAACAGTCACTAAGCGAACTGTTGTAAATCCAGGACCACCTGTGCATTGTGATAAAGGTGGAGGAAGAAAAGTTTCAACTAATTAAACATTCAAAAATATTTCCTTTGATTATTTTGACTAGAGACAAAGATTTCCTGGTTAGGTAAGTTCCTTATTTACAAGTGCTAAAATTTAAAAGTAAAGGAAAAATCAGGACAAAACTGAGCACAAACTATAACAGTTCCTAGTTCAATATTTGTGAAATTACATGGCTCTGTTAGCAAATAAAACTGCCATGATTTACCACTTTGAAAAAGCCAAAAACAAATGAACCTCTACTTCCACTTCCTTTCTACTACTTCCATTTCCTTTTCTCTTTAGCAGTTTTTCATTCCAAGTTCCTTGAATCTGAGGAGAGAATGTGTTATAATATAATTTGGGTAATTTAACATGTAAAATTTAAAAAGCAAATATCAGTTTAGAATTTGTTATGAATCACAGGTTCTGGCCTGGATAACATGGTATGTCAGAATCTGTGACAGTAAGCTAAGCTCATAAAAGTGCTAGACAATCTGCATGTGCAACCTTGTACATTCTTATATCACATACAGGGGTGGGATTCTACAGGTTCGCACCTTTTCGCTAGAACTGGTTGTTAATATTCTAAGCAGTTCGAAGAACCGGTTGTTAGAAGAAATTACTGGCCTAATCCTGTAAGAAAGGCAGGAAGGAAACATTCTGGTGTTGCTTACAGAAACTGCCTCCGTTAACCCTTATTACATTCTTGGCAGGACTAGACTTCCTGTCTCAGGAACATCTCTGGAGTTTTTTTCCCCTTCCTTTGCTGGTACTTTGCTTGTGTGGAGTGACCATTCAAAGTTACAATGGGACTGAAAAAAGTGACTTATGACCATTTTTCACACTTACGACTGTTGCAGCATCCCCACAGTCATGAGAGGCCAGGCGAGGAGATGCGTGCCTTGATGTGAGTGATGCTGAGTTGGCCACACCCAGCCAGTCACATGACCACCAAGCCATGCCTACCAACTAAGCCATGCCCACAGAACCGGTTGTTAAAAAAATTGAATCCCAACCCTGATCACATAGGGACATGAAATACTCATGTCCATACATTTCATACATTTAGGAATTAACATTTTGGCTATTATTAAATATGCTAATATGGGAATATTGTTGTGTTAATATATCTTTCTGGATTTGAACATAAGTGTAAACCTATTTTTTTCTCTAGGCAGAACAAATTGATAATAATTTAAAAAGAAGTTACAGATATGTGTAACCACACTTTAATTCATCCAGCCTTTCTTTTTACGAAAATCTACTTTAGAAAAGACAGTAGGGCCTTGGTGGCTCAGGCTGTTAATTGCCTGCACTTAAGTTCCAGCTGCCTACAACTGCTGTAGGCTCAAATCCCACCAGGCTCAAGGTTGACTCAGCCTTCCATCCTCTCGGGGTAGGTAAATTGAGGACCCAAGATTGTTGGGGGCAATTAGCTGACCTTGTAAAAATGCCGCTTAGTAATAAGCAGGCATATACAATGGAATGAAGGCTATTGCTGAGCACACTGGGTTGTATCCCAAAATTGTAAGCGCCTGAGTCTTTGGAGAAGGTGGCATATAAATGTAATTTATATATATATATATATATATATATATATATATATATATGTAGGTAGGTAGGTAGGTAGGTAGGTCTTGGTGTATTCGGTCTTGTCCCGTGTAAGATTGAGAATACCTTGGCAACGTTTGATGAAATCTCATCCGCCATCTTCAGGCTGGTGTCTTCAGCTTTGTTCTCCTGGGAGAAGTGTGTGATTGTGGCTGTTTTCCCTTTTAAACTCTAGAGTTGGCTGTGTTGTTACTTCTTGATTGGTTTGTGGAGTTGATGTATGCAGATTGGATGGCTTTTTCCTGAGACCCTGTGTGGCTGAGGTGCTGGCTGTGTGTCTCAGCCTTTGTGTTGTAACACCTGGGTAATGGGCTGTGTGATGACCTTCTGAGTTCTATTGTTGTGATGTCCTGGGTGTGGTGCTGTAATCTCCTGGGTCGTTGTCTGTGCTGCAACCTCCTGATGTTTTGTGTTGTGATCTCCTGAGTTCTGTGATGTAGTATCCTGGGTGGAAGGCTGTGATGTGGCATTCTGGGCCTTGGTTTGGCTCCGAGTTTGAGGTCTGGCTATCACCAACCTAATCCGAAGGGAGACTCCCCCCAAAAACCAAGACACAGAACAGGACAATGGCATCGCTCCTCCCTTACATCAAAGGCACCACAGATAAAATCAGCAAAATTCTCCACAAACACAATATCAGGACAGCCTTTGGCACTGATCAAAAAATAGCCAACATCTTAAGAAACCCCAAAGACAAGATCCAGCTAGAAAACCAAGGAGTTTATAAAATACCATGCAAAATTTGCCCAGCCACATACATTGGACAAACCAACAGGAGAATAAATGCACGATCGCAGAACACAAGAACGCAGTCAGAAAAGAAGAAAAACTTCCTCCCTTTTCCAGCACCTTAAATCCACAGGACATGAAATTGATTTTGAGGGATCCAAACTTATCTCCAATACTGAACACTTCAACAAGAGAATAATTAGGGAAGCCATCAAATAGAGAAACACCCCATAACATGAATAAACGGGATGATACTTCCCGCCTACCAGACATCTGGAAACTAGCCCTAATCAACAAACGAGTCCCAGCCACGAAAACCAACACCGGACCCAAAATAACACAGGATGCCACCACCAATCTCCTTCACCAGACTCAAACCCAAGCCCACGCCACAGATGAAAGGCAACCACCATCCAGAAACCAGACCATGGCTGCAACACCAGCTGCTACACCCCCCTCCAACCCCCAAACTAAGCAAACTGACACACGCTACAAACACATAGCCAGACCTCAAACTCGGAGCCAAACCAAGGCCCAGAATGCCACATCACAGCCTTCCACCCAGGATACTACATCACAGAACTCAGGAGATCACAACACAAAACATCAGGAGGTTGCAGCACAGACAACGACCCAGGAGATTACAGCACTACACCCAGGACGTCACAACAATAGAACTCAGAAGGTCATCACACAGCCCATTACCCAGGTCGTTACAACACAAAAGGCTGAGAGACACACAGCCAGCACCTCAGCCACACAGGGTCTCAGGAAAAAGCCATCCAATCTGCATACATCAACTCCACAAACCAATCAAGAAGTAACAACACAGCCAACTCTGGAGTTTAAAAGGGAAAAACAGCCACGATCACACACTTCTCCCAGGAGAACGAAGCTGAAGACACCAGCCTGAAGATGACGGATGAGATTTCGAAACGCGTTGCCAAGGTATTCTCAATCTTACACGGACAAGACCGAATACACCAAGACCTACATACCTTTACCCGTGAAAACCTATGAATATATATATATATATGTTTCAATTATGCAAACTACTCCATAACAAGCCAGCTTTTCTTGTAAATGGTATTTGGAGTTTCTTTAAACTCATTTGCTTATATTGTCTAATTGATCTTCAGTATCATTTAGATTTTGATTTCCAGCAACGTTTGGATTTGTACAGTAGCAGATCTCTAAAACGGTTTTACATTATTTTTTCCCAGATGTTTCAATGTCCTTGCCTACAAAGGTTTTAAACACTCACCGGAAATCTTTGAACCTAGTTGACTCCCCTCATCCACAAATGGATCAAGTAAGCAGTTCTATTATTTTCTTTTGGAAAATATTGTACTTACCAGTTATATAAATTACTGTAATTCATTTATCAAAGTCAAAGATGTACAATTAGAACAAAGATAGAGTTTCACACAGCAGCTGTAAGTTTAAACTTAATGGCTTTAAGAAAGGATAGGATGGAAAAATGTTTGTTTGATAAACTACTTTATGTTTTGATTATATCCTCTTTCCCTGGCCCCACTCAGATATGGGACCTAACCTTATAAAAATAGTGAGGTAGCCCTTGATGCCAAAAGGGCTACTTCTAGGTAGGTAGCTTTATGTGGCATTTGAGTACCATTTTATGAATGCATAAGTAATGGATAGTCAGAATAGTGACTATCCAACCTGATTATCATTATTTATACTAAAATATAAGTAAAACAAAATAAAATTATTATGCCAATTACTGGTCAGTCATGATTTAATAATATGTTAAGAACTGCTATTTGATACTAGCTGTTGGAATCTGGCAATAATAGTGGAGGTTGTTAGGAATCAGATACAGACATACAGCCTTTAAATTGTACATCTCTGCTATTTTGGAGGTTGTCTTTCAAAATTTATGTTCTTTTATGTCTCAACTGACTGCAACTTAATTGCCAATGTTTATCTTCTAAAATCTAACTCTAGTCTTAGTTCCATAGCATCAACGTATATACCAAGTTTTCAGAAACTCATCAGCTAACCCATGTTATTTTTCAATCAGTAAAAATACATGTATAATTTGTGATTTACAAGGGGTTTTATCTTCTTTAAAAAAGTTGGTGTGACCTGAGTTTTTTAAAATAAATAGGGAATAATAGAGAAATATATTAGATATCTGATCATTATAGGAATGCTTAAATATATTGCACTGCCTTGAGAGCACTCATGATTAATGTTCTACCATGTATCCTTATATATTCTCCTTTTGACTTTTGTCATTTGGGGGTGGGGTTGAATCAATTTTTATTTGATTTGGAAAATTAAGGTAATCTACAAACTCCAAAAAATGTTTTGTGCTTTGTTTTGACTAATAGGAATCTAAGACTGCTCTTCATTTGCCCAAAGATGCTCATGGTGATTTGGATTGTGATAAATTAATTGGGCAGCTAACAGAATGCCCTACTTTACATGACCAGGCTGATATATTATACATCTTATATCTAATAAAGTAAGTTTCCTTTTATGTCCTGTAGGCAGTTAATTTATTTTCAAAAATGATGTTCCAGAAAACTAAATATTCAGCTGTACTGATTTTTATGTAAGGTTGCCATTTGTTTCTATCCTGCTTGAAATTCTAATCTTGAAATTCCTGTTAACATTGATTATTTTACTTCCAGTTAACCATGTCCTTGACTTTGCTTGTCAAAAATCACAAAAGATGATCACATGATCCCTTTTTAACCATTATAAATATGAGCCAGTTACTAAGAGTCTGAATTTTGGTCATGTGACCATGAGGACCTGCAATAAGTGTGAAAATGGTCCTACGTCACTTTTTTCAGTACCATTATAACTTCAAACGGTAACTAAATGAACTGCTGTAAGTTGAGGACTACCTGTACAAGAGAACTATTTGAATTAATACAGCAACAACCAGTGATCGATCTCTCTCTCTCCTCCCTCCCTCCCTCTCTGTCTCTCTCTCTCTCTCTCCATCTGTGTGTGTGTGTGTCTATTTGTTTCTCTCTGTCTCTCTCTCTCATGGGAGTCACATAGCAACCACGTTGATTAGCGTCCATTTCCCAAGAACCAACTGAGTCAGTAAACAAGGACTACCTGTAATTCTGTAACCTTTGCTGAATTTTTAAGTTCTTAAATCAAGAATTACTTTTGGGGGCTTTCAAAAGCACTGTGGGAAATTAAATGTAAAAATGCTGATTAATTTGTAATACAAGTTTTCACATATATATTTGTATTAAAAGTTATAGTTTTGAGAGCTGAATTTCAGACAGGAACTTTTACTTATTTCTGGCAATTAGTCAGGACTGATACACATACAGCCCATGCCAGGTATGTCCAACCCATGGCCCATGGCTGCATGTGGCCCTGGATAGTTAGTAATGCAGCCTCACAAGATCATAAACCTTTAACATCATTATGTGATTTATATACTGTACCTTAACTATATTATATATTTTACAGTATATGTGATCCAAGACAATTCCTTTTCACTCATTGGGGACCACACAAACCAAAAGATTGGACCCCCATGATTTACAATATCCCCCTTTCCTTTAAAAAAATAAATAAGGACATATAACCATCATGATATTTTTTTTTGTTTTATAAGAGGTCTTGATTGGGAAACACATCTCTATGGCCAGTCTGGAGTCACAGTTCATTGCCTCCTCAACGAACTGTACAGCAAAGCAGGTGTAAACCAAGAATGGGGGCTCATCCGCTATATTTCTGGCATATTGAAAAAGAAAGTTGAAGTCCTGGCTGAGGTATGCATCGAACAAATTGTTTCCATTTCAGTTTCTCTCAACCTTGAAAAGCAGTTTAAAAAAACAGTTTGCCCATGTTGCATGCACTCAAGTCCTACAGAGAATCCCTGTTCAAATGGCCAGAGGTAGTTGTTTTTTTTATAGACTGTATTTTTCGGTCTATAAGACACACTTTTTCCACCCAAAAGGTGGGTGGAAATGTCTGTGCGTCTTATAGAGCAAATGTTGCCAAAGCCCCACCCACCCGCCAGCCCTCACCCTTTGGCCTCTGCCTCCCAGCAAACAGCCTGGTCAGCTTCAGCACAGCCTTATTTAGCATGAGCAACTGTTTGGTGGTTGGATCAGCCTCCCAGAATACCGACGATCAGCTGTTCTGGGCTGCGGGGATCGCCATCGCGATGGTCGCTTCCACGCACCCCATTTTTGTGTCCTGTTTTCAGCCTTTTCCAGGTGGCGGGAATTGCCACTGCTACCTATCGCCACCAATCCAAGGAGGCAAATTGCTGGGAGGCAGAAGCAGATTTTTTTTCCTTACTTTTCTCCGTAAAAGCTAGGTGTGTCTTATATTCTGGAACGTCTTATAGCCTGAAAAATATGGGTATTTTCTTTGGGGTTTGGTTTGCTCTGAAACACTTGTCCCTGGCATAAAAATATTCTCCTGGCCTTCCAGAAACTTATGAAACCTGGTTGTTCTAGAAGACATGTGGAATTTAAGTACCATAGAGCTTATAGTGCCAGAAATATTACAATATTTATAGCATTTCCTATAATTATATGTTGAATATGTTGTAATTTTATATTGGCTGCAAGTGATTCTTTTGTAGACTACATTTTGATTGGTTTATAAATTAATAACCATTATATTTATTTATTTTATATTTCACTCTATTATACATAGTTTTCATCTGGATATTAGCATACATCCATACCCATTAAGTCAGAGAAATAATACCAGCACAATTAATACAAGATTTATGTTGTATGACATAAGCCAGGGGTGTCAAACTCCATTTCATAGAGGGCCACATCGGGATTGGGTTTGACCTTGGAGGGCCAGCAGGGGCATGGCCATGGTGGGCGTGGCCATGGTTAGAGTGACATGGGATCATATCTCCACAGACATAGTTTTATAAAAATAGGGAGGTGTACATTTCTGTGATTTTGTTTTTTTAATACTTGATCTACTTGATCAGCTTATGAGAGAGAGAGAGACCACATTAAGAAACTGACTCCATAGGAAGACTAGAACTACAAAATTGTTGACATAAGCTACAGTAGCAGAATCCTGCAAGCCTGAAAGGCAAAGTATTTTATTTTTCCTCCCTTTTATAACCTTTTGGGCCTGGTAGGCCTCCTGGAGCACTCTGGAGGCTCTGTTTTGGGCCTGGAAGGCTTCCTGGAGAAATCCAGAGGCCAAAAGTTGTTGCAGGGGTGCGCGCGTGCCCTGCCCGCACCCCATTTTTGCTAGCAGAGGCACCGCAGGACAGTCCTTTGCTATTTCAAGACCAGCACTGCAAGCCAGATCTAAGCACCCCGCAGGCCAGATGTGGCTTGCGGGCCTTGAGTTTGACACCCCTGACATAAGCCCTGTGCAGGTATTTGGTGGCATATGAATTCAAATAACTTCCTTAAACTATAGGTGCCCATGTAGTTTCTCCATAATAACCTAGCATACTGAACTGCCTTTTAGATCATTCCAGATGTAAGCTCCCAAAGTATGTTTGAACACAGATTTTCCAGATACTGCATCATCTGAGAAGCTCTACATTAGTAGAGCAAAAATTCTATAATGCTTGTTTCTCACTTGCAAGGGAACAGGAAAGCATGTTCCTGTACATTCTTCTCCAGGAGGTCTAACTTCATGAACAACAAAATTTGGTTGCATTTGGTTGCTGCCTTTGCTGGACCTCCCTACAAAACATTGAGAGATAACCTCATTGTGTTTTTCTATATCAGATTCAGATACAGAAGAATATGGATTTGGTCTTCACATTGACAGTGATATGGAATGACTAAACCAATTTTTCAAAATTTAAGTGTAATGCACTTGCCACATATTTAACAACTTGAACATTCTTCTTTCCTTTGTTGTGTGCCAGGCCTGTACAGATCTTTTATCCCACCAGAAGCAACTTACAGTTGGCCTCCCACCTGAGCCCCGTGAAAAAACAATTACAGCGTATGTGAATCTCTCTATCTTAAACCAATGTCTTATTTTTCATACTTCTTGACAGCTTTATGCTAAGATTTTTAGAAAGTACTTTTTAGCAGTAAAAGTTTTAATTGGGAAACATGAGTCGTATTTGAGATCATACAGGATCTTAGCCAGTTTGTTAAAATATACAATAGCAAAAATGCTCTTTTTCATTAGCAACATGACTTGCATTGAATTGTGACTTGCAAGTCACTTAGAGGACCAAAAGACTAAAACCAAGCAATAAAGCCTGCCATGCTAGCCTTCTAATAAAAATTACAGTCTGATAATTTGAGAGAGTAATTTATAAAGCTAAGCTTGAAAAATAGCTGTAGAGTCACTGACAGAGTTTTGCGTATGCCTTTAATTAAATTCAATTCCTGTAGGCCTTTGCCTCCTGAGAAGCTGACCAAATTAATATACGAAGCCTGTGGTCAGGATATCAGCATTGCAGTCCTCACACAGGTAATATGAAAAAAGCAATAAAAAAAAGAAATCATTTTATTATTGCCATTGTGTTATCGTGTGTGATAGAGATCTCTAAAATCAATTCTTCTCTTCCGCAACCCTGACAGGAAATTATAGTGTACCTGGCCATGTATGTCCGGTCACAACCTAGTCTCTTTGCAGAAATGCTCAGACTCCGCATTGGGCTCATTATTCAAGTGATGGCCACAGAACTTGCTCGCAGCTTGAATTGTTCGGGTAAAGCTGCTTTCTCTTTCCTATTATTCTGGAATAAAAGAGGGGGTTTTAAGTGGATTTCAGAGGTGAGAAGATGGATGGCAATAGCAGATTTGCATATAATAGGTATAACGAAAAGGAGTAAAACATAATTGAGGAAATAGATAAAGCACTTCCAAAACAAGGCAAGAGGAAATTATGGGTAAAGGTCAGTAGTAAGCATGTTAAGGGAGTAATACACTCATAGGTAATAGATACTTTTTATTTTTGTCAACTAACACTGTTAATTGACAAGATATTTTTGGGATCCCTTGCTACTGCCTGTACTTGCCTTGTGAGCATATGATCCAATGGTGATTACACTCAGAATCAATTTCCCTGTTTAATTTTCTTTGTTCCTTCTTCAAAGAATATAATTTCAAGCAAGTTATAAAATATGACATTTCTGTTGCTTGGTTTATATTTGCCTTTATAGTGCTTGTTTTTCTGAGCAAATAAATAAATGACCTATTATAACCTGGAGCACAGATATATAATGGCTAGACTTATAACAAAGGCAGTGGTCTTAATATAGTTATTACGTAGATAAAAACAATTCAGTGATTATATAATAACTGCTACAGAACTTAAGGTCTTTCATCCGGAAAATACGGCTTCTTTTTCAATATCCAGATAAGTTTGCAGCTAAATGCATTAATGGATTGCATTGAAATTCCTCATATCCCCTAGAGAGGATTTATCATGCACAGGATTACAAGCTCAATTTTTTTTCTCTGTAGAATCTTTGCAACCAGATATTCTCTTCCACAGACTACAGCTTCTCTAATTCCCAGATAGCAAGGCATAACTAGAAATAATTTGCAATCCTTACACAAGAGAGCACCAATCTGAAGAAAGCTATTCTATGTGTCATGTTTAGGTTTCATAGTTTTGCTGTAACAAAAAAAGAAAAGAAAAAATCCATTCGTTGGCTACTTATTCCTGTATTTCACAGCTTCTTGTGGTTGACAAAGACTGCAACAGATTGTGTAACAAAACAGTCAAGTTAAATAGTTTTTATTGGGACATACGTGGATGATACCATGTTCCCCAAATTCCATTTTCCAAAACAGTCCAAGAAAAGCTTCAGTACAGGAAATGTTTTTGTTATATAGCTAAGTAAAAGGCTGAGCTCTTGGTGTTAAAAGTGAAATACTATTTTGAGATACGGATTTGGGTCAGGGGAGGGGGAAGATTAGTACTTTGCCTCATGGGTATAATGTGATATTTTTTGATGATGGAATTATAGGCAGGATAACAGTGAAAAAATTGTTAAAATTATCTTCCTGAAAAGAATGGCACCAGCTATTTATTTTTACACGATAAGGGACTGATAGCAATGTGTATCATACCTTTACTAAGCTGAGCAATAAGAACTTTATCCCTGCAAAATGAATGATCTTGACAATATGTTTTCATTCAGTTTACTTGCCCTTGAAATTTAGGGCCTTATTTTTTTCCCCTACAGGTGAAGAAGCCTCTGAAAGTTTAATGAATCTGAGTCCCTTTGATATGAAAAATCTCCTTCATCATATTCTCAGTGGAAAAGAATTTGGAGTCGAAAGGAGCAGTAATATATGCACATATGCGCGCGTTATATACACACACACACACACACACATATATAATTCTTGTTTCTTATTTTAAAAACTCTCTTGTGTATTTAAACAGTTTTATGATATCTTCCTTTCTTTTCCATCCTCAGTGCGTCCTCTTGATTCTTCTACATCCAGCCCTGCTATATCTATCCATGAAGTGGGTCACACTGGAGCAACAAAGACAGAAAGAAGTGGCATTACAAGGCTGAAAAGTGAGATGAAACAGGTGAACAATGATTCTTCTTTGCTTAGCTTTTAGCAATAGCACTTACATATTGCTTCACAGTGCTTTACAGCCCCCTCTAAGTGATTTACAGAGTCAACATATTGCCCCCAACAATCTGGATCCTCATTTTAGCCATCTTGGAAGGATGGAAGGCTGAGTCAACCTTGAGCCGGTCAGGATCGAAATTCCAGGGCTTTGGACAGCAGTAGCCTGCAATTCTGCATTCTAAACCACTGCACCACCACAGGTCTCTTTAAACACCTTAAGACAGAAAACTACCCTGTTTCCCCAAAAGTACAACCTACCCTGAAAGTAAGCCCTATCTTGGTTTTTACATGTGTGCCTGATATAAGCCCTAATTAAGATCCCGCCCACTCCAGAATGCACTGGTAAAAATTAAGCTAGGGTGGGAATGGCGGGGTGGAGCTGCCCTACTACTTACCTTTGGGTAGTTGTAGCCAGGCCTCACACACCCCGACACCTGCCTTGCCGGCCCATTTCTTCTGCAGCCGGCAAGACTAGCAAGGCTTTCCTGAAGGCCTTCTGTAACTAATAACAGCTCCAGATTGATCCAGAGCTCTGTTATCGGCTGCAGAGGCCTTCAGGGAAGCCTTGCCGGCCACAGAAGAAGAGGTTCCTGAAGGCCTCTCACAGTGAAAAAGAGGCCGGGGGTGATGCACGCAAGTGAGGTTAGTCAATGGATGACATCCCCCCCCAAATAAAACCTGGTGCCTTTTTTGGTACCAAAAAAAAAAAAAGACAGGGTCTTATTTTTGGGGAAACACGGTTTTACTTTATGGTGGTCACAATCTATCAGCAACTTTGACCCCTGAGCATTGCTTAATTTTTGTATATATCTTTCCTGGACTCCCAGGACTGTATATTAGCTTTGGCATCCACCACCACTACACCAGTGTTGTCATAGGTCTTCATTTACATGGTGGGGGGAATAGGAACAGGAAAGAACATGAGGTGTGTTCAACCCCTAGAGTTATTTGTAAAAATCATAAAAATGGAACATTTATTTATGTGTTATTATGTCCTGTTTTTTGTTTTGTTTTTATTTTTATAAATAACTCCAGGGGTTAAACACACCTCATGTTCTTTCCTCTTCCTATTTCCCCCACCACAATAACCCTGTGTAGTGAGATTGTCTGAGAGAGAGTGACTAACCAAAAGTCACCCAGCCGGCTTTCAACCGTTTCCTGGTTTCTAGGCTGGTATCTTAACCACTAGATCAAATTTATTTACCCAAGGACTTGTGAAATGAATGTGAAAAATAGAAATAGTGACAATGATGATATAAGAATGCCACCGTTGATCACAGTCTCTTCAGGGTGATGCGCTTTCTGGAGCAATGCTTAATATTGCATGAGCAACTGAAAAAGGGAAATTTACCATTTACCATGATTTTACAAATACTTTGTAAAAGAAGAGTACTTGTGATATATCTCGCACTCATTGTACTGCCCATATTCATAATCATAGACTATTTAATGTTTATACCGTTATTAATGTAACTATTGACAATGTTTTTCCCCCTTTTTCTAGAGACATAAGAGACTAAGTAGCAATGAACAGGTGAAATGAACCATCATCTATCTATGCACAGGAAGCTGTTAAATCTGCATGCTTTTCTGTGGTATCTCTCAGCTGCGTTTGCAAATGCACGCAATAAAATATCAAAACTAAAATTATTAGTAAAACTACTAATATATATTTATGAGGCGCATGTGTGATATGAAGCTTTTATGAGCTTGCTCTGCTTATGTGGGCTCCATCCTGTTTTCAGAGTCACTAATTCAAGGCTGTTTTCTTGAATCTATAATTTTTTTGAAATTTGTTACTGTAGTGTAGCAGCACCAGCATGCTATAATAGCAATTTTCTCAGCGCCTTTTCATTACATTTAAACATGTAAAGGGTAAAGATGACTAGAAAGACATGTGTATGATTAGGGACAGTTAACAAGCCAGGATTATCAAGAATTCCTGTTGTCTTTTGACTCTCTGAGAAGTAGAGATTCAGCCACCTGAAGCTCTTGGAGGCTGTGTTTGCTATGTGTTTTACTACTTCTTCCCTGACTTCAAATTGATAGTGGAAATAAATATTAACATAATAATGTTAATATTTTAATAATTATAATTAGCATATAAATATTAACAACTTTTTTTACACTGTTTAGAATCGCTGTCTCAATTATTAGGCATACCCCCCCAAGGGAATAAAGAAAATGGTCTTTGGGGTTATCTTGCCCAATAGTGTTATCTACACTGACTGGCAGATTTCAAACAAGGTCTACCCAGTCTTACCCAGAGAACTTCAAGAATTGAATTTGACATTTCTTGGCATCTTCTGCCTTTGAACTAAAGGTAGTGGTTGACACAATCACAAGTGAGCCAAAATTTCTGTTGATTTTTTTATTTTATTTTGATTTGTATGCCGCCACTCTCCAAAAAGGACTCAGGGCGGCTCACAGATAAAAACACAGAACAATAAATTATTTAAAAAGAAATTAAACTAGACAAGCCAAAATACAACTATAAAACCAAATTAAAATCGAATTTAAAACCCACCCTCCCCCCCAGGAGATCAGTCCAGCCCAGCCTGTAAAATAACCAGGTTTTAGATCGCCGGAAAGAGGAGAGATCGAGCCAGCCGGAGCTCAGCGGGTAGCTGGTTCCATAGGCAGGGGCGATGCAGAATAGGCCCTTCCCGGTCACCACAGCCGACATTGTCATGCGGATGGCAACCTGAGGAGTCCCAACCTGTGTGCTCGCACAGGGCGACCGGTATTTGATATTGGCAGGAGACGCTCCCGCAAGTACCCCGGACCCATGCCATGAAGGACTTTGAATGTTAAGCAACATAGTAGTTAAATGAGTTTTGCCCCATTTTACAACCTTCCTTGTCACAGTAGTTAAGTGAATCACTGCAGCTATTAAGTTAGTAACATGGTTGAATCTGGCTTCCCCATTGACTTTTCTTGCCAGAAGGTTGAAACAGTGATCATAGGACAGAAAGTCACAAAAGGAGAACCCAGAACTCCAGGATTCTACAACCATCATCAATATGAACCAGTTGCCAAGCATCTAGATTTTGATTACGTGACCATGAGGATGCTGCAACAATCATAAGTGTGAAAAAAGTCATAAGTAACTTTTTTCAGTGAAGTTATAACTTTGAACAACCATTAAACCAATAGTTATACGTTGAGGACATTTTTTTCCTACATCCAAGTCCAATTGCTTAGAAATTATTTATCCCAGCCTAATTGTGATTTTTAGAATTGATTAGGAAGTAGTTCTACCTAGAATTATTTTTCCTATAACACCATTACTTAGATGCTTAAGTAATGCTCTTTTTAAAAAAAAATTCTCAAAATATATGTGCCCAAGTTATGTTCCACTTCTCTGTAATGTGTGTATATTAACTGTTTGCTGTGAATTATTTTCCATTACAAGTCTTCCATTACAGGTATTATTGCATTATGGTATAAACTGATTAGAGGGATGGAGTGGTTGTAAAAGAATGAATTTTTGGAAGTCAGGACATTTAAAAGGAGTACTAAGATCCAAGTTTGGGATTTTGAAGTTTTACTTAGCTTTATCTTCATTTTAAACGAATTTTTATTTGTGTACTTCCCAGAGTTGTTGGGAGTCAAGTGATATATAAATTTTAATAATAATAATGAACTGACTTAGAGAAGGATGGTGAAAACTTGTATAGTGAATGTATCTTTTGTTATAAATTTCTACTAACTTTAGTATTTAAAGAATTTATTTATTTTATTTTATTCATATTTATATGCCGCCCTTCTCCGAAGACTCAGGGTGGCTTACAATTTTTGGAGCACAACCCAATGCGCTCAGCAATAGCCTTCATTCCATTGTATATGCCTGCTTATTACTAAGCGGCATTTTTACAAGGTCAGCTAATTGCCCCCAACAATCTTGGGTCCTCAATTTGCCTACCCCGAGAGGATGGAAGGCTGAGTCAACCTTGAGCCTGGTGGGATTCAAGCCTGCACTAATTGCAGGCAGCTGGAACTTAAGTGCTAGGCGTTTAATAGCCTGCACCACCAAGGCCCTTATCATCCAAGGCTCTTTCATCCTTCACCATGGGATGCTCCAAAATCCCAAAACTGGATCTTTGAAGAGAACTTATACTTACCTATTCACAGCCCTTACAGGACCAAAACAGACCATATGAGGCAATTGTTGCCTTTGCTAGAATGATATAGAAAAGGGGGAACACTTGCATTGTGATCCCGCTTTTATCTATTTGACCCTCCTTTTTCACACATGCAGATACCATTGCTTTGTGGCAAATTGGTGGTTTGTTAATATATTTGTGTCCTGGCCTTGTACAACCACTCCATCCCTCTAATCAGTTTATACCATAATGCAATAATACCTGTAATGGAAGACTTGTAATGGAAAATAATTCACAGCAAGCAGTTAATATACACACATTACAGAGAAGTGGAACATAACTTGGGCACATATATTTTGAGAATTTTTTAAAAGAGCATTACTTAAGCATCTAAGTAATGGTGTTATAGACCCTCCTTTTTCACACATGCAGATACCATTGCATTGTGGCAAATTGGTGGTTTGTTAACATATTTGTGTCCTGGCCTTTTTCCAAAAATTAGAAATAGTATTTTAGATTTGCAGTCAACTTCTGTGGTAGTTTGATAAAGCCTAACGTCTTCCTAGTACTATTGTTTGATTTCATAGAACTTCTCAAATTACTCTCCAGGAATCTAGTCTTTCCATTCTGCATTTAGCAATGAGTAGCTCAGCAAGGAGAGCATGCAAAACTAGAGTTAAAATATGGGGAAAATGAATTCCTCTCTGTGGTTCTGTGAATTTAAAATCCATGCAAAAGATGCACCAAATTGCTATTTGCAGAGAAGAAAGAGCAAGCTTCTCAGAAATGATTTACTTTTTTATACCGTTGCACTCCTAGAAGATTCATAGGATTTACAACATGGATAGAACATATACATCATATGATTAATTTTATTTAACCCTTGCATTTTTAGCAAAGTGATCCATTAACTTCAATTTTTGCAATAACCTGGTCTTCGACATTGCATTTGCATGCATCTTCATGGTCAAGATTTTGATCTTTATTGCAAATTTGCTTCAGATTTTAAAGTTTGTGGATTTCATTTATTGTTTGGTACATCAATATTCTCAGTAACAGTATTGGACACAAAATCCAGAAGTGTCAAACAGCATGGAATATATTTTCATTAGGCACAATGAAAATATTCAGTTTTCTGTAACAGTACTGAAAGTACAGTAATGTAATCATCTAGCACACATTAACAAAGGAAAACAAGTGTTTTGAGTTTTGCCCTTTTTTTAATGCATATTTATTTTATATATGTTTTGTTTATTTTACCTACTGATTATTTTAATATGTTTTGTATTTCTGTTTTATAGTTCTTCTATGGGGGCCATTCCACATCCAGCAGCATGCACTCATCCAGGTCCATGGTAATCCATCATTCAGAAACTTAAAATCTCTCTCTTCCCTTACTCTGGATAGGCACATGGCTAAGATCAACTGGCCTTAATTTATCATGTATTAAAGATATTGTAATGTTTTTCCCTTATAGTGAAAGTCATAACAAATTACTAATTAAAAATTAAACTTTTATGATGTATACTATACATCATGTGATTGGAATTATATGTTCAAAACACAGGACATGTAGATTTTACAGAAACAAAAACTAGAAAAGACACAAACTTGTATAAAGTAACAGTTTAAACTCCCTATTAATCTGCAAGTTTTCTTTAATTAGTAATATTGGTTGTAAGGCTATCAGAGAAATGAATCCAAGACTATATAATCTAGATTTATTTTATTAAAATAATTGTGAACTCATAATTTGCCACATGAACTATGCTTATAAAATTAAACACTAGAAAATGAGTTTCCGTTAATTAAATAAAAAAATATTTTCAAACAATGAGCAGGGATAAATTGATACAATCTCTGTCCACATACAGATGCAATTATTTAATTATTAAAATCAAATAATTAGAAACTATTATAATACCTAATGCCATGAGCACAAGGGCAATCTCAGAAGTCTAAAATCATTTATATAATCCATTCCTTTTTAAATGTGATTTAATGCAACAATCATTACATTTCATAATGCCAAAAGGCATAATGGTAAATCCAGCATGAATGGTCAGTGTGGGTCAATCTGAAATCCTACTGGTATGGAAGAAGAACACATTTTTCTTTACCAGTTCTTTACCAATCAGAAAGGATGTTTAATTGGAGCAGGCTTTCACCTAGGTTGAAACATTGATTTCCAATTATTTATTACTGTGTTTCCCCGAAAATAAGACCTACCCCGAAAATAAGACCTGGTGTGTTTTTGGGAGCCAAAAAAAATATAAGACAGTGTCTTATGTTAGGGGAAACACGGTATGCGATTTGTTCATGGTTTCGTACATGAATAAATGTACATTGTTCTACATGAATATGGTAAGTGTTTTTTTTCATTAAAGATATATATATATATATATATTTGTTTTCGTAGATTTTCACGGGTAAAGGTATGTAGGTCTTGGTGTATTCGGTCTTGTCCGTGTAAGATTGAGAATACCTTGGCAACGTTTCGACGAAATCTCATCCATCATCTTCAGGCTGGTGTCTTCAGCTTCGTTCTCCTGGGAGAAATTATATATATATATATATATATATATATATATATATATATATATATATATATAACCTACCCTGAAAATAAGACCTAGTGTGTTTTTGGGAGCCAAAAAATATAAGACAGTGTCTTATTTTCGGGGAAACACGGTAGTAGAAGAATTTTAGCAATATAAGTACAAACAAAAAAATAGTATTTAGGGCTATAATTGCTTCAATGCTGGCACTTCCACTGAACCATAAGGTGATTCAGTGTCAGACTAGCCCCAGCTATTCCCTAGAAAAAAATTATTATTATTATTATTTATTCGACTTGTATGCCCTCTACTAAGGACTCAGGCGTGAACATAAAACAGAGCAAATTTACAATAAAAAAACAATTAAATGAAACAAGCCGAATACATTAAAACATTAAGAAAAGATTAAAACCCTCTGACTCCACAGGACTTAGAGAAAAGGTACTTTTACTAGAGATGCTGAATGCAGCGTGATGAGACAAGTTCTGAGGAAAAACAGTGCAAAAATTGTACATAGAAAGCAATCCCCAGTGTCCAAACCCCTCCCCCTTGGGGGAGCAGTTCAATCAGGCCTCATTCAGATGTTTTGGGAACTCAGTGCCTCAGGTGCCAGTGTAAATTCCTTTTCCAGGACTGGCGTCCTTGAAGCTCAGCAGATGGCTTGGCTTGGCACCTCTGGTTCCTATTAGTGTCCTTACTCCCCAATTTCCCACAGCATTCTTTGACACCTCCAGCACACTTCCCCCCCCTTCTCCCCTAGTTAGGAAAGCTTCAAAGAAAACGAAGCCGAGCAGCTAATATTCTCTCCCCTCCACTTTGCAAAGGCATTAGCCCTAAAAGAGAAAAGAAAAGAGAATTTGAAGTATTCATACGAGGTCCGACATTTTAGCTTTTTGGGGATATTTCTTGTGGAAAGCATGAAGGATGTCAGCTCAAACATAGTATCCTCAGCCCATTTGGACTGGGAAGCAGGAAAATGTTTCCGTGCAATCAAGCATTGGATCCTGCCCTTGTGTTTTTGAGCGTCCAAAATTTCTTTCATCTCAAAATGTTATTCCCCTTCTATGAAAATAGGAAGAGGTGATGTGGGATGAGGTGGCCGAAGGGAGGAGGTTACTTCTGGTTTCAGCAGGCTACAATGAAATACAGGGTAAATTATTTTCAGATTTTTGGGCACTTCCAATTGTATTATGACTGAGTTGATGATTCTGTTAATTCAGAAGGGACTAATTTACAGGGCCCAGTTTTTTGGATTGTTGGGTACATTGTATGTACTTTATGGAGTGGTATACTCTGTCTCCACTTCAAAATTCCTTTGGTCCAGCGTGTTTTTTTTATCAGCCTGCCCTTTTTAGGCTGCTTGTGCATCCTCAAGCACTTTGCGTGCTACCGGACATGTATTTTGTAATTGTTGTATCCATTCTTATAATGAGGGTTTGTCCAAAGGTAGTTCTGGGATAGCTACAAAGTCCTGACCTGAAGCTATCTTGAAGGGGATAAACCCGATGCTGCTATGC